>JAWWLV010000100.1:48684628-48728653 GCA_035041135.1 Platyrinchus mystaceus
GGGGGAGGGGGCGAGGGCGTGGGTGGTTGCGTTTCATTTTCTTTTTTTTTCCCCCGTCTTTTTTTTTTTTTCTTTCTCCCTTTTCGCTTGGGTTTTTTCTTTTATTTTTTTTCTGGTTTTTTCCTCACTTTCTCCTGTTCTCCGTCCTGGCGGCACACGCACATCCCCCGGCCCCTCGGAGCCGCCCCGGGTGGCCCCGGCCCCGCGCGGGGCGGTCGCGGCCGCGGCGGCAGCAAATCAGCGGGGCCCGGGCCGCGCATAAGAAGGGCGGGCGGGGGCCGACGCTGTCCCTCCCGGCGGCGGCAGGATGCACCATGAGGAGCTGCCGTCCTTGCAGCGGCCCCGCTACGGCTGTGAGTGGGGTCAGGGGGCGTTTCGGGACCTTTTCTTACTTATCTTTTTTTATTATTATTATTTGCCCTCCTCCCTTGCCGGCTTTCTCTATTTGATATCAAAAGAGCGACTTGAGGGGAAAATAAAACCCGCCCAGCAGACTCTGAGGCAGCGCGCAGCGCTCCGGCTCCTTTTAGGTTAGCTCGCAGCCAGCTCCGGCTGGGTTTTTAACAGGTTTTCGTGGGGCTGGGGTTTGTTCTGCAGCTTTCTGAATGGATTATAGCTGTTAATTCCGCATTGCAGCTCGGTAGTTTTAGGTTAGAGCTAGAGCTTCAGGTTTTAACTTTATAACTTGGTGTTACACGTATCGGTTTGGGTTATAACTTCATAACTTGAGTTGTGACTGTAGTTTTAGATTGTAACCTTTGGATTATCACTTCGGAATTTCGGATTATAAAGTTAAACCTTTGCTTTCTAGTTTTATAACTTTGGCTCAGAACTTTGTAACTTTAAATAATAGCTGGGGTGAGGGAAGAGACTGTGCAGGTACCAGGCATCTCTTTTCAGTGGAGCTGTATTTACTTCCCAAACCTGTATTTAAGAAAAGCCCTGAAAGACCTTCACTCCTGCTGCAGGGCTCTCTCGGCAATGCTGTGACGTGCTGGGATCCTTTACCTGGCTGTGCTTTTTCTGGCTGCCATGGGGCAGAGCAGGGCATGCGCCAGCCCTACAAGAAATGCCTCTGATACTTCAGGCATTGCAAAATGTGAACATGCAAATGATTTGCAAAGCTCACAACAACCCTGGCATACTGTGGTTTAATGAGCCTCTTCTCAGTTCTTATCATAGTAGCTTTGTTTAAAACCGGTTTTGAAATCTCTTTCTAGAAAGAAGCACAAAAACCCTTGACAATGGTAGGGGCCACTTTGCTTCTATCTAGGGGAGATAGAAAAGGTGATGCTTGGCAGTGAGACCAGCTTGGAGGATGCCATGCCTCCCTGAGTGTTTTCCTCTCTTGATGCCTGCCAGTTGGCACAGTTTATGGAACCTGCCTGTAGGTTCAACTTTTGTTTTACCCAGTAGACAGCTAAAAGCCTTGTGTAGGTACATTCACTGGTTACTACAGGCATAGTCTGGGTGCCCATGCTAGTGTGTTAGCAAAGGTGATATTTTGCTTGTGAGAGCCATCTACCAGTCCTCTTAGCTGCTTGTGCTGTGGCAAAAGTGGTTGGGCAGTGTTCAGGTGGTGTGCTGCATCGTGCTCCAGCCTCAGTTTAACACTTCATCCACTTTTCTGAGATGCAGAAATGTACATGGCGTGCCCATCAAGACTCCAGCAGCTGGGGTTTTCCTGTGCAGATCTGGTCTGGCTGGTCTGAGAAGATGTGGATCTGGACAGGTGGAAGTTGCTAGTCTGACATGAATTCCAGTGTAGCCAAAGATGAGGCTTTGACTTAAAGCAAAGGGCTTCTCCTTTGTGCTTTGATTCCTGGCTGGGAGCTGAGAATGATTTACCTTATTGTCAGAGCTGCTCAGAGTATTTTAAGGATGATAGGCCTTATTTATTGTAGGAAAGAGTGGCCATATTAAAGATGGTAAATAAAGTTTTAAAGATACAGTCTATCCTCTCAGTTGTTATGCTTTGCGGTGATAGTTCAGAGCATTTTGCTGTGGTGACCATGGAAAAGTCTGTGTTTTGAGCTGTAGCCACTCTTGGTATTTAGTCATCTGTCCCAGGGACAGGAGTAGATGAGAGCAACCTTCTCATCTTTTCTGATGGTATCTCCCCTCTGATCAATACTGTCTGCTTGTTTAGCCTCTAGTAGTTATTCTGGCCTTCTGTGAGTGAGAGGCTGTGGTTGCTGTACTACACTGCATCCACATTTTTTTTTTTACGGATGGAGATTTTTTGCTGCAGGAACTTTTGAAATTACATTCCTTTCAAGGGACTAGGTAAATGCTCCTTAAATATACCAGGCTGATAGCTATATTTTTTAAAATTACACCGAAGAATTCCATGGAGAACTCTATACTCCAGAGAACAAGCCATAGTTTTGTCTGTAGTGACAAGTAGAGGTGCAAGTTTGGTTTTTTTAGCCTGTATCTGGAAAAATAAATATGCTTTACCTACACTGTATTTTCTTGCCATTTTGGGAAGAGGAGAGAATTGGTATCTTGAAAAGTCTACCTAACTAGAAAACTTACATTATCATTATCTGAGGTGTTATGAAAGCCCATCATAAGTTACAGGTTCTCCGCGTAACTGAAACTGCACTTTGGATCACTGGAAAATGGTTCCGTATGTTAGGAACACCACGTCTATGCTGGATTTCCTAAAAGAGTTAATAAATTGTCCAAGTTAGGCTATCAATTTTCTGAGACGTCTTGTTTTGCTGATCTAGAACTGTTTTAAGGATTTAACTTAACTTGGACTTTTGACTTTGACTTCAGGCTCCTGGCAGAGTTTGTGTATTGCTCTAAGAACGTTCGCATTTTACTATGATAATTTTCTGTAAGGCACTATATGAATCAGTGCATGGTTATCAGTAGAATTTCATTTTGATAACTAGAGAGGAAGACATATGCAGATCTCAGCTACATTTTGTAGACTGATGGAAATGCCTGGAGGGAAAAAATCATCCCTGAGTATAAGACCTTCCATAAGAACTGGGAAGCATGCTTCTAACTTAAAAACTATCTTTTCATTACAAGCTTTTCCAATATAGTAACTCAGAGAACATCTAGAAAAAAATTCTCAGAGCTGATCATTTCCACCTTTAAAGTCAGGAAATAGCTGAATGAAGCCACACAAGACAACCCCTTTCAAAGTGGGCATTAGTTCAGGATGAACATGGTTCGTGGGAGAATCAGGAGCTCAGAGTAAAGTCTTTGACCCTTCTCTTACCCTGGTAGGGCCAGAGCCCTTGTGGCTTCTTGGACTGCTTATTGGAAGGTGCCTCCAGCTCTGGGTCTACTATGTTGTCAATAACTTAAAAGAGATGGGGTAGAGATTTCTGTTGGTGCTCCATTGAGGCCTTCAGACAGATATTCATCTGCAGTACCAACTCAGGTGAGGACACAAAATTACAAGGAACAGCTAATACAGCAGAAACCATGTTAACAGGAGCACTGCAACTGAATTTATGTAGCTGTTTTCCAGTCTAGCTACAGCTGTTGTCTGGTTTATTTCTCAATCCCAGCACAATCAGGTGCAGAAGCTCACAGAGTTGCAGAGTTGGCACTTGTATTAAAACTAGAGCTCTGAGCCATTTTTACAATAAAAATGTTTCGTGCTGTGTAAGATTATGAAGAGGAAAAAGTATAAATCTTGGATGTTTCTCACAGATTAAACATAAAGTTTTGAACATAGAAAGATAACAAATCAGGCAGTGGTATAGGTTTGAGAATGCCTATTTCCAGACACTCTCAAGTCCTTTATACATAATTTTCCCTTAAATCTGTGTGCAGAAAGAAATGCTATAAGTTTTTATGAAATGTCTGAATGGCTTCACTGCACTTCCAGGAATGTAATAAAGCTACAATAAGTGAGGCCATGAGTGTTGGATTTGCAAAGGATTTCAAGCATTTCCATGGTCAGAGTAGCTGAATTAACATATGCCCCAAGTCCCTGTGTACTGAGTTGGAGAGACGCTTCAGCATCATCATCATCAATCATCTATTGAAGACAAGCAGGTAGGAGTCTTCACCTCTCCTGCTGAAGCCAAAAAGTCAGTTTCACTGGGCATAGATGATGGGTAAATACAGGGAAAAACTGACTTTGGTATCCAGTGATGAGGACATTGCTTGTACTTCTCATCCTGGCTCCCAGAACTGCTACTGCTTGGCACTAGGAGTTAGGAGATGAGACAAATTACAAACATGAAGCTTCATGAGGGAGCACTGCTCTGCCTGTAGTGACAGGCAGGGCAAACCTGAAGTGAAACACAGCCCACGCCTTTCTGTGAGACTACACCTAGCTTCTTTGTTCAGCAGGATGTGAAAGCTTGCAAACCAGTGGCTTTTCAAAAAGCTTTTAACATTAAAAAGCTATAAATTTGTCTGCATGCCTATTAAGTGCAGGGAAATAAATGACTGTTTTTCAATTTAAAAGTGGGGAAAAAAATCTTTTGGTAGAAGTTCCATAGGATTTTTCTAAGTGAAAACAGATGGGATTTCTTTTAATCTAAAAAAGAAAAAAAAAAGCTTTGCTGTATCCTATGCATATATATTCTTTTGGGTGTATACTTTCTTATAGTACTCATGGCTTGTGAGAACACTTTTCTCCTTTTTTATTGATGGGTGTTATTTGGCAGCAAAATACACTGTTTATCTCTTCCGCTCTTTTGTAGGTTGCTAATAATTAAACTGCTGAATGAGAACTCAAAAAGTTTAACTGCTTTGTTTAACCAAGTGCACATAATTCACTTGGTAGGAGTGGTTCTCTGTGTGCTTTTTGTAGAAAGCAAGTTCATCTGCCCTGAAGTCTCCTGGTAAAGAAAGGATAGAGCTATGTTACAGAATGCTTAAAAGTACTTGAATGCTGTTGAAACAGGAAATATTAATATTGTGCTGGAAACAGGATTTATAGCACCTATGAGTGTGCTAGATCAAGTCCAATACATGAGGCAGGGAATAGGAAGTATGCAGATTTGCAGCTCACCTATTCTGTTAAGTGGTGTTTCATTTTTCTAGATCAGGATTTGCATGATACTGTTGCTGATTCAAGCTGACTATGATTTACTGGGAATAACTTTACATGTAAGGCAGAAAAAAAAAAAAAAAGCCTGGCAGTGACAGGCGGGACTGGTGGGTCATATTTCAATGGGATGATAAGCAAGTGCACTCTCCTGTGCTCTGTTCCTTGCAGGAAATTATTAACTTGCTGTGTTTGCTTCATTTGTTCAGGCTGTTTCGTTGTTTTTTGGAACAAGTATCCTTGACCTATTGCATATTATGGAATGAAAGTGCAGGTGCTGGACAGGGGAGGAGTGCACACACCCTGGCCTGGGGCCCACGATTGTGGGAGCGAAGGCAAGGGCTGGGTGCCCCTATTCTGGGGAGGGGTGCCTGCTGCAGGCATTTGCTGATCTCGATAAGACGGGCTGGGGCACGAGCTGTGTCCTGCACAGCTCGTTCATGGGTCAGCACTTCCTGCACTTCGGCACTTGTGCTCACCTTCAGAAAACAACAATGTCCTCTTCAGCCTAGTGTGAGCTGTGTTTTCAAGAGGGTTGACTGCTAGACACATACTGTCTTGTTTTCACTGCTAGGGGAAGAAGGAGGCTGCTGAGTGTCTGACACAGGGACAGGGTTGTGCTGGAGAACAACATATTGCCCCCGGCACTACTCTGGTTGAGTTTTGCCAGTTGCTGTGGCACAGGACAAGAGTTGGGGGGTGTGGTCTGTAGTGCTGATGGGCTGGTGGGGTGGGCAGTGCCTGCAGGGTTCTCTGTAGTGGCCAAGGGCCTTGGTAGGGTGGCAGGAGAGGGAGGAAATATGAACCAAAAGTTGCTCATATGAACTCCACGCAGCTTCTAAATACCTTTTGAAATTTGTAAGCAAATAAACAGCCATTAAGAACCTGTGCTAGTGGCCGATCTCAGTGTTAAATTATTGCTTTGTTCAAATGACTATGCACTAGCAAGAAATAGTTATCCAGAGGAATTATGTCAGTTCTTTGTTATCACTTGTTTCTCAAGCTGAGGTTGTCCAGCTATGAATTCTTCAATAATCAGATTCAAGGAGCACTTCAGAGCTCTGACTCTTAACTGCTGACAAACTGCTGACAGCCCATAAGTCTTGCTGCCTCAAGGTGTGGTCGAGCCCTGCCTGCCAGCCAGGCTGCAAAGCTGTAAGAAACTACTGTCCTCATCTCAAGTGCTTGTCTTGGCCTGGGTGTATCAGGCTCAGCAGTCAGTGGTTTCTGCTCAAATGAGTGATGAAGAATGTGGTCTTTGCCAGTCCTCTCCTGTGGACTCTGACCTGCTTCTTTGAAAGTGCAGTAAAAGCTTTTGTGGCATGCAGCAAGGTGTTTAAACCAATTCTTACCAGGCTCCAAAGTCTGAAGAGCAACTTGTAGTCATGCATGCTATCAATCCTCTACTGTCTGTTCCTCCTGAAAATTAAGGATATCCTGCATTTGTGCTTGATTTGTAAAGCTGCTCAGTAAGCTGGTTATATTTGCAGGATTGGAGCCTTACAGCTTCTAGGAGCACAACACAGATCCAGGGGAAGCTGGAATGGGAAATTCCTAAACTCTGTACAGAAGTGTGCTTCATTAAGGCAACAACCTTATAACCAGGGTTCACTGGTGTTTTTAAGGGTGGTTTCAAAGATGTTTTGGGGAATCACAGATAGTACAGGGGATATCTGTGCCTAATAGTCTGGTTGAAATGATTAGAAACAAGGTAAAAAAGCTTGAAAACTAAACAAGGACACAGGTCTGCTTTGCCGAGAACACAATCGTGTGCCTAGGGTCACTGTCTTTGATGAGAAAAGCTGCTGGTTTTAATTGGTGTTAATTACATTGGGATCCAATCTCTTGCCTTGCTGCACGCTGCTGTAACTGGTGAGGTTTCAGGAGCCTGAACATGCCAAAGTGTCTTCAGCTGCTCTGTCACACTGCTATGGTCTTCACCTCCTGCAAATGCTCATATGATGGCATGAATACCCAATCTGTCAGGAAGCTAATCTCTCCTTGCAGAGCTGATTTGCACTGATGGATTTGCAGTCACCTCTTGCCCTTTTCAAGGGGTGACTGCAGGTCTCACAGCTCTGCTTGCTGGCCAAGGCAGGATGACTCTGCCCAGGTGGGACTGTGGCAGCCAGAATTTAAAGGTGTTTGAATTGCTCTGAAGCTGCACCCTGAAGCTGTGGTTTTGAGCATGTTTTCAGTCAGCTCTGCTGGTGAAAGAAGCAACCTTGACTCTTCTATGGAATTATTTTTGGCTGGATTAGGTCCTCAATCTCGCTTGCAGCATGAACCCACAGGCAGGTCTGCCAACATGATGTAGTAGCTGGAGCAGGGGTGAACACAAGCAGTTGGAGGAATAGCAGGTCAAATTAAAGTTGTGCTACTGCTGCACATAAACATCTGGAAAGTGTGTGTGTGGTAGGGCAGGAAGGTATGCAGTTCAAGGGCAGACTGGGGCACACAGGAAGGAACATCATGTGCATCATCATGATCTGCCCCCAGCTGACTGCTGTGTTGCCACTGACACTCTGGTGCCCTGTCTGCCTGCCACGGCTGGAGCTCCTCTCAGTTCTCCTGTTTCCCAGGGAGTTTTGAATTACAGAAATGTTTTTTAAGTAATTTTGTCTTTAGTGCTATAATTTTATAAATCCAGGTCAGTAAAGGCATGGCAGTGTTTGCAGGCAATGCTACAGTGGTAAGAAAATTGTAAGAAACTGTATGAATGTTAGACTACTCAAAGAAAGAAAAATAAATGTTTTTTGTACATAAAGTAAGATTCAAGATGCTTTTTCAACCCTTTTTTTGTTGCTGTTAAAAATTACTCTTGACTTATGGGGCCTCAGAACCATGGGGATGAGATGTAACTTGTGGTATGTGCTGCTTAACTCTGGGATTTTTAGTTTTTCAAGCCCACTGATTTACCCAAGTCATAGCTGGATGGTCTCTATTCAGTAGTAAACAAGTCTTAAATTCCGTATGTTTTCAATACAGCATAGTAGAACAAATAATCATTGAAATATCAGTGTGAGTATGTTGTAGTGTAACTGAAAAAGAACATGAACAAGTACTGTGTAGAGCGGGGAATATGTTTAGATAAATCTGTGACAGAGCTTTTACCATGCAAAAATGGTCAGCTGTTTTAAGAAAACCAGACACATGGTAAACATGATTTCATTACATCTGAGCTGAGAAGTTGAGCACAGATTTCTTCACTGTGATTTAGTGGAGGCTGAGAGATGAACTAACCTTGGTCTGGCATTTGAAGTTGCATGGCAGCTGACTACTGAAGGTGGATAAACAGCTTACCATGCATGGACTGCATGTGACTGCCTGCTACTTTGAATTTGTATCACCTCTGACTATGGTAGTGATGTTTAACAGATTGGTTAGAATAGTCCAGAAAATATACAGCTTTTATCACATGTAAAGCAAGCCCCTTGTGCTCCAACTTTTGTTTTCATACAGAAAATGAGAAGTAAGACCATGTGGTTTTGCTGAAGATTTCACTGATATGAGCTATTTTAGAAAAAAACAAACAGTATTTCCTAGTACTGTGGGTAGTAACAGGCTAAAGAAGGGCTGCTGGTGTTTTCTGTAACACTGAACCATGGCAATAACTCTTAATAGTTTCTTTTTTTTTTCACCCCACACTTCAGCAAAATTAAGTAGCTTCATAAATCTTTGCAGAGGTTTCTGGTAAAAGCAGAAGTAGATTTCTGTAATGTTCATCTGTATTCTTTTTTCCTAAACTACATCAGGAAGATGGTGACCAATAGGCTGCTTCCATCCAGGCTGCAAATGCTGTCCATTGACAGGCCTATCTGGACTTCCCAAAAGAATGAAGAAATGAGCTGTCAGAATTGGTCTTCGCTACCTTCTTGGACACATTTCAGATGCAAATTTACTTGTGATCAAGTTTATTTTATTGTCATTTCCTCCAGTTATAAAGTACAGATTTTCTTGGAAGTTTACCATTTGCATGAAAACTATTATGAAATAGGTATGAGTTATTTCACATGTGCTCACACTTCACAGTCTCTGAGAAATAGTTCCCATATTGAATCCGAATAGTAGAAACTCACCTGGGCAAGATACTGCTCATGGAGTAACATTTTTTACATTGCAATAATTTTATTTAATTATTATTAATAACTAACTAATATATATTAATATATTTTATAATAAATATATTTATTATAGAATTAATTATTAATTGCTATGTTATTTACTTGGTAATATTATTGTTAATATTTTTATTTTATTGATAATAAAATACACTGGAGTAATTTTTTACACTGCACCTCTCCCTTCTAGCAACTGTAAATGCCTTATTATAAGGAGGCTGACCGTAGAGTGTAAGTTGGAGGCAAAGCTTGGAGGAAGAACTGTTACAGGTCCTAGCAACAGTTTTGATTTTTGAAGTAGTGCTTCAGTGAAGAAAATAAACTACAGCTCTGCAAAAGGTTGTAAACTTCTATACTCAACCCTTAAGCATGTAAATTTTTTTGTTGGGTAGAGACTCAAAAAATTGCAAACACATAACTTAGTCTGATGTTAAGTTTATGTGTGTTGCTCGTAGCGTGGTTGCCATAGTAGTGATTTGAATGCTAGTTATGCTTCCTTTCTTGTAGTGGTCTTGGCATTGTTATTTCAAGCAGAATGCTTGTTTTGAGGTGTTTACATAATGCTTCTGATGTACTCTTGACATTTTATCCGTGATTGATAATTATTTAGTGTTGACATGTGATGCTTTCATTAGAGGAAATGAATTCAAGATAGTGAGGAGGCTGCCTTGTGGTCAGTACTTACTCCATTAATCCAAACTTTACTTTGGGCTATGGAGTAAACATAAGCAAATAACCTGAAAAAATTAAATTATTCAAGATGAGGTTGGCAAAGTTTCTGTCAGTTTAGAGGAAATTCAGTAGAACAAATAGTTATACTTTGAAACTTATGAATGTATGGTTTGGGCAAAAATTTATCTTCTGAATGCAGCTGTCAACACCTAGTCCTGGAAATGGAAGCGCTTGGTTTATTGATAAGTTAGGAGGAACATCTGGCTCACTTTATATCTGATGATTTTGCAGTGATATGTGCAATGGTAGATGTGTCATTGTCACTCAGAGCAGTTTTGAGTCTCAGCAAATAGATGCTGGATACACTGAGTGAAAAGTTAAGGATTTGTCTGCTCTTTTCAAACCTTGCTTAAAAGTTTGTTATTCAGGGCTCAAACCTTTTGCAATTTTTGTTCTATCCTGTGGTTTTAACTCTTCATGATGAAGGAAAAATTAATTCATATTACTGGGTATATATGTAAATGAGAAATAAGGGTCAGAGTTGTCCAGAAGTAGTGTGGGCGAGTCCCAGAAGCAACATCTGCCTACCAGTGCAGTGTGCTCCCGAGGTGACCTAGCAGGAAATATTGGAGGAGGTTACCTTAGAGCCAGGAGTGCCAGCACCAATACCTCTGCAAACTCTTGCCTACTGTGTAGTAGAGGCAGTCAAGCAGGCTTTAAATAATAACTGAGGTCATTGCTGACATGGGACTGCCTCTAAACTGAGTGCCTGCACAGGTACGCTGTTTGCCTTCTTCCTGCAAAAGTTTATCATTTCACCCATGAAGCAGGAACAAAGAATGTACACCTCTATCCCCTGCACCTTTCTGCCTCTGTGGACCAGCACAATTGACAAAGCCACAAGGTGGTGATATTTTGGGGTGATATTTTAGCTTGTGAGCCTGACATGGCATCTCCATTCATTATTTGGTGGTTCCTCCTTGTACTGGGCCATCGCAGCTGCAAAAACAGCTGCTGAGTGCACAGCAGTTTTGGGAGATGCTGCACAAGCAGCTGAGCTGCCTTCCCAGGGAAACCAGGAATGCTGGAGGGAAGGTGGAAACTGACATATACATTCAGTATCTGCCTTTGGGTGCCCAGGGGCCCTGTTCATCACCTAAAGGTACTGTATATATATATTAGTATTCTGTAACATACAGCATTTCTCTGTTTTTGTGAATGTTAAGCCATTTTTGCATTAAAATTGTTCAATCTCATTCTATGAGTGTGTAGGTGCAAATTAAATTTTCAGTTCTATTATCCCTAATGCTTAAGGTGCTTTCTGTTCCACTTAAAAAAAAAAAGGCCATTGTGCCTGTAAATCGAAGAACTTGTGCCCTTTAAATCAAGGAATTTGAATTACAAACTTTGAAGATATTGTGACTGTAATAATTGTTTAGGAATGAAAAAATATGCAGTCAGAGGCAAATGTGTGCTCCAAGTTTGAAGCTGCAAACATTATGGCATGCATATTGACATGTTATATTTGTATCTTGAAGGGAAAATGTGTTGCAACATTTCAGGAGTTTTCTGGAGCTCATTTCAGAATTTGGAAAGAGTGAAGCAGACGGTTTATTCACACCTGGGTAGAAGGACTCTGCAACAGACTGGTTGGGAAAGAAGCAGGAGATGATGAATTGTCAAAGGAAGAATGAAGACCAGATGTCAGGGCTGAGAGTTTCTACACTGCAGTCTTTCTCATGATGATTTCCAATTACTCAGTGGTTAAGTGGTGCTCTTGCTTGTGGCTTTTTCTGGACAGGTGTTTCAGTCCTCTGGAATCTCATAATTCAGAGCGAGATTCCTATTGCTCTTGCTTTCTCAGTGACAAAGACACAGCTTTCTCCTCAAATTTGCTCTTTAACTCCTTAATTCCTGCTTGTCATCCTTCTTTTATGTTCTTTAAGCTACACCTTACCACATTGCTTTCAGTTAATTACTGTACTGAGGGTTTGGTGATAGGGAGCGTTTTGATGTCAGCTCCCCAGTGATCTGAATATTGAATCCATTTGGTAGCTCTTTCCTCCCAAACAGAATACAGTGTTGGACTTCTTTCAGGAGGTCTGATTGGCTCAACCCTTCCCCTTTCTCTTACTTCCCCTATCCTTGTTCTTATATTCCTCCTTTCTTGCATTCAAGAGTAGCCCTTCTCTAACCAGCCTCCTGGTAGCAGAATCACTGTTCTGGCCCCAAACTGTAATGTAGATCAGCTTTTTGACACTTTCAAGACTAAAACAGAAATTGAATAAGGTCTCGATTTTGCAAAAAATCCTGTGCAACATTTGGTTGGTTACTGTTTAAATGGCCATCAGTCTTTTGAATTTCTACCGAAGAATAGTAACAGTTACAGAAAAGCCTTGTGTTATGCTCTTCCTTTTGGTCTTCAACTAGTTTGCCTTTTGGTGAAGCATCAGTAGCTCTTATTAGACATGCCTACCTTTTCAGTCTCTTTGCCACAGTAAGCCCCATACTTTTTTCTGGTCCTGTGTGTTGGCTAAGATGCGTTAAACAACATAATTAGGGTGATCTTACTGCTGCCAGTTTAGAGGCTCTACTATGCAAATAGTAGCTAAGAGGAGTGTGATAGAGGTGTGGGTGGACAAGCCTGAATGTGGGTTTCCTGCTGTCACTGTAGTGAGTTCTATCTGTGCCCTGCCCTTCCTACTGATGGTCTCCAGCCCCACTTTCCTGTTCTTCCACTCTGCTTCTGAAGCAGCTTTCTTCTCTGTATTGGAGGCACCAATGGGTGTTGATGGGTGGGGTTGTGGCCACAGGCAGTGGCTCTGTGACTACACATAATGAAAGTTGCCTTTGGGGTTCTGCAGAAGGCTGCAGGCACATCACCTTTTCCTGTTAACTTACTGTGAGTTCAATTCCAGCTCCTTGCATAGGGGTGAATACCTTTTGGAAGAGCTTTTTTTGCCTGATTGTCACAGTATTTTACTGTCCACAAGTTACTCACCCTCTTAGGTAGGTGTGTGCCTGCACTTGACTTATTAATATACCTGCAGTTCTTTTCAGAAAAAAAATGAAATATAAACTGCCTAATGCTAGAAATAAATTTGATGGCATTTGTAGGCAAGAGACTTGCACTGGTCTTCTGACTAAATCTAATTACAGGGTTGATACTGAAACATGTTACAAACACTAACATTTTTCTGTCTGTCATGGTTGCATAGTGTATTTTACTAGCCTGGCAACATTAAACTGTCCTTTTCATTATTTCGTTTACAATCTGCCATATTAAGTTGAATTGAGGTCACAGTAGGCAAAATGTAAAGAAATTTAATCCATATGGTAACATTTTGGCTCTTTTATTAAGGATTTTTAATGTATATTACTAAAAAATACAAACAGGTTAAACTATTTCCAGTGAAATAAACAGAGCAAATGATCAATGTATCAAAATTCATGAAATTCAAATTACAAGCTCTTTATTTAAGAAAACAGTGAAGGTATAAAGGTGGCAGAGAAACCTGTGACACTTTACTGTTTGTTTTCTTGTGAATTAATCTCTGCAGCAGGACAGCTTGTTGGAAATTCCTTTGGAATGTGGAATATGATTTTGAATGCCTCAAGCCTCCGGTGATGTGCTAGTCTGACTAAACAGGCTTTTCAAAAAATTGGTTGTTTTTTTAAGCCCACATGAAAAATATGATTCTTGCTGTAAGGATGTGGAAACTAAACAAACCTTCCAATTAGAACAGCTACATACCAGAGTAGCCTTCTGAAAGCTACCTCAAAGCTTGGTCACGTTGATGTGTTTGTGCTAAGCACCTGGAGATAGGATGGCCTGTAAGTAAAAGAAAGCCTTGTTAATTGGTGTTCACTGCCTCTTGAGGTTCCATCAGTCTGAGTGCTTCCTAAGGCTTGTGACTTTTTTGGGAGCATAGACAGAGGGTTTATTAGTAAATAATGAGTATAAATAAAGAGGGTTAAAAAAATTAGTAAAGAGCATTAATTGTTTACTTTGACCTAAAAGTTTAAGGTCATAGAAAGGAGTTAGAGTTTTAAAGACGTATTTTGAGCATCTGAATCTTGGGGAAACCTGTTGTGCCTTGAGTGACCACCTAGCAAGGTGTGCAAAGATAAACAGTTACAATTTTATTAAGGAGTATTGCTGGAGACAGTGAGACTGGTAGCTAAATGTAGGTGGAAGTGGTTGGGCAATAGGCTAATAAATTGCATTTCATGCTTGTAATCATAGATGGCAACACTTGGATTTGGATTTTCATCTGCTTCTTTCCATTTTTTCTCTTTGTTCTTCCAAACATACAGAATAATTATACCGAAGTTAAGATAAAATTAACCATATTATTTTTCTGCACAATGTTAAAGAAGTCTACCAGAAAAGAGATGTTCATACAATAAGATAAGTTCAGAACTACTTACTGTCTTTTTAATGTTTTGCCTCTCTTGAAGTCTCACTTGATGGTACTGTAGAAAGCCTGAGGTTTAAAAGCAGAGTACAGGATTTGTATACCTACAAGCAGAAAAATTAATGTTAAACTTTATGGCAGCGCATGTGATTACTTGCTCAATGCCAAAGCTATCTCGTGTTTGTGTGGTTAAAGGAGATTTCTTCTAAACTTTGTGGAAACTGAAGTATCCTGAGACATGTCTGAGGAGTCCTACAGACATCTGCCAGTGTTGGTACTTGACAGACTAAAATGAATTGATTTTGACACTTGGCTCCAAGAGCATGGATTGCAGTTGCTGTTGCATGCCTATTCCCTTAATATAATAGTTCCAAGGTCTATGTATTACAGTAGTGCTCAGTATCTGTGAATGGATGTGGCTGAACTTGTGGTACCGGATAAGGCTGAAATAAGATGTTTTTCAAGGAAATAGGGGGAGGACGACTCAGGAAAGTAAATGCACAGAATGAGGTTCTGTGAGAAAGCTCAGGAGAAAGACTGCCTTAGCAAACATTTTTAATTTTACATCAGGATGTCTTTTTACTGGATGTCTGTCATCACTCCCATGCTAATAGTGCTTGTTTGTTTTCCCAGTTTGCGCAGTGTCTGGCAGTGAGATCTAGTCCAGAACAGTGACCCTATAGATCCCATGTAACACACAATTTGTGAGAGTAGATATCTGTCTGCTGGCCAGAAGATGCATATGTATTTTTGTTTGCAAAGCTGAGCCTGTATGCTTTGATGATGAAATAGCTAGATTAGGAGAGATAGAACCATTTTTAAGGGAGGGGAAGAGTAGGTCAATGTTGGAAAGACTTGAAAAATGACATATTGTAGACCATCATAATTTAACTAAGTGTATTAGTCTACCATCTAATGTGAATCTGCCCTCCAAGTTCACAGCTGTGGTAGGTTTCTGAGTGCTTGCAGTGTTTGCCTTTGTCCAGAGCCCTTTCTTGGAGCAAATGTTTAGGGAATGGACTGAATACCCTTACCTGGAGACACAGAAAAAGGCTCAGACCATCTGATTTCATTGGTGTGGGACAAGTGCTAGTTGCTTATGACTGTGCTCTTTGACAGAGGAGGTCTATAGAAAGTTGTTTCCATCAAGGCCTTCTATTTTTCATCCCAAGATAAATGAAGTCCAGCATAACAAAGAACTAAAGGTACAAAATACCTTAGTAAGAGAACACTTGTTTGATGCTATAAAGCAATTTTTTCTTAGTAGCCTATTGAATTATCTCTGTTCACATAATTATAGTTGGCAATACTTTCTTCTGAATATTTAATAAGCTGTTGCAGTAGATACCTGCAAGTTGATAGTGTGAGTGGAGGTTCAGGGAGGAACTCTGTCTGCCTGTAGCTTTGAGTTGTTTTTCTGATCTCTGTACATGTATCTTCTCTCTGTATTTTGCAGCTTCCTTGCAGTGCTGTGAGCTCCTGCCCCACAGCAAACAAGACAGCTCAGGTAGCCGCGAGGCAATGCTCTGAGGGAGCCAGCTCAGACCTGCTCTGGTTACAGGGCTTGGCTGGTGCTGTGTTGGTGCAGTGGCAGGAACTGAATATGCCAAACTAGGAGTGACCATGGAGTTGAACTGCCCTGGGCAGACAGTTTTGTGATTTTGGGTACCTGAAAGTACAAATTTTACTAGGAATAAGAAGATGGTACTGAATTTACTGGCCTCTTTCAAACTAGGACAAAATAGTTATATGCTGTTATATAACATAATGTTTTAAATCACTGTGACCATTTAAAATACAACTAGTTTTTTCTTGAAACTACAGCACTGAAGTGTAATGACAAATGCTTAAGGTCCTCGCAGTATAGACAGACATAAATGGGATGCTGCCTAGAGCCTGTTGTACTGGGCTCTTGTGTGACAGCATGACTGTTAAATGCTTTTGACCATACTAATACTGAGTATGCAGGTATGAGCTTGGATGGAGGAGGCAGGAAGGTATGAGGGGAAATATACAGGATTTGCAGAATTTCTCACTGATGGACTGAAATACTGCCTTGCCTTGCCTTGCCTGCTGCATGTCCTGGACAGCAGACAGCTGAGCCTGCCAAATGTGGTTTTGCTAATGTTTAATTCAAACACTGTAGTGAAAAACTTTTTTTCTTGTCCTTCAACCCTGACTTTACAAATTCTATTCTATCACCGTAAGAGGATTTTGTTCTCTCCATCATCTGTTATGTCTTGTGCATTTAGCTACCCTGTTGTGGTGCCAAAAGAGCCCTCCTCCTCCTTGCATGGGAAAAAAGTCTCTGGTGGCAGGAAATTGAGGGGGATTGGCCCTGAGAAATAAAAGCCTCTGTTCCTTTCTTTGCCTTCTTCAGTATAAGAAGTCCTTTGGCATGTCTGTGGCAAATGCCTTATTAAAAAGTCTGGCTGCTAGAAGCAGCCATGTGTTGTTCTTGAACTATTGCAGATAGTCATATGTCTGAGTGCAAATGAATGACCAGGAAGCCTTAAACACTGTTTTGTAGGGGTTTTTTTCCAGGCTCAGTTTTTAAGATAACAAAAACTCTGTTTGGGAAATGGTTATCCCTGAATAACTTAGCATCATGCCTCATAAAGTGTTCCATAATTTTGTATTCAGAAATTGAAACAAATGTTGCTTTTCCTTGCATGCTCTTTCATTACATATTACATTAGTTTTAAGTTTAGCATAATGTAAAAGTACAATTTGAGAATCTGTGGGCTAATTTGAAAACTGTTGCAAATTAGTTGTGTGAAACACCTCTTAAAGTATACTCAAATGTAAACTACTGTGACCAGCAGGTCAAGGGAGGTGAGTCCTCCCCTCCATTCCAGCCTCATAACACCCCATCTGCAGTACTGCGTCCAGCTCTGGGACCTCAAGCATAAGAAGGAATGTGGACCTGTTAGAGCAGATCTGGAGGAGAGACACATAAATGATCAGAGGGCTGGAACATCTCTCCTGTGAGGAAAAGCTGAGAAAAATAGGATTGTTCAGCCTGGAGAAGAGAAGGCTCCAGGACACCTTATTGTGGCCTACAAGAAAGATAGAGAGGAGTTTTTTTACAAGGGCATGATATGTTTAGACAAGGGAGAATGGCTTCAAACTGAAAGAGGGTAGGTTTAAATTAGACATTAAGAAGAAATTCTTTACTGTGAGGTTGGTGAGGCACTGGCACAGGTTACTCAGAGAAGTTGTGGCTGCCCCATTCCTAGAGGTGTCCTAGACGAGGTTGGGTGGGGCTTTGAGCACCATCTTCTAGTGCAAGGTGTCCCTGCTCATGGTGGGGAGTTGAAAATAGGTGATCTATAAAGTTTCTTTTAACACAAACCATGCATCAATGATAGATTTCCAGTAAACTCGGAATCAGTGTAGATTATCTCTGTGACTCTGGGACCTCCAAAATTCTTGCCATTGATGTGACATGATGGTTAACTCTCAACTGGACAACATTTACGCAGCCAGTACTTGTTCTTAAAATTTTTTGTGCAAAGTGACCACACCTTACGTGAACCTGAAGTTTTGATTCTTTCCAGACTGTTAGTAAGGTCATGGCTCCAGTGGCTCTTGCACACCTGGGCTGATTGTTAGTTTCAGTAATAATACTGTATCTTATTAAAGAAGTGGTGGCCCTATTTTTGAAAACTTGCTCAAATCCAGAAGTTTGAAATGCCTTCATGTTGTCTGCTAATGTTAATTACGAAGTCAGACTTAGTAAATCCTGCATGCGCCATGCTGACTGCGGGTACATGAAGCACCTTAGGCAGAGTTGGCAGCTCAGTGGTCACCTGTTGACATAGCTCCAAGTATCTCCAACAACTGGAGTGGCTGTCTTGGATCAGAGTACACCAGAAACTTTTTGTAATTCTTAACCAAAGCCCAAACATCAACTAGTCCTATCTACTGCCTACACTGGATGATTTTAGATAAAAGATGAGGGGGCACGTAAGTGGAATATGTCAGCTGATGGAAGATGATCAAGTCTCAATTTATGAAGACCTCCTGGTAAACACTGGGGTTTTTGTGCTAAATATGTAGAATAAGCATATACAGGAAGTTGCTAGTAGAATATAACTTTATTTCCATTGAATCAGTTGTGGGAAGAATAAGAAAATTGGTGCACCATACTGAGTGCCAGAGTAAGTTTGTTAGGTGTGGCAATTTAAGCTTTAGTACTGCTCACTGCTGCATGTGTTTCATATACACTTTTCCTTAATGCTTTTTCTATGAAGAAATATCTATGAGTGAACTTGGGGTCTTACCACACACATTTTGTGTCTACTGACTGTTGGCTAACAGAGTGACAACATTTAAAATTAGTCGAAATAGAGAGCTTTTAGGCAAGCATTTTTATTACTTCTTGTAAGTAGTCCAGACATATTCTTAACATTTCCTCTGTGAGGGAATATTTTAGATTTTTCCTCTCAATTTCAACACAAAATTTACATAATTGATTAATCTTAAGATGTTGTTTAGATGCCTCTTTTCCCTGTGTAGCTGTGATGTAGTGTATGCCTTGTTCTGTGGTATTCGGATCTTTTCAGCTGCAACATTTTCTCTCTGGATGTCCTCAGGTGAAGCCCAGCCCAACTTACTCTGCCATGTAACACCCTTTATTGCAGAACTCTCTTCCCTGTGAGCTGACCATTATCAAAAAGTTACTGATACAGCAGCAATGTATTTATTCTTTTATGAATTTTCCCAGTTTTCTGACTAATACTTGTCCTGTTAAGCACAAAGACAGAGCTTTCTGTCCTCAAACTAAGCTTGTTTATATGTTCAGCTTGGGGTGACTGGCATGATGGATGCTTTCAGGGTGTTTGAAATTATAGAAAGCCATACGCAGGGCTCTAGTCAAAGTCTGAGGCCTTTGCCAAAATATATTATAATTGACTAGACTTTAAGAACCCAAGTCTTCAAAGTAATTACCTCGGCAGCTCAGTCCTGAGGCCACCTCTATCCTGCAGGTTGTCATTTCTGTTTCTAAAATTGTTTGTAACCACTTTTGATGTGATAGCACAGTTGCTTTGAAGTGAGTGTATGCTGGAAGGGGAAAGCGTGTAATCATGCTTATTGGAAGCTGGTGTTGCAACACACTCCTCCCAGCATTAGCACTGTAGGTGTTGATGTTCCCGGTTCTCTGTATTTCCAGTGCTCAGATATTCAGTCTGGAAACTTCAGCTGCTTTGGCACTGACAGGAAAGAAGTCTGATTTCTAACCTGTGAGCTGCTGCTATCTCTTCTAGACAGGATCTGGCTTTTCCACTTCTCAGTGTCTACAAGTCACTTGTTCTTGAATCTTGCCTTTTTCTGTCCTTCTTGGAGGGTTTCCTGAGCAGAACAACTATTACAATCCCACAATATCTGTTAGTGCCATCACCCACCCTCTGAATCAATCTTTGCAAATAGTTTCAATGAGGGACTTAAGGTGGGCCAGAGCTGCTCAATCTGGGATTTCACTGAGAATGGGAGGCACCTACTGATGTGTAGATCCAGGACTAGAGTGTAAAGCATTAGTGTTATTTAGGTTAATTCCTAGAGGGATACTTATCAAATGGATCATGCAGTTTTCTTTCACCTACCTTCAGACAAGCTGCCTCTTTTGCTGCTTTTCTTACGGCTGTGGTGAGTTGTGTTTGGAGAGCAGGAGTAAATGGCTGTTTAAGAAATTAAGAGGAACAGGGCTTGAGAATTGTCACAGAGGATGAAGGCTTGGTCTGGTCCCACACTAGCTGACAGGAGCGTAGCCCACTAGGACAATCAGCTGGGATCTTCTGATGACACTTGTCTTCATATGTGGGTTCTCGTAGCTGGGGAGAACGTTTGAAAAGTAGCCTTAGAGCTCAGTGTTGCAAATACTAAAATGATATATTAAGTTTCAGTGTGGTGTTTCATCAATACTTCTCCTTTGCTGTGGGGAGTGAGGAGCCCTCAGCAGCTCTGTCAGGGAGTGGGAGCAGCCTGTCCTGGATGTGCTGACAGTGGTGTGGGTAAAGCAGCCTCCAGGGCCAGTTTGCCAGGCTGAGTATTTTGCTATCTGTATCTCATGTTTGCCTCTAATGTTTTGCGTCATGGCAAGTGATAGCCTGATTATAGTGTCTGAGAACTCATTTTGGATTGAGTCACACTTACTGGAGATACCAGACTTAAACTCTGAGCAAGACATGAATTTGTTTGATCAGTGTATGAAACATCTGAGTAATTAGGAAGAGCAATGTTAAAAGCAAAGGAAAATGAGAGATATCAGTGCCTGTGGTGATTAAAACTGAAACTACAAAGCTTAAAGTAGCTATACGAGATGTTAAACAAGTGGTAGCATCAGTTCAAAATATGGGCAAGTAGTGTCACTTTTTTTGTGTCCTCAGTGAATGCATGTGGGAAATTTTTTTTTTTGGTGGCTTGGGTTGTGTTTTTTGTTGTTTTGTGGGTTTTTTGTTTTGTTTTGCTTTTTGAGGTACATGCAAGTACTTGTAAAGCCCAGAGTCTTGCTGGCTTTTCACTTGAGTTGTCTGCTTCTGTTATCAGAAGGTGTTTACCCACTCCGAGGCAGTTGTATTGGGAAAAAGCTGAGAACTTGCTGATGACATGCACAGTCTGTGTGGGAATGGAACTAACAAAGCATGTTGCAGTGCATTTGAGGAGGAGCAGGGCCCGTGGTTTTTTTTTACTAAACATGTGTCTTGATGTGCTCAGCTAATCAGCTTGTGGGCTGCCACAGAAAGCAGCTGGCCCAGCCCTGTGTTTCCGTCCTCTCCCTTGTGCCTGCACCATCATGCCTGCAGGTGTACAATGGCTCAGATCACAGACCCAGTGTTCCTAGAAATGGGTCTCTTTAGCAAGGGCTGCCCTTTGTTTTGCTTCACTGATGCAGCCACAGGGTTGCCAGCTCTAACACGAGAGGTGGTGTGAGTATATGGCTGAGAAATATGAGGAAGGGCAGGAACAGGTCTTTTCACAGAATCATTGAGGTTGGAAGAGACCTTCAAGATCATGTAGCCCAACTGTCAACCTAGCACAAATAGGGTGTAATTTTGGTAACTGGTTTATGCTAAAGGCTGTTTCCAAAAGCCTCACCTGCTGTGGCTTAAATTCAACTAGAAGTCAGCACTCCAATATGGTCCTTCAGATTCATTGCTAGAAACACTTGGTACAATTGCAGATGCGCTCACAGAGGCCCTCTGTACGCTACAAAGAGAGGGAGACCAGAGACTGGATAGTAGTTGTAAATAATCAGAACCATTTGCAGCTGGAGAATGCATAGACATAATAGCCTGGGAAAGTGCTTTTATGAGAGGTGGTGTGATTGCAGCAGTAAGTAGGAGATACCACAGCTGATTTATTTGATGACAATGCTCATCATCCCCCAGGAGTGGGAGGCAGCTCGGCCTGTTGCAGTCTCATGGCTTCCTGAAGTTGCTCTACTTAGCGTGGGGCTGCTCCTTCCTCTGCTTGCCTTGAGCTTCTTCATTGGAGTTGTCAAAGTCCTCTGAGGATGTGGGAGGGAGCCTTTGCTCGCTCCCAGGCTCAGCCCTACATGTTTGAATGCTCCATGCTGCCCCCAAACCAGATGATGGCCTAAGAGCAATGTCTCAAAGAAATGAAACTTGAGGAATTCACCGTAGAGAGTATGCTGTTCTCTCTACAGTGAATTCCTCAAGTTTCACTTATAATTCACTTATAATATAGCGTGCAAAGATATTTACATATCTTTGTATATTATATAATATATTATAAAGGGCCTCTTTTAAAAAGAAGTGATGACTATTATAATTACCCTTCTTCAGTAATTTGCCCAGGTTCTCAGTAAAATTGCTCTAAAAATCGCCCCTGACTCATGTGTAACTTGATATGGGTTTCTGTTTGCAGCTATTGTGGATGATGAAAGGCTTTCTGCAGAGGAAATGGATGAGAGGAGGCGTCAGAATATTGCTTATGAGTATCTGTGCCACTTAGAAGAAGCAAAAAGGTAAGTAAATAGAAACACATTTATTCCTGGCCTTTAAATAATGAAGTTCAAGCCTGTTGTTTTCTTGAGCATTTTAATTTTTAATTCAACATCTTGAATTACTTGGATTAACTGAATGTTGGAATTTCATAGCACTCAGTACGAGAAACTAATGCACAGTGTGAAAAGTCTGATTCAAAGAAGGATTTAGAAAAAAATCAAGACATCCTCAAACTTACCATGGTATTCATCTTCAGTAACACTAGGGGCTGGGTACTAAAACATGAAGCTGTGATTTTTGAGAAGCTGACACAGGCTTATGTGACTAACTGGGGTAAGTATTTTGCTCCTGGCTCTGTGCTCCCTTCTTGACACTAGTGCTTGTGGGGGAGACTCAGGTTGCTAAGATGGCAGAATATCACCTGGGCTTTTACTGGTTTAATAATCGATATCATCTTAGTGTTACAGTGCTAAGTGCAGGAAGGGCAATAAGACTCTGTACTCTGTTTTAATTTTAGTTCCTCTAACTCACTGGCCAGCAGTATTCATCTCTTGAAGCAACAGCCTGTGATGAAACACTGATTTGCCAGTGTACAGGGATTTGATCACTTTGTGCAAATGTACTGTGCTATGTACACTGCATTTTCTAAACAAACATTCAACAGCATTTTCATAATGACTGAGCAAGGAAACAAGGTACAATATCCCGGTGCTTTTGAAGTACCCTGAAGTGCTTCTATTATTGTATGTAAAAACATATTTTATATTCAGTCTGGTCAGACTTTTTCAAATATACCTATTATGCTCAAGTTATTGCCATGGACACCACTGATAGTGTCTTGCTTGTGCTCTGCATTTGTTGATGATGTTGTTTTTAATCATAAACTTAATTTAGATTAATTTCCTATTCTATTGAGAAAAGAAAACTTGAATTCTGATTAATAGTGTAAGCTATGAAACCTTAGTGCAATGACAAACCATAGGACCTTTGTAATGGACTACACCAGTGTACTTCACTCAGGAATCGACTGTTAAATGATGATCTGAGCCTTGTTTCTACACAGTTTCCCTCATGGTAGCTGCCACTGGTTTTATCTTAGAGGCTTTGTTATAAAAATCAGCCATTCTTGCTTCCTTTTCACTACGCTGTCCCACTTTCTGTAGCAAACACTGCGTCCTTTGCTCTTTCTTCCACTTTCCCCTGCAGAGTGATTCCCTGTTCAAATATTTAAGATGACAAGTGTCTTACTACTGCCAGAGAGGACTGTCCTGCTCTGCACACTCCTGTTGCCTCCATTGTTCAGTAGCAAGAGATTGTCCTCAGTCAGCTGAGTCAGCTCACTATGCTGGCAGGCAATTCTTAGCTCTTTTGCTGAGTCAGTTTTCTAGTGGTTTAGTGAGCTGACTGGTCTGATCAAGGGGTCAGAGGAGAATCTGTTCTGGCAAGAGGAAGGGAATGGGATGCAGCTGCATACTTGAGAGAGAGGAGGGAGCAGGTCTCGCTTACAGAGATGTTAGATCAGCTCTACCATCTCTGACAACCTCAGTGAGTCAAGGTTTGATTTTACTCAAGGTTTCTACTTGATATGTTGCAACTTACCCATCTGCTGTCCTATGGGAGTTAGTCTCCAAATCCAACCTTTTTTATTTCTGTTGCTTTTATTACTAGTTTATTGTCCTGGCTCTCTTTAACCTTCCCCTTTCACAGGGCTACTTGTCACTTTGAACTCAAGTCCTCCAGTTCATTTGAAGCAGCTCCCTTGATGTTTCACAGGGAAATGTGAAGCTATTTTTACAGTTAATTACTTAAATTAGCATCTATTATGAGTAATGCCCTCCCCTTCCTTGTGTTTATTTCCATAAAATGGATTCATGCTACTAGCAGATTTCTGGAAGAAACACTTTTAGCTCTGCCAGCCCATAATGGGACTTCATAGCCAGAACAGGTACTCACAGAATTTTTAGGTACCTACATGCATTTCTGAATCTCTGTTTGGAAAATCAGAATGTGCTCGTCATGTTCATGAGCAGTGCTTACTACCGCATGAGATGGGGATGAGTTCTGCAGTGTAGGGAGCCTTGTACTTCCCTTATCAAGGGACTGGTTTGTCATTGGTGGAGCTGAGTGGTGGCCCAATGCTGCTGGATATCCTGTCTTCTGCCTCAGTGCACTGGTCCCTGCTGCTCATCAGGAAGGAAACGGTAGTGGTACAGGGTATGGTGAAGGCTCTGGGAGTGCTTTTGGGTTGACAGAGTTGCTGCTGGGGGGGAAGAGAGAGTGTGAGGGAAACTTCTCCCTTCACAGAGCACTGTTGGGATAATTTTGTTGCACCATGAGACTTTGCCCCAAGACACTCTTACTAATGTGAAAACAACCCAGCAACAAACACATACAAGAACTTGTAGAAACAAGTAGAAATGCCTGTGTCTCACAGCTGTCTAGCCCCTATCCCTCCTTCCTCAGGAGGTGAGCAGTGCTGTCCAGGGTGTCCAAGCTAGGGCCAGACCTAGGCTGGGGTGTCAGAGGTGCATGGCCATGTTTTCCTCAACCTCAATCTGGCAAAACAGGAAACATGAGAAAATGCTATATCTGTAGCACAACTGCTCAGTGCACAGTTATTGCCTCTCTATGTACTTGATTAGGAGTGAAAGACATAAATGTGCAATCTTTGTTCTGTACTTGCACAGTTATAGCATTTTCTTTGTCACTACAGAGCCTGAACATAACTGGGAACTCTGGAAAGCAAGATGCTCAGAGTGCAACAAGGTTGTGATTCAATCAGCAGCAAAATGGGACCAGCTCAGGAGGGCTGACTGTAGGATGCACACTACTTCACAACACGTGGTGGGTCCTGCCCTTCAGCTGGGCTGAGGAAGTGGTTTCACAGGATCCAGCTCATAGATTGGCTATTCATAGAATCACAAAATGCTTTGGGTTGGAAGGGACCTTAAAGATCACCTAGTTCCAATCACTGTGGCATGGGCAAGGACGCCTTCCACTAGACCAGGTTGCTCCAAGCCCCATCCAACCTGTTCCTGAACATTCCCAGAGGTGGGTCATTCCCGACTTTTGCTGCTGCTGAATGGAGGGGTCCCAGCTGGGTGCTCATCCCTCCTCCCCAGACCTGGAGGAGCACCTGTGGGATGTGCAGGGCCCCTTTTGCTGCTGTGTACTTGTGGCAGTGGGTCTGGGTCAGAGAAGGCAGGATTGTGCCTCCAGCCCCAGATGCACAGCTGATTTTGAAACCACCTGGAGCTGTGGCTGCTGCCTGCTGGCTTGCAGCAGTACCCTCATGAATGAATCTTAGAAATGGGAACTGCCTTTATGACATTTAATCTCTGTCCTGAATGCTTGGAGAGGACTTTTTAGTATTCAGGACACTATGGATATTAATGACAATTTATCCATTCAGTTGGCAGCTGCTGAAAGACTGTTTCAGCAAATACTGTTTCAGGTAATCAACCGTGTGCACATCCAATGTGTTTTGGCCCATATTGAAGAGTAATAAATACTGAAATAAACAATACATTGCAAAAAATTGGGGCAGAAAAGGGCTGGGACAATACTCTGTCAGGAGTTACATTTTGTTTCTCACCATATTTGTAATCAAAACATTATTTTAGAGCAGCTCTGCGTTTTGAAATTCCAGAGTAAATTAAACAGGTGAAGAATGTGTACTTTCAGCTGATTTTCAGACCACTGCTTGCACACTTAATTCCTGTAGCCCAGCTTTAATAAAAACTTTGCAAGTTCAACAAGAAAGAAGAATCCTGTCACTGGTAGCTGATGCTTCTGCAAATACCTTCTGTGCTATGCACAGTATCTGTTAGACGTATACAGCATAGGAAATTGTTTTTTAAACACAATAAGCAGGCTTGTAATATCTGCAGAGGCCAGTAATGTTTGATAGTGTTATATTTGATATTGGAGAAAAACCATTTTGTTCTGTTAGATTGCTGAGCCCTTTTCTCCTAAAAATAACATAAAATGTGATAAAATGAGGTTTTGGTTGCTCATATATATATATTGTTTGATATATTACTTTTGCCTTTAGGGAAAGTTTCTTGCTTACTGGAAAAAAAAAAGTAGCAAAAAGTGCGTAGTATCCAGCGTCCTTGAACTTCTAAGAAGAAAAAGTCAAGCGTAAGCAATTAGGAGTTGGGATTTTCTCACTTCAAGCAATGCAGCCATGGATGCCACTAATAGAAGCCCTCCAGACATTACTCTGATACATATCCAGTTAAAATTTGGAAAATTATTCTATTAAATAACAAAGGTTTAAGGTGGGCATAAGCAGCTGTCACAAGCCCTAATGTCTTACTGAATTAGGTTAATGTTAACAGATAGAATTTACCACAACTTCCTCCTTTCCAAAGGAAATACTCAGTGCATCAAATTCTACCTTTGGCTTCTGCTGTTCTTGTGTCTTTGCAGACATATAATTACTGCACTGTAAAGGTAATACAGATTTGAGGGGTTTAAATTGTGATTGAAGCTTTGGCATGTAAAGCAAATCAAGTTTACAGTAAATGTGTTGTGGCTGACTAGGGTTATAATCATCCATAGTTAAGCAGATATTATTTCTCTTGGCTTCTTAGAAATTTATACCTTCTTATGCTAAGCTTGAATTTGAAACATGGAAGGCCTCATTTTACTAGCCTTGTCTCTCTGTGTTTGAAATGGAATACACCTTGTTTCACAAAGCATATCCTGCAATTTCATAGCCAGAACTGCTAGAATTTTTTCTTATTTTTCTTGCTCAGCTGCTCAGTAAAGCAGGAACTTGTATAAAACGTTCAAGGTTTAGCTTCAATGTTAGGGCAATGAAGACACTGTAAAGGAAAACTACCCAGGAAATTTCTTTTTGAGAAGTCTTTGTTTTATTTTGAAAATGTAAATTCTCATTCTTTCCCAACTTTACTTTCCCATTTTACATTCTGAAACTTACCTTCTTTATAGTATTGGTTTTTCATTAAATTGGTTTGCAATGGCTAGTTGCAGTATTGATCAGTGATGACATGACAGCTGGAAGCTGCTGTATAAAAATGTGCATGCAGTTTAATATGGTTAAAAGGTCAAACCCTGAAGTGCTTAATTGGCTTCAATAATTGGCTTGTTAAAGCCAACAGTTTTGCAGTACCATAGCACCACAGAACGCTAAAGTTGCCAGGATTGTGGGACTGTGGAGAGTAGCTTTGGAGCCCACCATATTTCTGGGGGAGATTCCGGGGTCCTACAAAATCTTGGTACTACAAGTGAATTTTGCCAAGTTTCATGCTGCAGTTTTTTCATGGGCAAAATTGTGGGAACTGTTCACCCTGGCACTCATGAGTGAATTAATGCTACTCAAATGCTTTCAGAGTACAGGAAACCTTTAAAGCATTGTGCTTATAGGTAAATATATAATATCATAATCTAGCTGTACAACTAGCTCACTGTAGGCAGAAAATATTAAGATATTTCTTAGTAACATGTTTTTTCTGGGTTTGTCAAAAAAATCTGGGAGTGGTAGTCTGACATGTTGTAGATTATGAACTTTGGCTCATCTACCCCTTTAAGCTGAATACAGTACCAGTGAGTGTGGCTGGCAGCAACTCTGTGAAGGCCAAGTGTTTGAAATGAGAGTACTTCATGAGGTGAAATTTTCTGAAGAATCCTACTTAGCTGGAATATACTCATTGCTGAAGTAGCTCGGTCCACACGGAGGGATTGATCAACAAGTACACTCGGTGTTTCATGCCTTGGTCCTCAGCATACTGAACTGCCAGCTGTAGGTAGAACAGTTTTTTGTTTTGGCTAGTTATACAATTGTGCAGATATACCAGAGTTTTCATATGTAGCTCTCAGCAATATCAATCAATCCAATAATTGCTTGGATAGTGATATTTGCATATGAAAGGTCTCAACAGTGAGATCTGAAGGAGAGAGAAACATTTGTGCTGATTTCTGTACAGGATGCATTGATCTGCTCACTGACATGTTGAGGTAATTTGTGCACATGTAATGGGTCATTGCTCAGTCTGTATAGTTGCAGAATAATGATGGTGGGTAATGACGGATGTGATCTTTGTTTTTTGTAGACTAGACCATATGGCACTTGTTCCATAGCATGCACTGAAGCTAATAGTACAGTCTCTTCAGAGCCCAGTTAGTTTTCTTTCTCAAAGTTTTCCACTTTTCTTTTAGGCACCACCATCTTGAAAAATGAATTAGGATTTATTCTTTTTTTTTAATTCAAGAGTGACAAATTTGAAGTTAGGTCATACTCTGCTACCCTTGTATTGGTTGTATTTTGTAGGTTCAGTTTCACCAAGAGAACACATGGCATTTTCAGTTCTCCTTCACTTTCCCCTTTGTAACTTGGATTATCTGTGGTGCAACTGAAAAGCCTCTTTGACTCTGTACTCCACCCACAAGACTAGCTGCTTGTCAGATCAAAGTGATGGCTTCATTCTGCTTCCTGGGTAGCTCCTAGTTAATGCTAAGCATGACCTGAGGTGGCCTCACCAAGGTAGCAGAAGCAGCTGAGACATTACATTACTATATAGAGCACACCGAGGAATAGGGACGCTGGCACTGTTGAGGTAGCAGAGGTACTTTAGGCTTGCACCTTGCCTAAGGGAGTCATAGGAAGTTGCTGTTGGGAAGAATCTGTGACAGTATCTATGCGATGGAAGGACATTCTTTGCTTAGTCTAAAACGTTTAAGCATTGTTCTTAACATAAGGGTAAGTTTTTCTGTACTGTTTGAACTCTGCTCAATAATTCCTATTTACCTGAGAGCAGCCACGCCTTTGCTTCTCTGAGTGTTAATGATGGAACAAGTGACGGCATGTGCGTTGTGTACCAGGTCACCCACGCTGGTCTGTGGGCTGCGACAGTCGCATGCCATGTAGCTGACCAGCAAAGTGATGCATATTCTGCCAGGCAGGTATCCCATAGGACTATATCCCGAGTGTAGCATTCAAAAAGCTCTGTTATTTGGTCATATGTCTGTTTGCTTTGGACTGGAGGAGGAATTACCTGGACTGATGGAATCTGCTTCTTAACAACTCCCTTGCAGGAGTGTACTTTTTACATGCTGAGATCCTTCTTTCTCAGCTGTCATGTCATGGAGAACTGTTGATCTTTGGTAGAATTCAGGCTCTGGCAGAAACTGCTGTGGGGAGGTATAAGAGGCTCTTCATAGATCAGAAGAGATGAGGCAGCTACTGTGCCTGGTGACCTTTACAGCACTACTTTGTATAGACCTCTGCTGCTAGTGAGGTGCCCACAGGTATGTGATAGTGGAATCTCACTGTACTGGATTTAAAAAAAAAAAAAAAAAGTGTTCACAGGAAACATGTTTCCAGAGCAGGAGGCCCTTGCTATTACTTTGTGGATCTTAGAAATCCACATCTCCACAGCTCACTTAGCTAGTGCTTTGAGACTGGAGATCCTAAAATTGGTCCAATGATTGTGAGGATTAGTAAAAGAACTAATGTGCCACTATACCTCCAGTTTTGAATTGGAAAAGCAGCTTGGGGAGTGGAGGGATCAGTGCTCACTGAATGTGCAGGTGTGACCTCACGTCTGGCTTTTGCCCTCCAGCTACTGCTAACAAGTACTTTATGGAATAAAGAAATTTCTGAGGGATGTAAATCTGTGTTCCTTTAAAAATCACTTTTATTGCCAATATCTCAACAATTCACAGACTGGAGAAGGAACACTCTGGTAGTTTGTTCCTCATATCTATAGTAATGGAGAAATGCTGGAAACTGCTTTTGCTGTTACGTTACTCACTACAGACCATGTGAATTCTGTGTTAGTAGATAAAACTATTGCAAATCCCAGTGTTCCTCACCACAAGATGAGTGGCAGTCCTCTGCAAGGGACTCAATTGCCCTTTTAAAGTAACACGTGGTCAGACTTAGAACCTAGCTGGTTAGGTTGTGGGGTAGTGTGGCTCAGTGTGTGTGCGCTGTATGGTGCTTTTGTTTGCTGTTGTTCTCAGTGTTTCACATGATTTAATAAAGATGCCTTTCTATTCACCTGCATTTAAATTCAAGCTTCGAGTAAGAGGTAGATTATAGTAGTGTCCCAGAGTCGATAAGAGCCTATATTGATCTTGTAGGAGCTTGGACATTTGTCAGAACATTCTTGATGTTCTGGGGCCACTGCCATTTGAGGCTGATAGTGTGACAGCACACATAATTGCTTTTGCTTTTTTTTGTTTATAGGCATGTGCAGGCCTCTGTGTGGCCGTGTAAACCCCTCAAATTCTTTCCACCTCAGTCAAGTTACGGAAATGTGAAAATGGTTCTGTTCTTCATTGTTAGCATGTTTTCCATCTGCCCATGTTTCTTCCAATTGCTTATGCGCTTTCTGTAATGGAGAGGAAGAGAGGGTCCAGGGTAATCTCTTCAATCCCAGATCTAACGCCAACAGAGGAGAAGGTTCTTTAAGCCAAGCTATTCCTTGAAAAATTTAAGTGATGTATCTGTTTTTCAACTGAGTTGCAGAATGGACATGCATTCTTGAATTAATACAACTTAAGGTAATTCAGTTGAATGTTTTTTCTATAAATGCAAACAAAAAGTGTTCCTTGGCAAGATTTTTATTTTGCAGTTCCAAATCACATAAGATGGTTGGTGGTTTGAGATACCAGGGCATGTGCAGATTAAAAAAAAACAAAAAACCAAACAAACAACAAAATCCCAACAAACCACAAACAAACAAACAAAAACCCCATGGAATTACCTGTTTTATTAAAGGTAAATGGTTGCACAAAATATCCTTGCTGTATGCATATGTTCAGAATTATCCTTGTGTAACTCACAAAATGAAGAGGCGAGATACTGGTTGTCTGCTTTGGCAGTGGCAGCTGGAAATGTCCTTGAACATTTAATGTATTCCACTGTTTTTCCTGTACTCTAGCATCATTCTTGACAACTAAGGACTGAAAATGGTTTCAGAAGCAGAGATTAAGCTGTGAAAGGGTTTTTAGCCTGACAAATTTGAGTCTGGGGGAAGGGTTGTGGACAAATCCTCCCAAGTCAATGAAAGGAGCTGCTCTTTGGCTTGAAGTTCTGGGAAGTATTTCCCAATAGCTTCCAGTGACAACAAATGCTAGGCAGGTTCCAGTTTGGAAGCAGAAACCTCTGTTCTCTGAAAGTGTAGAAGTTCTACTAGCTTGAAGGTGAGAGAATCTTGCAGGGTTTTTTTTATTTTATTTTTATTTTATTTTTATTTTATTTTATTTATTTGCTGTTGTTTTGGGGGGTTTGTGGGTTTTGTTTGCTTTTTGGTATTTTGTTTATTTGTTTGAGTTGAATTGAGAAATGTTGACAAGTGAGTTGTTATTGTGGTACTGACTACAGATTTATTCTGGTAGAATGACTGCTAAATGCATGTCTAATTTTCCAGCTATCCAGAGGACAAACAGCTAGCCTGCCCTGGGATGAAAACTCACAGATTTGCAATTGTGAAGATGTGCTTTAAAGGTGTGCAGAGAAGGATTACCCTACTTGCTTTGCATGGCAGCAAAGATGAGAGACCAAATTCTTATCCTGGTTTTTATTGCTCCCACCTGGGTTGCTACACCTTTAGGGTTATTGGTGATGCATTTGCCTCACAAGGGAAGTGATAAAGCTAGTTTGACAACTTGAGCTCTTCTGCCAGCTGTAGTGCGTTAATTGTTCCTAAAATCTGGCAACCATCAAAGCAGGGCTGTGCATTATAAAATTCGATGCAGTAAGTAAGAGTGTAAGAGGAACTCTTGTAATGAATGAAATTGACTTAAAACCAATGCTTTTCACTAGCCCTATTATTCTGCTCCCCTAAGTCTGCCTGTTGTAGGGCCAAAGGCAGAATTTGGCAGTAAAAACCACAGTGGTTCCTGCAGGCACACATCTGCCACTGTACAGGAATTGCCCTGGTATGTCATAGGTATATTCAGGGCACTGGTGTGTTTTGTTTTTCAGTGGGTAGAATAAAAATAAGCTGTGGGAGCAGTGAGAGAAGGGGAAAAGGTTCACTGGAAATGTGCAAAAAGTACCTCAGACAGGAGGCTTTAATGTGGGAGAAATTTGTGGAAGGCCATTTTCTCCTGGTTATGGACCTTGGCTGCTGCGCCTGGGCTGTGAGGCTGGGTGGGTGTATGGAGGATGCCACTGTATGCCTGCCACATTTGTCCACAGGGCAGCCTTTCACTTGCAGAAGACGTCAGAGCATCAACTGCATCATAAGTTACACTCAGTGGCAGGAGTGCCTTTAAAGCCTGGCTGTCAAACAGGCTGCTCTAAGATGGGTAAACAAACCTCTATTTACTACACCTTATGCCAAATCCCTTTTCCTCGTTAAGAAAACAAAACAATGAAATGATGTTACATCAGCAGATGTTAAAAGCTGGAACATCTCCTTTTCCTGATAGTTTCCAAGTTGCAGATCACATCCCCTCCCTTGACATGACCCAAGGAAAGCACCATGAGCTTTACTCAAATATGTCTGTGTTTGCCATGTCTGATGCACAGACCTGGTCACGTGGGACTTACTTTGCAACATATTTGGGGGAGTGCCAGCCCTTGGTCTCAGCTGCAATCTCTTTGCTGGAACAAAGTTCAGTGGGATTCGTGACTTGAACTGGGGTTTAGGGCTTCCCATTTTTCTGATGAACGTCTACAGAATAGGGAAGTGTTAATCTGTTACACCCAGTAAATTTTGAAGCACACTGTGTTTGGCTGCTTTCAAAAACAAAAATCAGAACACCACTTTATGTTGAACATGAGAGGGGGAAAAATGTGATTTTGTTGTTTTGGGGTTTGTTGGTTGGGTTTTTTTTCCTCTGAAGTATTGATGGCACTGAAAGAGATGTGTGTTTGCAGCTTTTTGAATTTTTAATGTATGTTTTTACAATCTGTTTGTATCTCCTTTGCCTTTTTTTCCACAAGAGCACTGATCTTGCCTTGTGATTAGCATACTTAATACGGCAATGTCTACTATCTATTCTGGCATAACTTATACTTTAATTGAAATTGTGGTAATTGTAAGGTAAAGTGTTGAGTGGTATTGGCATATCGTTGTTTTCAGTTTATAAAGATGGAGATACATTTTAACATTCCTGCTGCTTTCTGTCTCAACAGAGAGAGACCTTGATCTGCTATTTCTAAATAAATATAATTCTGTTATTTCAATTTCAAGATTTTCCTTACTTCCTCAAGGTCAAAGTTGTATCACATGATGGTTAGTAGCACATACTGTCCTTCTTAGTGAGAAGCAATAGGAGAGAACATACTTTAAAACAGGAATTTATCCCAGAAGTGTTATTTGTGAGCTTATGCATTTCTACTATGTTAAGGAGAAGGTAGGAGTACAAGGAGTATTTTTCTAGTATCTTGTATTTCTTGTCAGAGAATAATATAAGTAAGAAAGATGGTGTCTGCATAAGTTTTTCAGTGCCTGAAACTGGCAGGGACAAACCCGTTTGCTGTGGTGGTTGCTGGCTGAGATCGCAATGGTATTTTCAATGTCAACAGCAATTATTTTGCACCTTAGGAAATCATAGAATATCCTGAGTTGAAAGGGACCTACAAGGATCATAGAGTCCAACTCCTGGACCTGCACAGGACGGCCCCAAAAATCATACCACGTGCCTGAGAGCACTGTTCAAATGCCTCTTGAACTCTGGCAGGCTTGGTGCTGTGACCACTTCCCTGGGTAATCTCTTCCAGAATCCAACCACCCTCTGGGTGAAAAACCTTACAGTAATAATGATGATGATGTTTAACAGCATTTTCAGACCTTTGTACGAATGTCTAAAAAAAGTTTGAACTTGCCCATTACAGTGCAAAAAAGGACTAGGAAAGCAAGGCTAAGTGGAGGTTTTAACAAGACTGACCTTTGGTAACCTGAGATGCCAAGGAAGAGGCATCTGCAGCTGCTGTACTGAGACCTCCTCTGAAATCTGTAAAGGGTTCCTTATGTACTGAGTATTCACTGGGGTCAGCAAAGCTGTTACTTGTTTGTTCTGCTTCTGCAAGTGGTGTCAAAATCTGAATGTTGGCAAAATATTACATTTGATGCAGTTTTTGTATGGATTCTGCTTAGTGCATAAAGAATTTGATCTGTTCATCTCTAAGCAATTTCACTTTCTTGTGGTTTGTCTTTAGATTTCAAATAAAGAGCTGAACTCTGCTGTTGCTTCACAGGCTTTCTAAAACCACTAATACCTACATTGCAGTGCAGAATTTTCATCAGTTCAGTAGCTTCCAGCACATTCAAAGATGAAACATGCATGCAGTGCTTCTGACTTAAGTCCATGTCGAGATCCATGTGTTTCAAAAGAAGCCACTGTCTTAGGGCAGAGTTCACAGGGCTCTATGGTTATGTTTCTGTGCTGTCTGAACTGAGTGTCACTAGAAGAATTGTATCTCTTCTATTAAGATCCTGCTTACCTGGTACTTTGATAACATGATTAGATTAATAATTAATGCTGAGTCTGCTGTGTGGCCTTTCATGTGATGCAGGACATGAACAAGCAGGTGACTGCTATTAAAAATTGTCTCTGCCTGCAGCATACCAAAGGCTTATGGTCCATCAGCAACAAAAAAAGCATAGTAAGAAATTTGTAGAATGTTTTTGTTTTGTTTGAGTCCTTTTGTCTTGCTTACAGGAATGGTAGGTATTAGCACTGAGAGGGAGTGTGAGGTTCACTGGGGGGTTTTCAAGGATAAGCAAATTCCTTTTGACACCTCTTTTTTTTCTTTTTGTTTTTCAACAGTTGATGAAATAAAACTGCTATGAAAATGGCTATCTGGCATTCCAGAAAAGCAGGAAACCAAAATAGTCCTTTTTTTTTCTTTCATACACCAAGAGACAGATGAAATAAGGTGAAAGAAACAATTTTTGTAAATGCTATGACAGCTTCTTGTGCTTTTGGCAGGCACAAAAAGTGGTCCATTTGTCTATTTTTATAAAGATTTTGAGCCCGTGGCTGATGTCTGTGCTAAGAAGACATCAAAGTAATGACTTGTTGGGTTTTAGGTGTTTCATTTCTCAGTTTCATTTCAAGAGGCGGTTGAACAAAGTTCCTCACCCTTCTCTGTGGTCACTTTCTCCTTTTAGCCATTTGTTTTAGGCCAAATAATTGTGCTGGAACATGCAGAGGTTTGACAGAGCTGGCACCTTGCAGGGGGAGCATGAGTTTGCTTGAGTATCTCTAGCAGTGGAAACGGATACAGAAGAATAATCTCCAGCTAGGGTTTTCCTCCTGCTACAGCAGAGAAACATCTACTTTTCTCAGGACTGGTGGAGCAAGGATTTGGGAAAAGTATGTGCAAATTTGTTAGATGAACTAGGTGTAAAAATACTTGATGTGAGGCATTCAGCTTTTTCAGTGCTGCTGTTAAAATAAGCATGTGTAAAATGGTATCACCTCAAGGCAGTGAACCCTTTCACGTGGGTGCCTACTAGTAAAAATTCTGTCTGAGAAGCATTAGAGCATGGAAGTAAAACAAGAAAACTGCTTTGTTTAGAAGTACAGATTTGGTAATGTCTGATAAAGCACTTTCTAAAATAACAGTTGTTAGTGCTTTTGCACAATACTGCTTTCATTCACTTCTGACATTTAAACTCTGAAATACTATTGAGTTAGTGTTTGCAGAATGTTTTTGTGATGACCATATTACTCCGAGGAGTCTGATCAAGGAGCCAAAAAAGTGAATAACCTCAGGCATCTTTTCTCCTGCTGCATCATCTGTTGGAAAGTTTCTCTCAAGGCAGACATTCAGAAATCATGAAGTACCCTGACATATGTCCTATAAAGTGGCTTAATGATTTTAAAGTACAATTCTGCCTTGAATAGAGGTCATGTTTTAAAGGTCAAAAGTGCTTGAGCTGGTGATAAAAATGAGCCTTTGTTGTAAATCATTTCTGTTAGTTATGCTGGTTTATGGCACTATAAGTAAAGCATACTTGGTTTTCCTAGAGGTAAGACTTCTAACTGGAGTTTATTAATTGAGGTAAGCCTGTCAAGACAGATCAGTGACTTATTACTTGATCTGCGAAAGTGTTTCCTAACAGCTGCAAATAACAAGTGAAATAGCTTTTTGTCCCATGGTAGATTTTCAAGGTTGGAGACTAGAAGAACTGTTTTGGATTATAAACTCAGCATACCTGCACGGAAGTTGAAAATAGGAGTTGAAGATGAACTCCTGCACTTTCCTGAGTGAAACTGTACGAAAGGCTCAGTAGTTGCGTTGTAGTGCTCTAGACCTGTTCTTCTTGCACTGGGAAAGCACCAGGATACATGACAGGAGACTGATGTTTTTGTTTCATTTAACTTGATTGTGTATTCAGCAGGTTTGAAAATTTTCCATTATGTGAATGGTAAAGAACTATGTGTCCAGGTCTCTAAGGAGCCCATTAATACCTCTTTTCTAAAACTTAAGAAATGCAATCTCTGAGGCTTAACTGTTTATATGTTCATTTCTGTGCCTACCCTGTTAAAGTCAGCAGCAGCTCTGTTCTTCTGGTGTGTTAAGAACTACAGCCGGCAAGTCTTTACTTCTGATTCTGTGTGTTGGAGGGACTAAAATATTTTTAATACAGGCCTGATGCTAGCAGCTGAAATCACAGAATCATAGAATGGTTTGGGTTGGAAGGGACATTAGAGATCACCAATTTCCAACCCTCTGCCATTGGCAGGACACCTTTCATTAGACCAGTCTGGCCTTGAACACTTCAAGGGATGGGGCAGACACAGCTTTGCTGGACATCCTGTTCCAGTGCTTTACCACCCTCACAGTAAAAAAAATTTTCCCATTATCAAATCTAAACCTACTCTCTCTGTTTTTTCCTCTTGTTCCTTTTATATAAAAGCTTCGTTCCAGCTCGCTAGTAGGCTCCCTTCATGTACTTGAAGACTGCAATTAGGTCACCCCTAAGCCTTCTCCTTTCCAGGCTGAATAAACCCAATTCTCTCAGCTTTTCCTTATAGGAGAGATGCTCCATTCCTCTGATCATCGTGGTGGCCTCCTCTGGGCTCACTCCTACAGGTCAGTGTTCTTCCTCTGCTGAGGACCCCAGAGCTGGATGCAGCACTCCAGGTGGGGTATCGCCAGAGCAGAGGGGCCCAATCTCTTTTTCTGTCACTTCTTTCTTTCCACTTCCATTAGGTCTCATACTAGAAAAGTGCTTCACTAACAACTGAATATATAAATGTACAGATAAGGTGGGCTAAATGTTTAGATTTTGACATAGTTATTACATTGATTCAGTCTCTTTTTTATAGTTAATCACGTTGATTGAAGTCTGTCTTTAACACACTTTTTCAGAGTACTAGAGAAATGCTATTTTTCAGATACCCTGTGTGTCAATGGTGTGAGCAACACTGAACTCTGAGTGACCTACTTGAACAGATTAGGGATGAATACACTGAATATGTCTTGGTGTATATAAAAGACATTGCACAGTAAGTATGGCACTGCTGTAGCACACATGGCTTTCTGCTAGGTAGGCAGAGAATGAAAACTTTTGAACCTGGTGTAGTGCTGATGGTTTATTGCTGTAATTGTGTGTCAAAGCATAAGGTTTGGATGAGGAAATAACAATACTTACTGATGTGCATTGTAAAAGAAACAGGTGAAAGATGTTCAGATGTCCCCTCTGATAACAATACAACCAAATGGTTTAATCAGTAGTGAAGAAGGGAAGGGAAAGATGAAAGCTATTCTGAGTGTAAGACCTGATTTGTCACTTCTGTCCCATAGTAGGGACATAGTAGGATCTGAGGGTTGGAAATAGAGTTGGGGGTGCAGTTCCGTAGCCACCTCTGATAAAGTCTATTCTTGAGTTTGAAGAAAGTTTGTCTTGTTGCTCATCTGCTTTAGCTTCAGAGTATGTCCTGGGAAAATCAGTTGGCAAAGTCATGAATAGTCTTTATGGCAGAAATTAGACCAGTATGAAGTCAAACAAATTGAACTGTGAGCTTGAAGAAAAGGAACTAGATGAAGAGCAGAAGCAAATGTGGGTTGCTGGTGTGTGGGAGTACTGGTGATCCATGCAGGGAGAAGAGGAACAGCTACAAAAAATTCTGCAAACCTCTACCAGGAGCCTGTCCCAAAGAGATTACAATCAAGCAGTCCAAGAAGCTGGAGAAGTAGTGACAGAGGAGGAGATGGGGGCCTGAGGGTGGCCTTTCAGATGAGGAGAGAAGATTCTTCAGGGGATAAAAATAGATTGATCCTTTCCTCCTGCGGCAGGCAGGAGATGGTTAGAGAGCAGTGCAAGGCTATGCTGTTAAGGAGTGGGCAGAAAGGGTTGGAGTTTAGTGTGATGAGACTTGTCATCTTTCTTCACCTGATCTGGCTGGAGCTGTGATGAAAGGGACTCAGATTGTTACATGATGTACAGGGAGTTGACAGCCTGGAAGACCACCAGGTAAAGCATGTGTGCTCTGTGGAGAGCTTCTGATGGTTGCCAGAACATAGTTGTACTGGAATCTTCTTTCAGTTTAGCAGGTAGGGTGGTAATATCTTATATAATGCTATGAACTGAAATATTAGTAATGATTATAATTTAAAAAAAATTCTTTGCAATTTTGGAAATTTTGAATCAGCACAACTTAAACATTACTCCTCCCTCAGAACAAGTGCTGAGTGCTCACTTCTGTAAGTATAAGATCTTTGTTCTGCTCCATCCAAATGTTGAACTGTAAACCGTCTAATCATGCTGTAAGCAATGATTTGCATCTAATAATGAACTGCTAAAGCACACTGTTGAAGTAGCTTAGGTGTGCTTTAACTATCCACAAATTTATGATAGCTATGTGGTTGTTAGGGGATCATAGCTATGTACTTGTTAGGTGACTTAGCTACAGAGAGGAGAACAAGGTCTGCCTATCCTTGGCAGTGCATTTCTTGGGGGGCATAAGGTCTGGTAGTTAGGCCCTAAATTAAACAGCTTCTAAATGTGCCAGATAAAACAGTTTGTATAACCAAGATACCTGAAAATCATATGGCAATTTGCTGTAGTAATTTTGACAGTTGAAAACATGTTATACACTTAAGTGTGTTATGGCAGAGTTTGTTTTGAAGATGAGTATTATATTTACGGTGAAGGATTGAATAGCAAAGAGTCTTACAGTGAACAGGAAAAGACTTACTGAAATAGTGCTTGAAGAATGGAGACCTGTGCTATTTTATAGAAGCATGGTTAAAAAACCATCAAGCCAATGAAGCAGTCTAGGAATGGGGAGAAATAACAAAACCTAAGAAGTCATCTAAACTTAGGATGAGAATCGTTTTTGGGATGAATGGAGTCTGCTTTGTGAGTATTTTTACTGACCTGGTAAAATCTGTGACCTGTGAATTGTCTAAAAAGAAAAGTCATCCAGACAAAAGCTCATGTGATGTATTCTCTAGATCAGCTGTTCAAGATCATTCATTGCCTCCTACTTAACTTTCAGTCTGTTCTTGATTGGCTATTTGCCATCTATGAGAAGTGAATGTGAAATTTAAGTTCTAATTATTGTCTTGTGGTTTTTGTCTTCTCTTATTTTGTCTTTGCATGGGAGGAAAACTTAAGGCAGTTGTCTTATTGGAGATGTATCTTGTGCAAACCTGAGCAAAGTTTCCTGAGTAAAACATGACTATACCAGTTATTCTGATTATACCAGTTGTTCTTAACACTGAGAAGGACAATATAATCTGTACAAGAATACTGAGCATTTCTTTATGCTGTTTCTCTTTTTCTATGCTTTCATTTTTTAAGCAATCTTAAAATCCAAGAGATTTGTTTCTTACTTGCCATTTACTAACTGATGCAGTTTTACTCCCTTGTATGCACAGCACTACCAGCTGTATCCCTTATTCAAAGGCTTTCTCTCACTGCTGTCTTTGCCATCTGCCTCAAATTGTTATGCCAATTTGCCAATAAAGCAAGCTGAAAATCCTTGACTACTTGGGTAGTCTGAGCAATACATAAAAAGCCACTTGTGAGCCAGTGGCAAGTATGAAAGTTGAAGCATTCTCATGGAAGCATCTTTTTAAGAAGGACACTTCATCTTTGGGAAGGAAGGTGGCTGTGGGGGTAAGATATTTTATTTTTCAGCAGATCTTCTTAACAACCCTAGATGAAGCTTAGTCCGTGACTATTTTTTGAAAGGGGGTGGGGCAGAAATAGCCCAACCAAAAACTAAAAAAATCCAAACCTCATGAAGATTTCTAATTCTTGTTCTGCCTCCTCACTTGGATTTAAGAAAGAAGAATTTTTCTTTTGGCTCCCTTTCTGCAATTCTCTCTTACAGCCAAACCTATTTCTTCCCACTGCTGCATCTTCCTCAGCCTTTGATTTTGGGAGGATTTAAGAGACTTGCTTCCTGTTTATAACTGCCAAATAGCATTCCACTCTTTACTGGTGTCCCCTGCATTGCCCCAGAGAGGTATGGGTCTTTCTTTAACATCAGAAGCAAAAGTATTCAGAATCAGTATCATCTCCCTGGTTTTGTAAAGACAGTAAATTATGACTAAAGCACTGTAGCAGCCTGTCTGCATGCTCAGAATCTGGGTGATACTTTCATGTTACCCTCACATATTAAGCTTTTTGCTGTAATGAGAAGCAGTAACTAAGTGTTTTAATGAGATCTTAAATTCAATGAAAGTTCATCTCCCCAGGTCAAACTTCTTGTTTGCAAGGGGTGGACATTTGCCAGTATGCTGTGCTTGAAAGGAATCATTGTGCAATATTTGTCCTTTTAAGCTATCCTACCCCATAACTGAATGCTATCAACTCAAGAATGCCCCTTTTTACATGAGAACAAGCATAATGACACAGAAAACAGATATCCATCTGTTGATTCTTGATGTTCAGACTTGGTCCTAAGAGGTGCACCTAGCCGTTTGGTTTATTTATTAATAACCATGTGTTTACACCTTGGTGTAGTCTTATTCCAGGGCCAGGGGCATTCCTTTTTCATGCAAATCATGCTTGCTACAGACTAAGCCTCCCTGACCTGAATAGCTTTCATCCTCTTTCAGAGTGAAACCCCAGCAGCTGATGCGACCTGGGGGAGAAGCAGTTGTGTTGCAACCCGGAAGAGATTTTCTCCTACTGGCTTCAGCCACTGGTAAAGGAAGTAGCTGCCATGGCATAGCTGCAGGTCCTGCACCATGCTCCTTGTTGGCTGACATTCTTTATTTCTGGAGAAAAGTATTGGTTAGGCTTCAGAACAGCCATTTGTTATTTTATGCAGTGCAGATACTTTTTCTGGCAAGGGAAATCCTTGCTGAAGTGAAGGTGTAAGCCATATGTAGTCCTCCTTACAATAGAGATGTGCTTACAGTAGAGGTTCACTTCTGTTCATGCAGTTCTTGTTCCCCTCATTCCTGCTGCAGGCAGCCTTGTTAGGGAGGATCTGTTGATAGTTACCTGGAATTTCTTTTTAGCCAGAAAGTAACTGCGAAATGGAAATTCAGAGTCAAATTACATCTACTCTTTGTTATTCCAATGCTCCTTTATATCTGTCCTTTGGATTATTAATCCCTGTGACACCTTTTAGCTCTACTGTGGATAGCAGAAGGAAAGTTTTATTGATGACTGATTTTTTCAGTTGATGTGCATGAAGGTAGAAACACTAGATAGTTTTGGTTCAGCTAATGCTCTTCTCTGATCCTCAGAGGGTGGTTTGATGGTAAACAGATGTTCCTCATTGTTAATCTTCATCCCACAGTTTCCAGGCATTAAAACAATGATTGCCTTTCATCCTTGAATTTGGAAGCTATTGCAATTCACTTGGTATTTCAGTTTAGCATTTGATGTAGGACTGATGAGTGGTGCAATACAGTCAGTGTGCTGAGCAGTGAAGACAAATAGTGCTGGCTGCGGCTTTCTTTGCATCTAGAAATAAGCATTCAATATTTCTAGGTTGTGGTCTTATCTGATTCTCCCCAGAAGTGCACACATGCTTAAGTCCACATACCCATCAGTGACTTGCTGATAAGACATTATCATAATTAAGTAGGAAGTGTGTAAATTCAGTACTCATGGTCTAATTATTCTTATTCGTAAGTGCTATCTCAAATAATGAAAGGATACATTTGGCTCCCCATTTATAGGGGAACTCTGATACCATGGAGATCATTACGAGACAGTAGTAAGTCAAAGGCTGGTTATATTACATGAGAAAGCAATAATGAAACTTTATGAAAATAGCTTTCTGCTGGATGCCAAGGTTGCCATCTGGATAATAATCACTTGTTTGAGGTTATTGCAGCTTCTGTCAGAGTAGTTGTGGGTATCTGTAGGAATCCCAGCAGTTGCAGTAGTAGCCTGTTCTGGGTCAGGATAGATTAGGCTTGGTTGCTTTAGTTTGGTTCAAGATGTGGACTTCGTTAGAGACAGTTGCTAAGTTGCTTTCTGTGCAAGATTCATTTCCTTTTAAATGCATATATCAGAGAAGAGCTCTGTGCAAGCACCATTGAGCAGATGAAAATTTATCATGAAGGTGTTGTGTCAGAGCTCTGAAAGTCAGCAAAAAAGCCCATCTACATTCTCCTTTTTAGTATTACATGATTGCATCAGGTTTGGGTTCTTTAGAAAATAACTCTTGTTGTTTTAAAATAATCCCCATTGAGAATGTAATTAAAATACCACTTAGATACAAAAAAAAAAGGTTAAAATACAGGTTAAGCAAAAAAGAACAATGTATCTGTTAAGTGATAATGCTGAGCTGTTTTATTGAAAAGGAACCTTTGCATGTCAGTTAGTTTGTCACTTGAAACGGTAGTGACAGGGACACACAGCCTTTCTGTACTTGTTCTCACTGCTAAAGGTGAAAGAGTTACACAGCTGTAGCATCTAACTTGATGTGCCCAGAAGATCAACTTCATATGCCGTGTACGTGGTCCCACTTTTATTGTTAATAATCCACATGTGGCACATAAATCCTAGGCTAAGAATTCAGGCAAGAATGTAAACTTATCTTGAGCTGCACAACAGCTTAGCTGGCTCTGGTGATCTGTGCCTTGAAAGCAGAGTAAAGCATTTTCAGAAGATAATGAATACTCAGACTCATGAGTCCTCAGACCCATGGCAATGCCTAGGTTTGTGGAGGAGATGCTAATAGCAAGCATACATAGAAAAATATTCAAATCAGGTGAAACAGGCAGCTTCTGACTATATGTCATAATGAAATACGCTGACCTCTTCAACAAAGAGCAGGCATGTACATCATCTTTAACAGGTTGGGGTAATGACCTATGATTTAGTGACAGTCTTTGATCTTTACAAAGCTCTGACCTGTTGATCAGTCCAAAAAAAAAAAAAAAATTGAGCAGCAGCTCAGGTCTTCTAAGGAAAATTAGACTAGTCTCTCTTAGTCATTCATGCGTTCCATGTAAATGCATAGAAAAAGTCCAGATACATTTATTAAAAAAAGTATTGATTGGATTTCAGCCTGACATGATTCTAAGTGCTGTGTTTCAGTGCCTTTGGAAGTAATTGAATAGCTTTTAGCCTTCAGTCCTAGGGAATGCTGCTTTTCTTTTGCACCGCATGCACACACCTGTGAGTTCTAACAATGCAACTGCTGGGATAAATGATTCTGCTCTGTAACAGCTGTTTGAATAGTGTTCAATGCTGTTTGTGTGCAAAGAAGCATGAGTTCTTGTACCTAAAATATTGGTCTAATGGTACCCAGAACTGAAGCTAGTTATAAACCTGTCACATTTCTTCAAGCTCTGGTTATGCCCTCTGAAGTAGGTAGCTGTCTCAGTTTCGTGAGACACAAATGCTTTGCTGAGGATGAGTTATGAGGAAGACCCAAACTCCTCCCTCTAAGCA
>JAWWLV010000100.1:48729966-48777102 GCA_035041135.1 Platyrinchus mystaceus
TCCAGCTTCTCCAGCACACCCGGGGAGACCTCACCCCCTCCCCACTGCACATGGGCATCTCCAGTGATCCAACAGCGCCCCCTGCTGGCTGGCACAGTACATTGCAGGCTCTGCATCTCCAGCGATCCAATAGCACCCCCTGCTGGTTGGCACATTATAGTCTGGCCCCTGACAGTGTCTGAGGGACAGTGAACTGGCCCCCTGTTTAAAAAGTTTGAGGACCCCTGCTCTGGATGACTCTCAGTGACCGCTGAGGACAGACTAAGGGCAGGGTGAAGATGGGATAAGGCAGAGCTGGCTTAACAGCAGCTTTGCTCCATATCTTTTTACTGCTGAAGACTTCTTGGCCCATGGAAGCCATCTAGTACACGTGTCTGAATACTGATCTAGTGCTGTCTGCTGGGAGAAGTTACTGTGACTGGAGTAAACAACTTCAGGATGATGTGCTCTCTGCTAGAGTTGAAAGAACATGATGTAGCTTTGGCCTTTTCTGGGCCAGAGATCAGCAAGCTAAAGTAGCAGATGACTTAAAAGAAAGTAGAGCACACTAGACAATACTATAATATGGGGGTGACTTTTTTTAATGGTAATTGTGTTCATTTGTAGATGTCATGAAGAGCAGAAACACGTGAAAAGTACATAAATTGGATATAAATCATCAATTTGTGATCAATTTTAAAAAGTTATAATTACTCTAGTGACAAGGGGTAGAAAAACGTGGGGAAAATCTGTTTCTGATGTCATATGAAGATGTACATGTTGCAAACTCAGTCACAACATTTCTGGTGTTTTCAAGTAACCCTATTATTTGGGAAGGAGAAATAGTTTGTCTAAACCAGAGAGACATTGGTGCAGCAAACCTGTATCTTGCTCCTGTAGGTACCATTGCCTTCAGTGAGCAGAGCTTTTTCTTTCTTGGAGTACATGTTTCTTGAAGCAATTAATAAACCTTTCATTCAACATGCAGACAGCCCTCCTGGTCAGTAAATATTCAAAATGTGACTCCACAGTTGCAGTAGATCAAATGCTTCCAATATAACTTGAAAAGAGTTAGTGTTAGATCGTATCTAAGCTACAAAATAAAAGCAAAAAGGAAAATAAAGTACGTTAATGTGTCATATCCTTTTATATATGGACAATGTTTCTAATGTCTCTGACGGCTGTAGAGAGGCATTTAAATCTTCTGCCCCTATAGCACCCTTGTTCCCAAACTGTGACAGACTTAGAAACAAAGATTGGCTTTACAAACAAGATCCAATTAGTGACTAAAGAGGAAACATTCTTCTCAGGGTGGATAAGTCTCTGGTGCAGTGAAGAACTGGAAATGCTTCTGTGATAATTAGCATTATTCCTCAAGACAGTCTGTAATGAGAAATTGTTTCCATAGACTTCTGGGTCTCTTTCCATCTATTTCCCAGATAGATTAATTGGAGGGTTGGACAGGGCTGAGTAGAGAAGCTTTGTTGTAGTCCTGTAGCCCTGCGTTGTGCACAAAGTTAGTGAAACTGGTGCTTACCACAGTGGAAACTCTCAACTGCAAAATGCAGGTAAAGTAACTTGCAGCTCAGTGTGTGCTCACATACCTGCTATGTATTGACCATTAATAAACCAATCCATGCAAGCGTGTCATCGTGTAGCTCCAGTTTTTGGGACTATACACTTGTATCTGCCTGATCGCTTCTCCAAGATGCTTTTTTTCATTTGAGTCTAAAGCTAGATTTATAGCTGCTTTTTGTGTCCTGAGCAGTTGACTGAATTTGTGTGGACACCACAGTTCACTAGAACAATAGAAACCTTTGAATTGCATGTTCTTCGCTGGCGTGGTTTCCCCCTCGTTTTGTAAAGTGACTCACAGGCTAGGCCTGCTGTAGTTGCCAGAAAATGATGTCATTTGGATAATGTAAAATCCTATGAACAAACCAAAGGCTATTTAGAAATTAGGCTGACAAGAATAAAAAAGGAAATAACTGCATATCAAATGCATATCTCAATTTTAAAATCAGTATAATTGTGTGTGTGCTTATTAAATGCAGAGGTAGAACAAAAGGCATAAAGAAAAGCTGCAGTGTTTCTTGAACTGTCTTTTCCGATGACTGCAGAGTGGGTAATCCTGTTCTCTGATGTCTGTCTTGTGCCAACAGTAGTTCATGCAGCCAAGCTGTGTCAGATCAGGGAATTGATTTGGTCAAGCACTAACATATGTATCTTGTGGTGTTGCATTAGTTCTCAGCAAGATCAGTTCCCTGGTCCTGTTCTCCCCACTGCCCCTAGGGCACTGGTGTGGCCAAAAATTGGAGGGAAAATGCAGATGAGAATGGAAAGGGGGGGAAGCATGTTAGCTTGACCAGTGGCCATCTATCTCTATTGTCAAGTGGCCTTGAAATTATATCCTTAGCCTGACTAGGGTGGTTTGACAGAATTTCAGATATACTGACAGGAGATCCTTCTTTGTGTCTCCTTCCCTATCCTACCACATTGTCCAAAAAAATCCAATGTTTGCTCTTTGTGGCTCTTGTGCTGTTATTGGGACCTGAGGAATGGCTGTCCTGGGGAATAACTTGCCATCCTCAGGACTCCTTCAGTGCTGCAACTCAGGGCATTCTCATCCTGGCACAGAGTGATGGAGCTCCCGGCCAGTGTCCTTCACAGGCAGATAATATGCACATTAAGTAAGACTAGGTCAAAGTCTTTTCCTTTGCAAAATGGCAAAGGCAAAAGAGGCCAACAGGTATGATTTTGTGGGAAAATAAACAGTCTTCTAAATGCTGTCTTTTCCTTTTGTTCCTCACCTGTTGCTGGGAGATGTATCAACTTGAATTCTGCTGATTTGGGAATGTATGTGGAGTTTAACTTGTTACTAACCATCATGCTTTTAGATGTCTGACCCTGGTCTGGAATATAGTGCACAGTGTATCCCCAAGATAAATGAACTAAGCAGCATGTTTCTTATTACTTCATCTGTCTTTCTATGTTCTGTATTAAAACTAAACAGTGAATAAAAACTGGCGTGTAAACTGACCCACCTGTATTAAGCACAGCACTAAGCAAGATAAGTCTAAATATTCAGCCTGTGCACTTCATTTCCCTGTGTGATATAGTACTGGCTCTGCCCCTTAGTGCAGTGTGCTTTGCTGCTTCTGCTGCTCCTGATTATTGCAACCGGAATATAACCAGATGTTCCTGGTAAGACTGTTAAATACAATGTTTAACTCAAATTCATCATAACTTAAAACTCATTCAGAAAGAGATCTTTGCCCTTTGACTGTCCCTAACCCAGATAATATCTTGGACCTGTAACTTAAAGGGAGTTAGATGGGCTCATTATTTGGCTGCCTTTCATTTCTGGAGTGGGATTTCCCATTTATGAACTGAGGTGACAAGTACCATCTAAAGAGATTACCCTCCCACCAACCTGTAACAAAAGAGCATCGAACTTTGGATATTGTTCAACCTGATGCAAATAACTTCTTCATGGGTCAGAAATGCATTACCAAAGAGATGTTTACAGTGCCTGGTTTTACACAGATGTAAAAACCCCCAAAAAAGGCTTAAATCAAACATGTCAGGCATTAGGAGAGCAACTTACTGAACTGATACAATTTATGCAAAACTGAAAGATGTTGCATTCATTTATTATTCAATCATATAAGTATTTCAAGCCCTGACCCTGAGTTGGATCCACATTACTTCAATATTTCTAGATCATTTTGAGTATCAGAAGCACTCCACTTTCCTTGATGTACACAGTCTGCTTTCTGAAAACTCTGGCAATGCAAACTCACATGCATTGAGCAGAGCTGAAACAGGTCTGATGCTTAGACTGGAGCATCATGGTAACAAGATTTGTGGATTCACAACTGGGTAACTGCAGGACTGCTGGGAAGCCTTATGCATGTGCTTGTAAGAATACATACTACTAACAGAAGTTACTAGAATATTTAAAATCTAAAATTTATTTTTAGTCTTGTTAAAGTAGAATAGATTGAGTAAAATTTTCTGTAAAAAAAAAAAATAAACCACCTTTTCTAGCTTTATGAGAAGATCTAGATGAAGGCAGTTGCAATTGCTGAAAACTAGGATTAAGTTTTGTCGTGCAGGTATTTTGTCATAGAAAATTAAGTCCCTTTGACAGAGGAACAAGGAGAGACAGAAAGATTTCCTTAAAATGAAGAACTATAATTGTATACAGGTTAGTTTTTGTTCTTACATATAGCGCTGCTATTTCATTTAAATAATAGAAATGGATACAACACAAAGGCAACTTCTTTGTTCTGGCCGATGGTAGTAGCTGACAATCTAAGACAGTGTTTCAGTTTTGATCACCACCATTTTCTAATAAAACTCCTTAAAATAAAGGCAGATGTGTGATTACTGCCATACAGCAATTACTCTAATGTATGGTACTGTCCTTTAAGTAAGCAAATATCTTAATTTAAATTAAAAAAAGTCCATGTGAAGTTTGTGTTTGATTTAGACCACCATAGAAATTATCAAAGAATTTGCATATGGGAAAATCCAATTAACCATAACACCCAACATGAGAGAGATTGGAAGCTGATCATTTGTCTGTAAGCACTGACAGTAGTAGAATACATATCTACTGAAATTAGTTTTAAAAGGCAATGCATGAAAAAAACCTGAAAACTTTCTGAAAAAAAAAAATCCAAGTTCAGTCTCCCTCTAAATCTAGAGTTCTCTTGACTCTCTAGTTCCACACAGTTGGTGTTTCTCTTTTCAGCTGTTGTAAATATTTCACCCTGAGATGTGGTGTGCTTGTCATACAGTGCTGCAGTGGCAGGAAGGTTTTTTTTTTTTCAAAGCAAGCCAGAATGGAGCAGAGGCAGTGTTTATATAAAGTAAGCTGTGTGAAAGAACCATGCTATAATTCAAGAATAACATATATATTTATAAATGTAGAATGAAACTGCTCAGGATTTTGTGAACAAGCTGTTTATATCTTAAGATTACATCTGCTGCCAGTACGGTATTGAAAAGACAGCTTATATTTCATTTAACATGTTGGTAAATCAATTGGTAAGGAAAAAAAATTATTTCTGAAGGATAAGCGCTTACATTCTTTCCTTGGCCACACATTGTGAAGACAAAACACTTTTGTGCAGATATATAGAAGAGAGTAATGTCCTGCTCTTTGTCTGAGAGAAGGGGATATCTTTGAATTAGGACATTATGCCATGTGCATGCTGGGGACATTCTGCTATTTTTCATAGAGCCAAAGGAAGTAAAGACTTGCTGTGATCAGTTGATGGATAAAAGAATTAGTCTGATATTTGTCTGAAAGACAGGTTCACTGCCTGTTACTGTGCATAAATATAATTTTGGTTTTGTTGAATGGCAACATAAGGTATAAGAGGATTAGTGGAAAAACAATTGAATACTTTGGTTTCCAGTAGCCATCAAGTGAGTTGATTGAACTTGCTGCTCAGGTAGGAGCTATGCACCCTGTTTGACTCGTGCTTTGTTTTACTTTCTTATGCTTCCCCCAGCCCACATCTTAAACTATCACCTTGATGTGTTTGCAGGCAGCAGTGCCAAGCAGAGGTGTATAGCATGAGTGATCGATGTTGGTAGAATGCTGAGTCACTGAGTCAGCAACACTTAGGATTTGCTCAGCTCTTTAATGTCCTTTGGCCAGGCACTAGTTTTGCTTGACTGCCATGCCCCAGATACTTTCATGTTGGCATCAAATTTCCTCAAATGTCTTTATGTGCATATCTATAAACATTATTCCCATCTAAATACTGGATTTACAGGTTACATGGAAGAATTCAGTAGTGCCGTGTTTAGTTTCTTCTGTATGGAATGATTGTTCATCCACTTCAGGAGAAGCCTACTTCTGACAGATCTATAACAGCTGAAATGTGGGTTTGACTTTTTTTTTTTTTTTTAAATGAAGCATTTAGTATGCTACTGCATAGTCTCAGTAGGTCTTAACCTATGTGTGGTGGTGTGGTGATGGGAGTACAAGGAAGGACACATGTAGGTATCTTCTGAAGACAGTTTTTGAATTTCAGAGGACTGGACATTAAATACTGCGATAAATCTACAACCTTCTGATAGCAAGTGCATTGAAAGTTGAAGAATGCTTACGTTTGCATTCTATTGCAGAGGTTTGGCTTGTTTGAGAACTTCATGCTGTAGGAGATGGGTACACTTTGTCTTTGTATGAGGCAATCAGATGTAGTTCTGCTGTTCCAATGTGGAGAAACTCCCTTATTGTTGTGTGGTGAAAAAAACATGCCACCAATCTGGGCAACTTGGAAATGGCTGTCTGCACTAATGTCTCCTACTTGTAAGATGGTACTAGAAGCAGGCAAAGTTCTAGTATCTGACTCAGTTAAAAGGGAGCAAGAACAGCAAGAGGACTCGCTTGTTCCGCACTTTTTTTTTTCCATTTGAAGTAGGTGAAAGTCGTTGTGAGAGTCTTTGGGTGTTTTTTCAGCCTAGTGAGAAAAACCAACTTGCACCTCTGTATAAACTTCTGCTTCATTGAACATGGGACTTATGCTGGGCTTTTCATTTCTTTGGAAGAACACTTGCACTTCTGAAATCAGTTTGAGTATAGCTCTTATGTTCAAAATTAGGAGCAACTGGGCTGTTAAGTTTCTTTGAACAGACATATAAGTTTGCCTGAGGAATAAGGGTACAGAGACATTTTGACTATGTTGCATCGTCATATAAAAAACTGAAGTAAAATATTCTATTTAAGGATTTGACTGGGTAACAAAGGAAGTGTATAGAAATGCTGTAAGACATACTTTTAAAATCTTAATGAAGAGAAATGTCTAAGGATGAAGCTGCTCTGTGTCAGAGTTAGAACTGTGTATTCTTTCAGTTTCAACTTGTATCTGTTGGAATAAGTGCACAATTATACTAACACTCTCTTTTGGGCTCTTCCTCCTTTTTGTAAGTATTTAGTGAGCAATTTTAGGTTCACTATTTCAGCAAAATCTACTGTGACCCCAGGCAGTTCTTCCCCTCCCTTGGTTAAGCACCTCTTCTGGTGCTCACATCCAGACAACCGATAAATACCAATTGAGTTGATGAGAATGTATGATCTTTAGTATTCCCTAGAGTTGGGTAAATCTTATTTTTGCCAAGGCAGTGCTGCAGCTTGTTCTTGACTTGGGCTAAGGGGTACAACTCTCCACACCCCTTTAAAACCCCTGTCAACAAGGTCTACCATATTTTGTCTTCCCTACACTAAATCTTACTGTCTTGCTGTTCATCCTGTGGGTCTCCCTTATCTAGCTACTGCTGTGGTTGGCTCTTCCTGCCTGTTTCTCTTGTTGACAGGAACTGTTTGGCATGATGACGGTTGCACTCCTCTTCCTCTCCCCTATGGCAGTTGCTTTCCCAGTACTGGTAGATGACTAACATTTCCAAACTTCCATTGCTGCCTTGCTTGGCACTGTGCAGGCTGGTTGATTTATGCTGCAGGAGAGATTGCCATGAAAGCTAATAACACCTCTGTGGCCCTCTTACAGGAGGCCTCGTACTGCCCATGATGTTCAGGTTCTGCGGGCTGCAACTGCCAGTAGCTCAAAATACACGAGCCCTTCTAAAACCATAACAAAATGTGGTTTACAATTTACAGGGAAAAGGAACGATCCAGTTGTGTGGCTTCTGGATGTAACTGCAGTAGTATCTTCCCAGACTTCACGAATGGCACTGTGCAGGTGCTGTACTTGATTGGGATAAAGTACAGAGAAATGAGGAGAGAATTCACAGGTCAAAATAGCAACCTAAGTCACTTAGGGCTTGGTGTAGGGCTGAGAGTTAACAAGTTGTGATGTCTTGCTGATTACCTTGATCAAAGTAGCTAGGTCATTAAAGGCTTGGCAGCAAGGTAAATTGACTTAAAATACCTTTTGGTTCAAGTTCATATGTATAGGGGATTTTTTTTTTTCCTGTGTTAAATTGTTAGCTGACTCCAGGTTAGAGATCCTGAGATAACTGCTGTTTATGAAGAATAGCAAGAAAGTGCTCCTGTAAAGCATTTTAATGTTTGTTCTTTCTTGTCATCTTTTAGTGGCAACAGTAAAATGAGTTGTACCAGCCTAAAAATTAGTTTCCTAATGAAATGGGGCTCATAAGGATTCCTGTGTGTCTGCCCCGTGTTTCACTTTGATTTCAAAATAAAAATGACTGTCACTACTTCCATTTTCCAATACAGAGGTTTTTTACATTAATTCCTATGCCTGAAAGCACTTGGAGATCTTAGAAGTGCTACAGGAGTATTTCCAAACAGGCCATTGTGTTGGATGAAGAAGTATCCACCAAGCTGCTCTGCTGCCTTTTATTTTTCAGAAGCTACTTCTACAGAAATTGATGAGCAAACCATTCTATAGGGTTTGTGCAACTATAAGTTTTTTAGAGGGTTAGAGCATACTGAAACTTCTCTGGAAACACAGTTGTAGTACATAAGCTCTGCAATTGATTTGAAATGGTCTCTAAAACTTGCCAGTTTATCCTTCTGATTTTAAATTTCTTGCATTTTTATTTCCTCTCTGTGCATGAATAAGAAAACAAAGAAGTATTTTGTTTTACGTTTACCACTTTGTGTAAAACACAGTGGTTTCCTGTAAGTAGTCTTATACATCCAAAATTGGGTTTAATAAGACTTTTCTTGCATATGGCATCTTGTGTTTAAACAATGTGACCAGTAATGACGATAACATTCTGGCTGGGGTTGTACAGCTGCTGTGTGCACCATTTGGCTTGGGGTCACTGGCAAGGAATCACCTGCCTCTTTGCTTTTCTGCTGCTGGTTGACAAGATGACACAGAATATCCAGAGGCATTGACAACTTGCCCTGAATGGCAGTTGAAGTGGGAATGGTGTTACAGGACATCAGAGCCTGAGTCAGCTGTGGAATATGGGGCCTGTGTTACTGGGTGAGTTAGTCAGAGAATGAACCAACAGTGTTGATACTGATAAATGCCCATTCAAATTACTGGAAAACTTTTTTTCTTTTCTACAGAATAGAAGAACATATTTTTATGCAATGGTACTTGGAGTCATGGCAGGGAGAGGGAAAGTGGGAGGGTAAAGGAGGATGTCCTTGTTTGCTTCTAGGTGCCATAAGCCAGACTTGATATACTGTTGACATGTTTGTGGCCTTTGAAACAAGTGCCGTCCTGGTAGGCTGCTTCTGCCAATCCCTAGTATCTTGTCTGGTGACTGGAAACCTCTTATCTGATTAAGTATTTCTTATACCTCTCTTACTGTCTTGAGTGACTTGGATACTGGGGCATTGATGGTAGATTCTTATCACTTGGTGAGTACTCTAATAGGGCTTTATCACTGTTTGTTCTTGGAGAAGAGATTGTCTTGCGTACGTGGATGTTGGGTATGGTGATCTCAAGACCCTTAAACTGAAGTGCAGTCACCAGACTCTAGATATCTGTTGCATGACATGATTAATTGCACTGTTAAATTTTTACCATGTTGATTGCAACCAGTTTTTAATTCCTAGCCTAAGCTTTGAACTACAGCTTAGCTTTCTTGCTGTCCTATTGCTACCTTACTACATTAATATAAGCTGTTCCAAGGGAATATTTTAGTTTTGCAACTAAAATATTTGTTCTGTCACTTCATTTCTCCAGTCTGTTTTCTTAAAGGAATAGTTTTATTTCTGTCTCTTAAATACTGTCTAGAAAGATGTGTTTGAGATGCCTGTGACTATTTGATGTAGCTTTTAGTTATATGTTCTCAAGAAAAATTCCAACTTGCACTGGAAAAACTGCATCCAGGTCTTAACCAAAAGCGCATGTCTAAATATCATATCATGTAGAAATGTTGGTTGTGACCCGTAGTGTTAACTGTTTGCCTCATCTCTCTGTAGAAAACACTACTTAGTTTTGAAACTGGCAAAATTATATGGTTCTGGAGGATCCAAAGCTTTGTTCAGTGGTTATTAGTTTATATTCTGATGATAAAGGTGAGGCTGCAGAGCACTTGTGGATATTTTTGTTGTTTTCTGTTATAGAGAGGCTGCTTATTTTCACCAGTGTAAAGCAATACAATTAATTTTTGGGTTTTCATTTCTTTGTGGATCATTAAATGCTGTTGTATTGCTGCCTACATTTTTCTCATCTATAGCAGGGCTGATTTGTATGCATGTGTTTCTCATAACTTTATAGATTGTTATTGAGTAGGTAAGAGAGTACTGTCTCTCCAGCCACTGGAGTTGGCGGAGGGCATTTCTTGCATAACCATGGGAAGAAGAAAAGGAAAAAAAGAAAATTGTAGGTGCTGTGCATGGCATTTTTCACCTAAATACCTTGGGTTTACCTTTGTTCTTCTATCTTGTGTTACTTTTTGACATGGGACAAAGTTTGAACTCCCTCTTGCTGCAGTTTTACAGAATTTACATAACAGTAAATGCTTTGAACAACTGTTCAGCCTTTCACAAGCTGGCACTTTCGGTCTTTTCACTTCTTTTAACATCTTGTTCTCTCATCCGTGTCTCTTTTAATTCTGACTTGGCTGCTGTCCTGCACCTTTCTTTAAGAGTCCCAGCTGCCTGTCTAGTAGATGTACTACTTGAGTTATTTTTGTGTATTCTGTACCTGCATACTTGCTGCTAATTGCTAATTGCTTTCACAAAATTAACCTTTGTCAAATGTTAGACAGCAATATATAAATGTTCACATTTGATCCAGTGGAATTGAACTGATCGAGAAGTCAGAACAACACTCTGCATCCTGACATGTTTGAATTTAGTTTCTTCGTCTGCCATAGATCCCCTGTGTGGCCTCAACGTGATCTTTAGTCTGCACCTCTTTTGGGTGTTCCTGCTGATCCAGCTGCATTAGTTGCCAAGTAAATGTGCAGGTCTGCAAATAGAGCTGTGTCCTTCTGTTGCTGGTCTTGAATCATGAACTAGACTTAAACAATCACACAACATGCAAGCTTCTGTGTTGCAACTACACTGGAGGTACTTCCCTGGGTCACCTTTCTACTCTACAAAAGTGTGTTTATTATAGACATGGTGGTAATGTTTATGCCTGTCCTCTTACCTGAAAAAAAGGGTAGTAGCACATCCTTCCTTGTGTTGCTAGCTTGACAGCTACTAGAAACAGCACATCTGATGATTCAATGAATTTTGGGAGAGGGTTAATAAAATGTTCCCTAGTGGACAGGTGTGGTTTAGTTTTAGTAGACGCTTCATCAAAATGATTATTGGATAGATCAGTTCATCGAAACTACAGCTCTATTTTCTACAGATTTGGATAGTAATTACTGCCATGGCAGGGTGTGGACTTTGGTTAAATACTCACTGTAGCGGTAACTTAAGATTAGTAGGACTATTGTGTGAAGGACTAAAGTGTGAAAGTTATTTCAAGGACTCATTGTTGATTATTTTACAGCAACATTTCTGTGGCTTGCCAAGGGCGTATATCTTCTGCTACTCTTCTGCTCAAATGGATTGCTTGGAAGACTATGAGATTATTCCAGGCCAGAATCTTTTAAATTGGTAAATCTGAAATACCATATGCTGCTTTAAGGGGGTGCCTTAAACTGTATTACCACACCGCAGCTATAGAAGACCTAATAGAGCAAAGCAAACTGCAGTACCATGTAGCAATACAATATAATGTGCCAGTCTAAACTATGCTTTTGGAAACTGCACAGTGTTTTCCTAAAGCAAAAATGGTGTGTTTGGGGGAATAACTTGTTTTGCAACACTTCCATGTGAACAAGTGCTGTACTGTGTAAAAATGCTTTTACTGCTATATCTGCTTCTATTTATTAAATCAGTGTCTATACAGATTGGTGAAAAACTACGATTAGTTCATATGTCAAATTCAGCTTCTCTCTTTTTCAGATAAAAACATTGTTTTATTTGTAGGAAGATCCTCTTTGTTTGCATATGGACTTGCTACAGAGCTCGTGTCTGCACTACCTAAAATTTCATTAGTGATTTGAGTCTGTCATCTGTCTGAAATTATGCTTTCCAGGGGCCACTGAGCCACCACTGCAAGACTAACACAGGAAATACTTGTGTTTCTGTTGCTGTGGTCTCTGCTGCTTTTTGGAAGAGAAGGCTATTAAAATAGGTCTAGACAGTGCAGCTGGGTGATGCATGTCAATCCAACTTTTGTTAACTGAGTTGCACAGGGATTGCAAGGTTTTTAGGAGAGGACTACTGTGTTTCATCCTTTTCCCCCCTTTTTGTACAAATGAAAAACCAATTCTTCTCATAAAAAAGGAATATTTCAGACCACACCTTCTGTAGATACTTTTTCACTCCTGAGACATTTGAACACTGACTTAATATTTCCACCTCATTTGCTTAGATAACCTGTTGAGTACTGCTGTTTCTGCTGAGAAGAATAAAGTGAGGTTTCATAGGAGACATACTCGCTGTGGCTGTTCAGACTCCACCACCATGGCGAGCTCCCTTCCCGGCACTGCTTTTTCTTCTGCCTCTTCAGCTTTTGTTTCCAGAGGCTGGCATCTTGGAGCCAGGCCAAGAGCAGGGGGAAAAGACGAGGCATCCCTGTGGCCATCAGCCTTGGCTTTGTTAGCATTGGCCCTCACTCAGCACTGTTATCTCGCATAGCAGTCCTGGAGTTTGTGGTTGATACTTGGTGCTAAATCTTACCGTCTCTGCAAAAAGAGAAGACAGCAAAACAAAGCCTTTCTATTGTAGACTGTCCTGAAACACATGTGTGTGTGTTTCTGTTGCCTGCTGCGGTGTTGCTGGAGTCTGTTTTTTCCCCACCAAAGGACTGCTGACTAAACAGGACTTGGCTGCTGCTGGGTGCCCAGCAGCCTGCAATGGCTGTGAGGCCGTGCCAGGACTCCAGAGCAGGTTTTTTGAGCAGCACCTTGCCTTGTGGACTTTAATCACTGATTAACCCACATAAAGGGTGGCTGGAGTAAAACAGATTAAACCAGCACACAGTATCTGTGCTGCCATCTTGTGAACCAGAATTTTAAAACACCTTAAAGACTATTTTGTAAATATGGCAGTGTTGTCATGGCAGCAGATATCTGGTGTGGAAAAATGTTGCTGACATGATTTATTGCTGGTCTAGTGTGCTGTGGAGGGCAGGCAGGTCGTCACTGCTGCTTGCTTCTATTCATCTGAATTGAATATGAAGTTCATCAGAAGGGCTTTGATCAAGGAAATGAATGTCGCAACAAACTTCATGCTGGCTTGCACAACTCAACCAAGTGCTGTAATGTGCAGTGAGATCTGTATTGTTTTAATACTTATACACAAAGAATCCATACAGGAATGTTTCATAGCTTTCAAGTGTAGCTCTTGCTGAAAGTCAGTATCCTCTGTGGTGAAATGATAACTGTGAAAAGTTGAGATTCTGCTAAATCTAACACTAGCTGGAGACCCAGAGATATGCAACTTTGAATTTGAACTGATTTATGGAGTGTAAAAAAAATTGACAAATGAAAGTTAATCCAAAATCTCTCTATAAAGGATTTGACAGCTATTTCATGTGCTGAAGTTCTGAGATTTTGTGTAGCCAAGCTACATGTAGCGTCCTCCATGTTGCTATTTTCATGTTACTTCTTGTATGCAACATAAGAGAACTGGTGACTGGGATGACCTATATCCCACCTTCCTTCACCACATTGCTCTGGTGATCCACATTCACAAAATTTGATTTCTTTCAGCCTCTAGTGAGTTGACCCTGGCTGGACACCAGGCACCCACCAAAGCCTCTCTATCACTTCCATCCACAACTGGACCTGGGAGAGAAAATACAATAAAGGGTTCATGGGTTGAGATAAGGTACAGCAGAGAGATCACTCAATAAACACTGTCATAGGCAAAATAGACTCAAAATGGGGATATTAACTGAATTTTTTACTAATAAAATTAGAGCAGGATAATGACAAGTAAAATAAATCTTAAAAGTATTTTCTCCCCACCTCTTCCTCCTTCCCAAGCTCTACCTCCTCCCCCACAGCAGCACAGGAAGATGGGGAATGGGGATTATGGTCAGTCCATCCCAGGTTGTTTCTACTGCTGCTAAACAAGAAGAGTCCTTCCCTTACTCCAGCATAGGGTACCTCCCACAGGAGACAGTCGTTCATGAACTTCTTCAGCGTGAGTCCATCCTACAGGCAACAGTTCTCCATGAACTTTTCCACCATCGGTCACTTTTCCACTGAATGCAGTCCTTCAGGCACAGGCTGCTCAAGCATGGGTCCCCCACAGCATCACAAGTCCTACCAGGAAACCTACTTCAGCGTGGGCTCCTCTCCATGAGTCAGCAGGTCCCTGCCATGAGCCTGCTTCTGCACAGGTTTCTCCACAGGTTCACAGCCCTCTCTCTGGCAGCCACCTGCTCCAGCATGAGTGTCCTCCGCGGGCTGCAGAGATCCTTCTGGTCCTTCATGGACTGCAAGACACAGCTGCTTCACGATGGGCTTCGCCACGAGCTGCAGAGGAATCTCAGCTCCGGCACCTGGAACACCCTCTCCTTCTCCACTGACCTTGGAGTCTGCAGAGCTCTTCCTCTCAGTATTCTCACTCCACTCTTCTATGTCCACGATTACATCTGTGCAATAACTTTTTTTTTTTTCTTCTTAAATGTTATCACAGAGGCGTTACCACCATTTCTGATTGGCCCAGCCTTGGCCAGCGGCACGTCCGTCTTGGAGCCGCCTGGCATTGGCTCTGCCGGACATGGAGGAAGCTTCTAGCAGCTTCTCACAGAAGCCACCCCTGTGGCCCCTCTGCTGCCAAAACATGGCTATGCAAACCCAATACACAGACAAAGTAAGTTTTTAGGATGGATAAAACTTGCAATGCAGTAGAAACTGTCACTGGAGTATGAATCTAGAGCCTCAAATTTAGAAGATGATGCTTCCTGGGTATCTGGCTCCCGGAGTAAGTTGGCAGCAGAGGGCTGTAGCCCTGCCTTGAGCCAAGGCTCCCAGCTGTAAGGAAGGTTTGGGCCTGAATGCACCAGAACACGAGGGGGGAAAAAAGGGTTCTGAAGAGAGTAGTTTTCTCAGCTGCCCACTGTGCTCTCCCCAGCATCTAAGTCAAACCTCCAAGCTTGTGCATTTTTTTAATACAACTATATTTTTTGCCATAATGGTATTCAAATTGTATATATCTATTTTCATGGAATGGCTGAAAGTTTTGCATTCATTTGCTCTGGAAATAGCCTGTGCCTGTTTGTGAAACAACCTTTTCCTTAGGTTTCTGATTTAGGAGGTGTATCATGCTAAAGCTTGCAGTATAATGAGAACAAATTCCAAAGTTAACATAAACAATTCAACGCTGCCAACACCCACACTACTCAGCCAAACAACACACCTAGGTTGCTTCTACTGCTCTCAACATCCTTTATGAAGCAATATTTAAGGGAATGTTGGCAGGTAAAAATATCTTTTTTTGTCTTAAAAAAGCAAATGAAGCGTTAAGAAATGGGATTCTCTAACAAATCTTTAGATTCAGAAAGTAGATACATAATAACGTGGAACTTTAAATGATGAATTCACATGTTTCAGACTGTATATATTTCTGAATATTTTCAAGTAAAAGTTTTGACTTAAAAATAATCCTACTACTTCACAGACATTTAAAGTTAGAATCTAACATTTTGCTTTGAATCTGATTGTCGTTATTCTTATTTTCTAGCAACAACATTTTTTCGGTCTTTATTTGGAACAAGATGGCCACATTGCAGTCTCTAGGTCAGCAGTCCATTTCACGTCTGCTAAACTAGACTGAAGGGATGTGGTTGTGAGCCAGGGAGGTAGTAAATGAGTGGTAACTTACCTTTACCTTTTTCTCCCTATACCTTTTTCATAGTGGCATGCAGTGTTCTGAGCTTTGGCTCTGGAGTCCCATCTTTTCTTTTCTGAAGGTCTGTTTCCCACAAGGTAAAAACCTGGTGCCCTTGGATACACATCTTGCAGCATAAATCCAAAAGGGCAGGGCAGCACAAGTACAGAGTTTGCTGTAATATTCATTGTGTGCCAAATGTTATGGGCTTTGGGTGCGTTGTACAACATACTCTCTTCTCTACTGAAAAGACTCCAGCATTTCCAGACTCTTGACCTGTGTGTGTGCTTTGCTTACCACACAGACTGTCAGTGACAACTTCATAATTGGAGAAGTTCATAGTGCAGCACTAGTGCTTCCATTTCCCTTGACCTTGCCTTGAATGAGATTCAGTGGGGAGTTTTTTGGTTTAAAGTGCAAGTCTAAGCTAATTGTACTGCTGCTGTTTTTGCAGAATGACAGAATGGATAAGGTTGGAAGGGACAACAGCAGGGCCATCCCGTCCCACCTCCCTGTTCAAGTAGGGTCATCCCAGAGCACATGGCACAGGTTTGCATCCAGACAGTTCTTGAATATCTCCAGTGATGGAAACTCCACACCACCTCTGGGCAATCTGTGGAAACTGGATCTCTTGGTGACCAGCATGCTCTTTACTGCTCTTGGGTTTGGCATAGAAGTCACCATTGTTATCGTGTCAGAAATTTCACTTCTAAACAGCTCTGCTTCAGAATGTCAAGAGTTAAAACAGAGTTGAGCAAAGCAAAAGGAATTGTTCCTCAATACTCATCCCTGACAGACTATCCAGTACAATGTGTTGTAATTAAAATTTTGGAGATAAATTTCCATTGATCAGATCTAGATTTGTTTTTTTTGTCTAAGGGAAATCTTGTTTCTCTGCTGGCCAATACTGCAGTATTACAAAAATAAAAGGAGTCTGTACTAATGCACACTGGTGTATGATCCCAAGAGTCTATCTATAGGAAAATATCTGCTTATGCATGTTTGATCCAAATGATAAGACTAAAACTGACATAGGTAGCCCTGCAGGACTCTTTGAATGATAGCTAATTTTTAATGGTGCTACCCAGAACTTCAGTGATACACCATATGCTTTAGTCTGCCTCCTGAAACTGACTTTTGACCCTCCATCTTGGAGTGGGGTTTGCATTTAGCTCTGAGTGACCAAATAAACCATTGTGCTCACCACTATATAAGTTTTTTATGGCATCCCTCTTTCACTAAGTTACAGTTATTAAAAGCACAGTATCAGTTATGGTATTGTTGTAGAAAAAGAAATGGCAGAAATGCATGTGCATACCTAAAAGCTATAACAGTAATTCCACAAGCCTCATACTGAAGAAAAACATACCACCAAAGATTGACTTATAGACCCTTCATGTCATATGGCAATGGTATTAACTACTCTTTTTGGGCAACAGTTTCTGCAACAGACTTAAATCTGATGCTGATGCTGCAGTTCTGCGTGCTCAGGAAAACAGTGGGTGAGCCAAAAGCAATGCTGCTTCTTTAGCCCTGAAAAAAAATTAATTGCTCCAAAGGTACTTGTAAATCCTTCCTGTCACATGGTTATTCTCTGTTTCACTTAAAGAAACAGAAGTACAAGGATTTCTAGTTTTTTCAGCCCAGTTTCCTCCTGCTGACAGTACCATGTCATATAATAACCTTCATAAACTCGGCAACTGTGTCTTAAAAAGCAGAACGTCACAAGGTTGAAAGTAATGCTTCTTTCTGTTTAAAACCAGAAGTGCCTTTTAACTGAATCAGGTAAAGGAAACAAAACTTCTGTAATTGCAAGAAACACTGGAGAGAAAAGTGCTACAGACGGGTTGGTGGACAGGAAGCTCAACATGACCTGGTAATAGGCTCTTGCAGCCCAGAAAGGCAGTGGTGTCCTGGGCTGCATTAAAAGCAGAGTGGCCAGTAGGTTCAGGGAGCTGACTGTTCCTCTATTCTGCTCTGGCGTGACCCCATCTGGAATACTGCATCCAGATCTGGGGTCCTCAAAACATGAAAGACATGACTTGCTCTGGCAGGCCCCAGAGGAGGGCCACAAAAATTATCAAAGGGTTGGAACACTCATACTGTGAGGACAGGCTGAGAAAGTTGGGGTTCTTCAGCCTGGAGAAGAGGAGGTTCTCGGAGAACTTACAGCACCTTCCAGTACCTACAGGGGGCCCAGAAGAGAGTTGGAGAAGAACATTTTAAAAAGATAAGCAGTGACAGGAGAAGAGGTAATAGAGAAAGGGTAGGTTTACATTAGATATTAGGAGAATATTTTTTACTGTGAGGGTAGTGAGGGGCTGGAACAGCATGTCCAGAGAAGTTGTGGATGCCCCATCTCTGGAAGCGTTCAAGGCCAAGCTGGATGAGGTTTTGAGCAACTTGGTTTAGTGAAAGGTTTCCCTGCCCATGGCAGGGGGGGTGTGGAACTAGGTGATCTATAAGGTCCCTTCCAATCCAAATCAATCTATGATTCTATGATGTCTCAATAAATTCTAGGAGAGAGTAACAGTGTTGAGCAGCTGTTTGCATAAGTAAGTTACAAGGTTTTTTGTATATTAGCAGGATTTAGTTCAAATCCTGAGGGTTTTTCCTTCCTCAGATTAAACATGTGCAAAACAAAGTAAATCCTTTCACAGTAGATCTTGCTGTAGCTAAGTTCTGCAACTTCTATACATTAGTAAAACATGTTTTATATGTAGCTCTCTTCCCAGTCTTGGGTACTGATTACCAAATGTAAGTTACAGTTGCCCTGCTGCAGATCCCTGACTTTTTATAGAATAGATACAACTTCCAGATTTTTTGTTATAAATGGAAAGAAACTCTGCATCTTTCAGGTCTGGTCCACTTCTCTCTATTTTCCCCCTATTTTTCCACTGAGTTACTAACATTCTCCTTCTAAAAACAGATTTGTTTCCTTGTATGTCTATCTGGACTTGTTTTGACAACTGTATTCTACCATTTTTTTTCTTCTTTCTGCTTTCTCTGCATCCTCATACTGTTTCCTGTTTATTTCTCAGAGTACTGCATTCACCCACTAGACAGGGTAGCCTCCTTATCCAGAAGGGATGATTCCAGATTCATCTTAAAGGCTTATCACTATGCTGGGGAAAAAAACACAACAGTTTTAATGGTATTGAGTTACAGGAGGTTTGAAAAGCTGAGGAGCAGTTTTCATTTTGGATGAACATTTCATTTAAAGCTTGGGGAATTACTCAATTCTATATATAAATAGCAAATTTTTGTACTGTAAAGAAGAAGGGGGGGGGGAAACATGGGTGTATCCTCAAAACCAGTTCCAATATAATACTTTCTTTTTGCTCAAGACTGAAGATGTCAAAAAAATCTTTTCATAAAAATTGAGAATTCAAAGTGCAAAGAATCCATTGTAAGGTACAAAATGCTGCTCTGGGTACACAGTTCATATCACTGGAGATGGCCCATTGAAACACCTGAGTCAGCTTCAACTCATGGTGAATGTTGCCTATGGCTCAGCAAGCTCCTCCTGCTTGTCTGTACAACTCCTTTTCCAGAAGACACATTCTAGGAAATAAATTCTTTAGGAAAAGCTAACTGGATTAGGTGAAAAACACATTTGCCTGGAATATACCTTCTTTGTTTATTCTTCCTTATCTTCTTTTTTTGGAGAAGACAAATGTTGTGACTCTTTGTTTTCGTGTGTACCTCTATTTAGTCTATAAAATAGTAGTAAGGATGACTTTTGGGACTCTTGGCATGGACCCATAACACGTGAACATGCAACACAAGCTGGATTCAGGAAGCTTGTCAGGAATACGATTCTCCTCACTGATGCAGCTTTTATACTGCAAAATATAGTTCTCCTTGTGATACTTGCTCCAAGCAGTTTTGTGTGGTGATGTCTCAGATTTATAGGTGTTGGTTTCCTCAAGAGCTATTTGGGTAGTCAGTGCTTCAGTGAAACAACTTTCATATGTCCTGTAACAAATCCAAAAGTGTAATGAAGTAGGACATTTGTCTAGAGTTTTAATGTGAAACCAAATGATGTAGTGAGCTTTTTTCAGAGTAAAAGCTGGCTTGTTTTCAACTTGGATCCAAGTTTTCTGGTTTCTGAAGTCACTCCTTTGGAGGTGATGTTAGACTTGTAATGCTGTCTCTTACATGTGACACTTACCGTGACACTGCCTTAGTAACAGTAAGTAAAGCGAACTAGTGTCTTCAACTTTGTTCCTGCCCTTCAACTTTCTTCTTTGTGTTGATATTAATGTCCCAGCAGCATCAGAGATTGACTGAGTAAAATAAAATAAAAAAAAAATACTAGGGAGAACTAAGCAGATTTAAAGCTCTTGTAATGTGATTTAGCTGCCAGAAGTAAGGATAATATCACAGGGCCAAAACACTTAGACCACCAATGTAAGGAACTTCTGGTCTAGTGATTAGGACACTAATCTCTTTCAGGAGTGCCTTGGAAGCAATTTTTTTAGGCTACTCAATACAAACATACTGGTTTCATGTCCATTATTTGCCTTCTGAATGGTTTATGTATTTAATTAATTACTGTTTTCCATCTAGTCCCATGTCTATCACATCTTAAGTCTCAAATACATAACTAGTTTACCACCTTGGAGGATTTAGTCCCTGTCACAAGAAGCCATGTTTCAGCCAACTTACTGCCAGGCAGAGCTCAAATACATAAAGTACACTGGGCTTTTCAACAAAAAGCCTTTCTCCAGCACCAGCACCGTGTTTCATGGGTGACAATGGAGAGCTTACTTGTGTTGCAGGAGGATGATAATCTGCTGGAGTGCTCTGTACTGAGATGGGCATTGCTGCAAGCTTGTGTTGCAGAGCACATTGGAACCAGCCTCACCCAGCCCATTGCTGGCCTTGATGTTCATGAGGTTCATCATGGCATAGCTATCAGAGTTTTTAAAATGCAAACATCAATAATATACAGCATTCCATGTTTTCTTCTAGTTTTCACCTTAGATTACTGTCTTCAAAAGCCTAGTGCTGCTCAAAAGATTTGATAGGACCCCTCAGGTGTGTGTACTTCAAAGTCTGTTGTTTGGTTCTTGGTGGGTCATGATCATATTCTGCAGATATGATTTTCTAGTAATTTTGATCTCCATGTGAATAAATATGAGAATTTTCCCCCTAGCCCTTGCCCTTTTCTGCTATGATTACATTGTAGTAGTGACATCAAAAGTACAATGGTTGTGGGCAAAAGGTGTCACTTATATTAGAACACAAATAACAATGTTTATCAAATGTCTTTCTAGATGGATGGAGGTCTGCTTGGACGAAGAGCTGCCCCCAACTACAGAACTGGAAGAAGGCTTAAGAAATGGTGTTTACCTTGCCAAGCTCGCAAAATTCTTTGCACCTAATGTGGTGTCAGACAAAAAGATCTATGATGTGGAACAGGCACGCTATAAGGTAATAACCTTCTCAGTTCTTTCACTGACAGGACAAAAAAATAAAATTTTTGTCTTCCAACTGTATAACATTACCAAGCATGGTTGGTTAACTTTCTGTATCTCTTCTGTAAGACTTTTGGGACTAGATGGAAGACTCACAGCAGTAAGAAGCCAGCACAATAAGTTAGAAAAATTTTACCCTCAGAAAAACTGTGCTGCTGTCACTTCAAGTTTTTAAGGCTGAATGAATACACTTCTGGCTCCAGGAAGAAAATGAGCTTTACCATTTATAAAGTAATTTCTCATTAGGAATAGGAGTCAAAAGCAATTTGATAAATATTCCAAACTTTTTTCATCTTGTATGGCAGGATATTTGACATTCAATTCATTAGATCTGTGTGTTTATTTTATCAACTTTAACACTGAAAAGCAGAAAACAAGCTACCAGTAACTGAGCTTAGCTTGTTACCTCTGCAAGCCATTTGTTATCTCCGAGATCCTTGATAATATAAAAATATGTACATTCATACACAGCAGTTCCACTATGGAATGCATTTTCTCAAGATGTAGAGGGGGCAGAAAAAATTTGAAGTGGGCATTTTTAAGGTGTAATAAGTGGTTCTTGAGAGCTGAGAAATTATCTAGGTCCCATATGGTTAACAGAACCATGGTTAAGAGTTTTGGATACATTTAAATGCTTCTCTTGAAAATCTCCAAAACTTGAGTTTAGGTTTCTTTTCTTGCTTTACGATAAAAAATATCATTAATTAAAAAAAAAATATATATGTACTCTCCCACTTTGCTCTTACGCTGCTTGAATAGGCTGTAGGGAGGGTCAGGTGTTCATATAGAACTGAAGATTGACTAAGACCATGTTATCTGTTCTCCTTCACAAGAGTGCCTGATCAGTGTTACCACTTCTGTATTTTGATTCCTGGTATTTGACATCCAGCCTCTGCTCCTGAAGCTCAAACAACTACTGAAGGACTGTACAGATTTCCACTTCAATCCCAGTCCACCCTGATGGGTACAAATCTGGGTTACGTAACATGAATGAATGAGCTGGACTCAGCATGAGGCTGTTGATATTAGGATGCTTCATAAGAAGGATTGAGGCTGTTACACTTTGCTTTCCAGGTTCAAACAAGGCTAAATTCCTTGAATTTACCTTCGGGATCTAAAACTGGGAAACAACAGGAGTTTGAATATTTTTACCTAATGGGATTTTATAATCTTCTCCTTCTACCTTTCTAATAGAGATCTGGTCTTCATTTTCGGCACACTGACAACACTGTGCAGTGGTTAAGAGCAATGGAGTCCATTGGTCTGCCTAAGGTAAGCCTTCAAATTTTAGGAACAGAAGTGGCTCAAGTCACTGGCTCACTGAGATCCCCTTTATTCTGCTTGAGCATAAACAATTCCTTACTGTAAGTCTACAGGAAAGAGGTAATTCGAGAAACAACTCTGAAAAGAAGGTAATGTGGAAAGCGGTGGGAGTGTCAGTTCTGTGTTGCTGCTGCCAGTGTACGTGGGCTGAGGCTGCTGTGGATGAACACTGTGGGTGGAAATGCTCAGGGTGCTTCCCCTGTGTGAAGACAAATGGGACACTAGCAGTGTTTTAACTAAATCTTATTGGTAGTGCAATCTCTGTGGGAGGGCCTGAAAGGAATATGGTTTAAAACAGAAAACTTAAATATTTGCTTTCTTTAGGTTACCTCTTCACATCGTGTCTCTTGCTGCCTCTTCCTCTTTATGTACGTCCCAGTTTCTCTGCCTCTACCCTGTTTCCAGACTTCTCTTGCACCCTCCAGTACATCTGTGTGACTATGCTGCTGCTCTCCTTCCACCAACTGCTTTCTTGGGTCACCTCTTGTATTTATCTTCCTCCTTGTGGTTCTTCACTTGTCATCTCCCCCCTCTGCTGCTGTTTCTGGGCACCAGTGAGTCTATTTTGGAAGAAAATCCTTTAAGTAAGGGCTGTGCAGAAAGACCTATGCTTCTTGTTTGGATATTTGGCACCCACAAACAGCCTGAGATGAGCACTTCCTCGCCCAGGCTTCCCAGCAGCTGCCCCAGGGTGCCTGAGTGATGGCAGCCATGGTGCTGCCTGATGCACCGTGGTCAGGCGCAGCAGAGATGGAGCTGCTGGAAGGGCTACATGGACTAATGGCCAGCCACTGTAGGCAAATTCAGTGCAGGTGCCCATAAACAGAAAAGGGCACCCATGGCTGCCATCAAAAATACCATAGAGACAGGAAGGGTCCTGCCTTTCCCAGGTGAGGGGTTTTTCCCCCTCAGTTTTGTTCTTGTGTCCGCTGTTCAACTGGCTGATTTCCACCCTGCCATCCCTCCTCTGATAGATTATGTTTCTGTTGCAGAGGATGGTCATGGCCAACAACTTTCCCAATTCTCCCTCACAAAGCTGTTTTGAGCAAAAGAGGGCACTGTGCTCCTGTCTTACTCGGTCTTGTCCTATTAACCATGGGACAGTGCAGCCCCATGTGCTTGGCCTGGATTGGAAGCATGCTGCCAACTCTCACGGTTAACTAAGTCTTTTATTATATTTTTGTGGAGAAACAGTGTTTAGTGACTGGGACCACGGCCAGGAACAAATTAATGGTAGAACCAGAATTGGAACTTTTGATGTGACTTCTTGGCTAAATTCTTGGCTTAGTATTCCTCTCTGTAAATCTCTTTGTAAATGATGTATTCATAAAGTTCAGGGCACTGGTAATTAGAATTATGCACTTTCAAACTATACTTGATAAGTTTGGTTTTCAATGAGGCTTTGCAACTTGTAACTGCATTCCAGATTTTGGGTGTCTGTAGGAGGACAAGCACTACTGGCTGAGCTTATGCCAAAGGACCTTTTCTAAAAATCTTGTTGAAATGCTGTCTGCTTATCCTTCTATTTTCCCCCTCTCATTAAGTAGCTTTTATGCTTTATTAAGTTCTTCCTTATGAAAACTACTGATAAAATAACATCAGAAGAGACTTGATTTATAACTGTATAGAAGTAATGGCTGAAATTCTCTAAGTTTAAGATATGGTTAAGAAGAGTAAACTTTTCTGCTCAGTAACAAGTCTTCTTCTTTAACTGTATGCTCTTTGCTTTTTAGATCTTTTATCCAGAGACTACAGATGTCTACGATAGGAAAAACATCCCTAGGATGATATACTGCATTCATGCTCTAAGGTAACTGGTGATGGGAATAAAAGTTATAGTAGCTGCCAAAGCTGGGAGTGTAAGTCTGGAAATGGCTTTAGGGTAACCAGTGTGTCAAAATCTGTCAGAATTTACAAGTTAATTAATTTTAAGTTGGAGACAAAACTTTGTAAGGACTATTGGCCGAATTATTTTCAAAATAGAAATTAAGGACTACTGAATTTAGCACAGACACCCCTTTCTCACTAGTTCACCTCTTCACAAAGTGCACAGAGGTTTTCAAAATACGTACTGCAATAGAAATCAAATAAATGAACAGAAACTTAGCAAAATATTATTATAACCATGGTGCAGATGTGCTCATCAGAGTAAAAATGATGATAAACTGATGTCTTTCTGTCCCAAAAGTAAAGCAAACAATTAACATATTCTGAGGTAATTCACATAAAAATTAACATTTTCCAAGATTTCAAAATCCTGAGCACCTTGGTTTTGAAAGTAAAGTCAGGGAGGCTTTGACCGTAGCACTGAGAATAGAGCTTAAAAATTTTTAATGTCCTGCCTTAAAGATTTTCTTGACGTTTAGCACAAAAACATTTGCCCTATGCTGTTCCTGGTGTGAAGGACAGTGGTGGCGGCAGACAGCTCCACCTTCCTATGGCTCTCCTAGCTCATTTCCTGCATTTGGAAGCCTTTTCTTTCATTACTTTCTTGCAACTAAGCTTTCAGAGAACATAATTAATTTACACCCCAAACTCTCCTCTATGTTTCTAACAATGTTCAAAAGCACATCATCTGCTCCAGGGCCATCAGTCAGAAGCTATTCAATACATGCTTTATTGAAACCTTTTTTTAGGGCTAATCCTTGAAACTGTGTGACCCCTCCTCTACTTTGGGGTGTGCATGCACTGTCAAAAAATAGGACTTGTCACTAAAGTTTATCAATTTCCTTTACGTGCTAAGTGTTCACAGTTGACAGCCCGGTATTTTTTTGTCAGCTTTGTCAAGTGTTGCCCCTTGAAGTTATTATACCTGGTGTAATGTTAACAGGACAGGACTGTTTGAGTGTGGTTCTTGCCTATAACTTGTTAGGGGAGTTTGTTTTGACAGCGAGTGCCTTGTGTAAGCTTGAAGTGATTTCCTAAAGAGGATGCACAGGGCTTTAGTGTTAACCAGCTAAGGGCTGACATGGTGGGCTGCATGTCCCCCCAGTCGTGCTATGGGCCAGCTCCAACTTTTTGCAGGAGGTGGAATAACACATTTAGTTTTTCCAGTATTTGCTTCCTCATATATGGAGGAAATTATCAACTGTGGATTTGAATGTTACATAAACAACAACCCCTTCAATACCTTCTTAATATCTGCCTTATCTTTGAAATGGCAATAGCTCTTTTATCTTGAACTGAGTTTTATATGGGTTGACCTTTGGTAGAAGTTTTCCTTTCTCCATCTTGACATACCCCAGGATTTATGCCAGCATCAGAATAAGCCTGTGTTCTCTCATCTTTCACTTTCAACTTTGTCTCATTTATGTTACTTTCCTTTGCTGTATGTCAACACAAAGCTCTAACTCTGTACTTATATATTTTTTATTTTAGTTGCTATTGTTTTAGAAAAGGACTTTATATCAAATGTGTCATGCCACACCGAATAGGCCTGCAATGATTTCACTTTTGATGCTTTCCCATGAGATTGTAGGCCCATGTGCTTATGATAAAAGATGTAATAGTAGGAGAAACAATGATTCTGTTTGCCTTATTTCCATAACTTTTCCTACAACTCATGCCATAAGTCCTTCACTGAAGTCTTTTAAATCAAATTCCAATGTCAGTATTGAATGATGCACAGACTACATTGAAAGCTCTCTGGGAAACAACAGAATTAAGGACAGGGCACTTTGCTTGGCCAGCAGTATTCTTAGTTGGGTTGGCATCACAGGAATGCTGAGCTGTAGGAGTCTAGTTCTGTTCCCTTTCTGCTAATGTTTAAAGTACCATTCTGCTGGTGTTTGTGCTCCCAGCTCCATGCCATGTGCCCCATCTGCTCTACTTTCTGGGTTTGTCACAGCACCCTCCCAGGTAATCAGTACATGGTTTGCTGACTCTTATTCAAAAGGTCCATGTCCCTGTGGTTCTGAGAGTCCTACAGCCCAGCATTGAGAACCAGCATTTGCAAGCAGGGTTTTCACCTTTGCACTGGTAGCACAGGTGCATGTGACCACTATATAAAGAATCACCATTGGGTTTAAATGCTAAATTCTGATGCATCTTGCAGCACATGCTGAATTTTCAAAGGCTCATAATTTGGAAATATGGAGCACTTTCTCAGAGAGGTGAGGGGTTGTTCTACTTTGTATTCTTTCTTAGTTGCTATGAAGCAACATTTCCAACAAAACTATGTAAATTTAAACCAAGGTATTTCCTTCTCTCATTCTTGAAAATCCTGAAACAGTTTTTAGTTCAGATTTTTCCTACCTGAATTGTTTTATGTGCAGTCACTGTGTGTAACTTAAATGTATAAAATTGATCAGCCCATTTATAACTGCCCCTTTAAGAGGCATGAACTGGTCTTAACTGTAGGTAACAGGAGCAAAAAGTTTCATCCAAAAGGTGTATTTGACATATGAAATACTAGCATTTTTCAGGGAAAGTCATCAGTAGTTTGGTGTTTTGATGATCTTTGAGCTGCTAGAGGGCCTGAAGATAGGTAATTACACTAAGCATGATGATTTAAATATATTTTTAGCATATACCCTGTTTCAAGTCTGAAATAAAGAGCATTGCACTTACAGCATGTGGGACGACTTGTGCTGTCAAATACAGCATTGCTCTGGCCAGGAAGGAATGACTTAGCAAACAGTTTCTAGACTCCTGTTGAATGTAATTACCTCTTACTTTTCTTTTGTTGAAACATTAATCCTGAAAGCCTGACTTGAAAAATATAAAGGAGTAGGTTTCATTTCTTGCATCATTTCTTCTTGTGAAAGCTGATTTGGATTTGTTCTGGAACTAAATGCAGTTAAGAACAGCCTCATTTAAATAAAAATGCTAAAAGTAATTCTTGTTCATAGATAGCAGTGCTTAGAGACATTTTTTCCTGAAAATTTCAGTTTTCAAATTATCTTCGCAAGCAGATCACTGCTCCGTCCTAGACAAACTGTCCCTCTGAAGCTGGACAGCTTCAAAACACTGTTTTCCTGGGAAACAGTAGAATAACAAGCATGCTTTGAAAGAAAAAGCACACTATTTTCAGATCTGTTTTTTACAGCATGTTATACATGAGGTAAGCATAAAACAAGACCCAGGAATCTGTGCCTGATATGCGTTCCAGTTATGTGTGGGTGATGCTTCGTACTGGAGGGAGTTTCACTTGGGGACTGCTTTTTCCCTTTTGTTTCCCCCTTGTTTCTCATGCCTCATATCCAGCTTTCTTAACCACAGGGTCTCCTGCTTTTGACTCTGTGGTTCCTTGAGGTTCAACTTACACTATAAAAGCATTAAGCAAGCTGTTTCAACTGAAATTATACCTTAAACCAGAGTAGAAGTGTCTTTGTGTTACCTGCAAGACTCTAAGCACATTTTCAGCACCATCTGGTGGTTAATAAGTTCACTCAAAACGAAGGACATAGGAAGTATCACACATGGCTCAATATACTCCTGGAAGTGCTGAACAGCAAAAAAAAAATATTCTCTAATGTTCCTTCTCTTCCTTCCTCTGTCTTTTTATTGTGGTGACCCAAAAAAAGAGTCAGCATAGCCCTGTGACGCTGCTGATCTCCATAACTGTTCATATGATCCCCAGTGCTTCAGCCAGCATTGTGTCCCTGACTCAAACGTAGAGCAAAATCTCTTTCTACCAAGAAAGACTGGAAGCAGATCAGGGTAACAGAGGAATCTAGCTCATTACTCTAGTCATGGGAGGTTTTCGCCGCAATAGTTAACTTGCATTTTAGACAGCTTAGAAAGATGACAATGGCAATGATTTTGAGTGGCTACAAAAGAGTGTCAGCCTACCTGAGATCTGATGATTTTGAGTGGCTACAAAAGAGTGTCAGCCTACCTGAGATCTGTTGTTGTGTTCATCCAGATTGTGACAGAGCAGAGGAATAGCTGTGGTAGCATGGAAGATAAATGCTGATTCTGTGTGCTCTGAAATAGCACAGCAGCTGAACAGCAGCTACAAATACTTGTTTTGAAATCTCATCCTATCATTTGCTAATAGCAAAAAAACCCTCTACAACAAAATATGAGATGGAACTGTGCCCTTATAGAAACCAAAACCCTAAGTCACAGTACACATGTGCAATGAATAAAGTTGGGGTGAAGTAAGTTAAAAGAAAAGTGGAAAACAATCCATTTGGAGAAAGTCTTGTTTTTAATGTTTATCATTTTTGATCTCTTCTTGATAAACTCACTTGTTTATTGAATCTCAGTGACAAATTATAGAAACATCAGGCTTTTGTAGATAAATACATGCCTTGTGATTAGAAGATACTAAGAAAATATGTATGTATTCAGCTATTTTTTTCAGGTGGCACCCCAGAGCTCTAGGAATAATGACTACAGGTATTTTTCATGCTATATTGAAACAAAAATATTGGTTCTTGGATAGCACTTTAAATTATGCTTTCTTTATTTTCCAAAATTTTAATGACACAAATATATTTGAGATGGACTTGGATGGACTTACACGTCCTTGTTTCTCTATGCTTAGTAAGAAAGTTGTCAGGGATTTATGGGTCTTTGGCTATTCATTACAGGGATGTAACAATGCAAATCAAAACAGCACATAGGTCCAAAGCTATAAGGTGTACTAAAGTGCATTCACATCTTGATTTTTTTCACAATACTAGCTTTTGCATTTCTTTAACTATCTCTCACTAAGGTTTTCTACTCATTTATACATCCCCTGTGATCTGAGATGCAATGACAGTGCCTCTATCTTAGAGATGCTGCTTGGAAATAGAAAAGATTTCTCCTTCTGTAAGACTTAAAAATACAGCATAAAGAAAACTGTAGATAATTTATTCTGTATTGGCTTATGAAAGTCAAGGTTTAAATGACAAGTTTCAAAGCAGTGCTTTTCTCTTGTACAGAAAAGCAAACACCTTGACGACATGCACTTTAAATTCTTTTTTTTCTCCTTTGCAGTTTATATCTCTTCAAACTCGGATTAGCTCCACAGATCCAGGACCTTCTCGGAAAAGTAGACTTCACAGGTAAAAAACTGCTTTTCTAATCATCCATTAGATGTTGTTTTCACCCTGTAAATCTGCTAACATTGCACATATTTTCTATTATTGTTTTTCTCCTCTGACAACATTGTTACAAACATATCCTAATTAAACAGGTGGGAGGCTGCTATTTTTACTGCATGTCATTCTCAGAAGGACTGATTGGAGTGAGTTTGCAGGGAATACTTGTCATATCTTAAGATTCCTTCAAAATGGGGAGGAAAACTGATTAGAAGCTCTGGCCAAACACCCGTGTTTGTAGGTATGGTAATACATAATAAAATTCTTAAGCTTTTGTTGTGATAATACTTCTTTTTTTTTGTGTGTAAATAGAGGAAGAAATCAGCAACATGCGAAAGGAGCTAGAGAAGTATGGTATACAGATGCCATCTTTCAGTAAAATTGGTGGGATTCTGGCCAGTGAATTATCAGTGGATGAAGCTGCATGTAAGTGTGGATCTTGTGTTCTCTACTGTATACTTGACAGAGTGCTATCAAAATATTTTCTGTGTTTTAATTCACCTAGTTTGCCACTTAATAACTAGAAAGAAAAGCAAGCAAGTTTTCACTGACAATCACATTGCTTCACTGGTACAAGATCTCTTGCAATTTTTCAGTCTGTGTTTTTTAGTATTTCCATTGAATCATAGGAAGTGCACCAGAAGCAAAGATTTCTTAGAATAATTTGGATGGGTTTAATGTTTTGGTAGGTAGTGCTCCTCTAGAATAATGAATAGGGGTCTGTGCATGCTTCTACCATATGGGTACAATGTACAGTGGGCCATAGGAACATACTGCCTTCTCTGAGCCTCTTTTTTTTTTTTTTCTATGGGGGTGGTGGTTGCGGAGAGGTTGGGTGGGAGAGCCTTTTTCAATTTTCCTAAAACACCCAAACAGGTTGCTGTGAGGACAAGTCACTGCTCCAGACAGACAGCTCTCTCACATACTGTGGTGTATATGTGGAGTTTCCCTTCATGGACAGCTTTTAATCTGTCTGACCGCTGGTGTGTGACCCATAGCACGGTAGAACTCTGCAGGAGGGTGGGTCCCGCTGATGCATTTGGAATAAGCTTTGCCTTTTCAAGGGAACTGAACAGTTATGGTCTGAATCTGTCTTAAACAGCTTCCACTCAAAAACAAAATTAAATGCTATTTTTGCTGCCCATGCCTATTCATCTGTAAATCTGGGTGATTTTCTCTATTTAGGTTTGGTTTGGGGGGTTTTTTGTTGTTGTTTTGTTTTGTTTGTTTTTAAGAGTGAAGCAATATATTAAAAAAATTTGCTTCAATTTCAGTGATATGATATCAAGGATGTTTGCTTACATCAAGACCTGAGCTCTAGTTTTTTTGTTCAAGATACTAGCTTTTTCAGGAGGGCAATCTGAACAGCAAAAGGCTTGGCTTTACTAAGTTACGTTGCAACTTTGTTAAACCTTACAAAGTTGCATAATTCAAACAAGCTGATTCGTGATGTTACTTACTGTTTGGAAGCTTCCAGAGCTTAACTTAAAACACACCTAATGTTGATTCATATTGTCTGTGATGTATATTTTGAAGCCTGCTTAATATGTGCATACTTCTCCAAAAGTAGCTATTAAAATGCTGCCTTTGGAAGTAGGGGTAGTTAGTCTGGTTTTTTTTGGTTTTGGTGTTTTGTTTTGTTTGGTTGGTTGGTTTTTTGTTGGGTTTTTTGTTTGTTTGTTTGTTTTGGTGGGTTTTTGTTTTTTTTTTTTTTAGCAGATTTTCAGAGAGTTAATGACTACCTAACAATTTTACAGGGAGCTTCCTTCTGAAGATGAAAAGGCTGGAACATCCTTCTCTGAAAGCCTTATTATAGTGTTTAGGGTTTCTTTTAACATCTGAAGTGTTTTTGGTCTTAAAGGCAGGGTTTCCTGGTGCTGTTTCTGTCCCTCTTGGCAAGGATTGTGCTACAGATAATATGCTCTGCCTCAGAAAAGGAAACATCTGCTATGGGAATCCTCATACATTAGTGAGGTTGGATATGGAGACCCTGCTAGAGGAAGGCCTCTGCCATCCTTCTTCCTAAATGGAGTATTCAAAAGGAGATATGAAGTGAAATAACTGCTAATGACTCCTACTTTGCTGCCAGCAACAGTAGAAATCAATGTGTAAAGAGTAAGCTTAAGTGCTTTCGGAGACAGCTTATTCCACAAGGAAGACCCCTCTGTTATTCCATGCTTCTAGCCTACTCTTTCAAACCCAGTCAGGTATCTCACTGTTTCTCTTGACAGGTGGGTTCACATCTATCTGTTCACTTCTATCCTAATCTTGAACCTATCTTTTGACTACTTTTTCCTACCTCCACTTAGGTCAGTGATGCCTTTTACACAACTGTGGAAGAAATTACATCCTTCCTATGTGTTTTGTTGTATGAGGGTGTTGGGGTGATATGTGTTTTCAAGAAGGACAGTGTTCTCTTAAGCTGATATGGATGTACACAGAATCATGGAATGTCTCAAGTTGGAAGGCACCCATATGGATAACTGAGTCCAAGTCCTTAATCCTCACTGGATTACCTAAAACTAAACCATATAGCTAAGAGCATTGTCCAGGTGCTTCTTGAACCTTAGTGGGTTTGGTGCTGTGACCACTTCCGTGGGGAGCCTTTTACAGTGACTGACCACCCTCTCAATGAAGAACGTTTTCCTAATATCCACTGTGAACTTTCCCTTTTCACAAAGTTTAATGACAAATGAACCAGTGTGTGTTTCTGCTTTTATCTCCTCCACCATGCTAGCTGCTTGTATCTCCCATCTGATACTGTGCTGAACTGATCTAGAGTGAATTCATTAAAGAACAACTTCCTGGCTTGAACTTAATGCTAAGATTATCCACCAAAAATATGCCAGTTGTTCTAGTAGCTGCCATTTCTGAGGATGTATAGCTTCACTTCATGCTTCATTTGCCCCTACTGAGTTTTCAATGATCTCTCCTGTCTTACTTTCCTAAATTTGTACAGTCCTTTGTTTTCCTAAAACCTCAAATCTGAAGCATCTTTCATTTAATTCATAAACTTAAAGTCTCTCAACTCAGATATTTAGTCCCTCAGTCAAACTTAATCCAAAGAAAAGATTTTTACCGCTTTTCTCCGCATCATCAGAACCATGCAGGGCCATGTAGCAAGTAAGTACTGATAGAATAAAAAACATGGCTGTTGTGTTTTCCCTCATACATCTCTTAGTGCCATGAAAGTTAGTCCTAGACAAGCTGCTGTGGTGATAAATGGGCAGCTGTGGTGTTCCTCCTTTGGAATATGATCTGGACATACATTTAACAAGAATTACACTTTCTATAGTAAAGTCTGTAAAATCTTTTGAGATTAATGTGCCACCAGTCAGTCATTGGGGTCTGTTTGTAGCATGGAGGTCCAAATAAAGGCTAGCTTCAGTACAAGTCCTTCATCTCAACTGATCTTAGGGCCATATATGTGCAGGGAACAACTGGGAAGGGTATGTTACCCACTACTCCACACCTAATTCAGGTGGTTTTGAATTTGTACACTCATGCAAATTTAGTGTGTGAAAAAACATGAGAATTTTTGACTCTTAGATTCTGGGAGTCAAGCATTTGTTTAATAGTTGAAGTTTTCCTGTTTCCTCGAAGGAAAACTTAAACACTTAACTTTAACACTTAAACTGGTCAATGTCTGTAGTGAGTCCTATGGCACTTTTCCCCCGTTTCCTGGGTAATAACACTTTGAGAACCCTGCAAAGCCCACTGGATGTTCTCAGCCTCCATTTGAAGTTTGCTGTTCTGTGGCTTTGCAGATGACAGATAAGGGGACCGTAACATTATGGTCTCTCAGGCTCCCCAGTTGTTCATGGAGATCTTCATGTTCAAAGAATCAGTTCTTCCCAGGCACGCTTAGATGTGATAACAGGGCTGCACCCTGTTTGGGTGGTCTTAACTGTGTTTTTCCAGAGAACAAGCCTAATGGAGTTTGAATTTCCTCTTCTTGTATAGCACCTTTCAGATATACGGAGTTTAGACAATACTTTTATGTCTTGTACTTTTATGGACAAAAAGCAGCTTTAAGGTACCAAAAATGCTTTTAATTCATGCCTGTAATTGCCTTCTAAATAAAATAAGACTTGAATAATAAAATCTAACTCATTTTTTATTTTCTGTCAGTAAAATACTAACCCCTGGTTGGGAGAAGAGTGAACATGGGACAGACAGCAATGTGCTAAGTTTGAGTAAACATACACTCTAGAGGAAACACGGAGGGGGATGTTTGAATGGGAATCTGTAAATTGTTGAACATAAATTAAACACTCACTTCAAATAAATCAGAAGAAACAGTGACAGTTTTAAGGTTTTTGCTTCCTGAAATTGAGGTCTGTGCTTTTAATTTTAGTGCATGCAGCAGTAATAGCAATTAATGAAGCTGTTGAAAGAGGAGTAGCTGAGCAAACCATTGCAACTCTGAGGAACCCAAATGCAATGCTGCTCAACGTGGATGATGAACTGGCACAGGACTATCAGAATGAACTCTTTGAAGCTAAAAGGAAAAAAGAATCAAATGCAAGACTCAAGGTAGTGGTGTTTTATTAGTACTCCTAGTACACATGTTCTTTTATGTTTCTTCACGTGTGGTAGCATTACTGTTTTAAAAATTCACTTAATTTTTAAAATCAGTGCAATTAGGAAAAAAAATTCAAGCTAAATAAGAGAAAGAATGGTAATGCAACAAGCTGATAGACAATTTTATAAGAATATATTTATTCTGAGCATGGTGTGGCTTACCTTTGCCCAAAGGCTAAAAATGCCAGAAGACTTAAAACTAAAAAAGACTGGTTTTCCACCATCAACTGCTTTAGAAAAAAAAAATTACTGTTTAAAAAGTTGTAAAAAGAATGATACCCCTTTTTGAATATAAAAAAGACCTCTGCCACAGATCTTTAGTGTTAAATTATTTACTTTGTTCTTTTACATGAGTGCTAATGATTTCTGTAGTTAAAAATGCTACATTATATTTGCATGGCTATTTTACAGGAACCAGAACATTGCTTAGCCAAATTGCTCAGCCAGTTACCACAAAGTACTAATTTCTTTAGTTCATGTGGTCAACAAATTCCTTTAGAAATACATCCAGCAAGTACTTCATCTGATGCAGTTTTAATGACACCTGCTAATAGCTTTTCTCTCTGCAAATTGTTTTGTGTGTACAAGCAACAATTTTTTGTTTTCTTAGAATGGCACAATCTCTGATGAAGAGAGAGATGTCTATGAGGAGCTGCTGACACAAGCTGAGATTCAAGGCAATATCAATAAGATAAACAGTAAGCCATTCTGGATCCTTATGAAAGTATGCACACAACACGTGTTCCAGCTGGACACAACTAGAGTCCACCTGAACAAACAAAATATTTCTATGGAAACTTACAAAATATGCACAAGTAGCTAATATATGTCTATAACTGTTTTTTCATGTTCTCCTTCTCTACTAATCTTTGGGGGAGGAGGGCTAATGTCTGTTTGTGTTTTTGCTGTAAGGATTCCACAGTTCAGAATCAAATCATTTATTGCCTGCTCTGTTTCCTTATGTTCCTTTTGTGTGCTGAATACTGTAAATTTTGACCCCCTCTTCTATATAGAGCCGAAAATTCATTCATAAACTTCCACTTAGCTGTGTCTGAATTGCTCCCACATAGGCTCACACAGAGCCAGAGACTCCCTTTATAGGACTGGACTTGAAAGAGATAATTCTCTGCTAGATAAAGATGGCCACCCTAGCTGGATTGTACAAAAAAGATGCTGACAGCAATGGCCTTCTTTTTTTTTTCCCTCCCACAAAAGCCTTATTTGCTGTTTATAGGCATTGTTTTCATTTCAGTTCACATAGCTTTAGTCCAAGTGAATAAGGCTATTGACTGGCAAGATGAAGTGGCACTGATGGCAGGTTTGAACCGTCCTGCTCTGAGCCTACTTGAAGTTCTGCCGCAAAATTCCTCATGGTACCTATTGCAATTGTGTGATTCTAAAGAACAGAAAATGCAGGTAATTGAATGGAACAGGTACAACGTGTCACTTTGCACTTTTTTAGTTGATTTTAATCCATAGAGAAATTGTCTTTACTCTGTCTTCAACATCACTTATGAAAAGTTTTAAAAAGATTTCAGAATAATTGATGTACTAATCAACACCAAAGAGCCGCATTTGCCCTAAAGGGTATGATGCCCTTATAAGTCATTACTAAGATGTAAGGAGAAAATTTGAAATATAATGTGCAGCCCCTAATACTTTGTTTTAAAAATTATAATTTGAGCACAAATAAAGGTAATATCAAATCATTAACAGCAAATTAAAGGACAATTGGCTTTTAATGAGAAAATATACAAGTATGATGAAAATCACAGGAAAAGATTAATGCTGTGTTTACCAGCATTTACAGCACATTGCTGTGCCATTGTATTTGATGCACAGGTGATGGTATAGTCCTAGTGTACCATCATCGGGCTTTGTCTCTTATCTCCTATCAAACTTAAACCCATAATTAAATCTTGTTTTTCTAATCTGTTAGATAGCAGGGATTCCAAATATGCTCGACAAAAATGAAATACAGAAAGAAGTTAGTGTTGCCAATGCTGAAGCTGAGGCTCACAAACTTAGTGAGTAACTGTTTTAATACTCTTTTTTTTACCATCACCATTTAATTACATTAAGCTGATTAATTGAGTCTATCATTTCTTGCACATAAAGTTTCTCAAACTGAAACCTTATGTGTTGCATTTTATTCTGGTAATTGATTGTCTCAGTGTCACAATTGCCAAGTCACCAATCTGTGCTGCACTGGGTGTACTCTTACCTGAGACAGCTAACACTTTTTTCCGTGAATAACTTATGCCACTGGTAAACACATTGGCTAAAACTGAAGACAGTGCATGGCTTGGTGGCTGGAACAAATATATATCAGTGCAGTATTAACCATCACTTGGAAGTGATGACCATACTTGCAGAATTAAAATAGAATGATCACATGGAAGAATATTTTGCAATCACCTCACACAGGGAAATTATTCTCACTTTTAGACACACGTATCTAAATCTAACCTATTCTGCTAAGAATACCATATGACTCAAGTTATAGCTGGTAAAAAATATAGTTAAGGGGGATCTAAATTTGCAGTGCATGTATTGCTGCTTTTGACTGGGAACTTCTTTGCTAGGAAGTTAAGCTTTGGTTAATCTGCTGTCATTTCATGCTGCATCTGGGCATGTCTTAGTGGCTGTTTTGTCTCTGGTACTGTTTCCAATGCTTTGAATGCAGGCTGATTGCTCTTGTAGTGTGCCTAAAGGCTGTACTGTGAGGTCAGTTTAAGCCAGAAGATAAGTTTGACTTGATACCTTACATGTTTTTGCCTGTTTCAGATTAGGTAGCCATGTTGAGGAGTACTTGCTCTTAAAGAGTTACCTCTCAGTAAGGGAAAGGAAGATGAAAATGTGATGTGTGAAAAGCATTAACAGCAATCTGGAGAGAAACTTAGTTCTTATGACTAGTGGGTTTTGTTATGGGACTGTGAGAATGTATTGTGTTTTGCAAGTTGCATGCTCATTTTCAGAGTAAGAAATCAGTAGCTTGGTTATTGGCTGCAGAACTGGTCTAGTCCATTTGTGGACTTTGACTCTTTTCCTCTTTGCTCTTTCCTCTAAAAATGCAAGCACACTCTGTCTGTGAGAGCCTTTCCTTTTTCTAACCTCAGGAATAGCCTTCAAGGAACAACATGGCCCCATATAACTATGCTCCAAAACAATTGAAATGGGAGGCGAGGAGCTGTTTTAGGTGGGCCTGTGTACCTAAAAAGTTTTTCAAAGTCTTTGTGTTATATAAGTTCTGAGTGTTGCTGCATACATTAATTGTGGATGGTGTCTGCTCTACAAGCAGTCTTGTACAGATTCGAGCAGTCAGTGCTGACTAAAAGTGTTCCCTGGATAATAGTACACAGAAAAGTCATATGATAAGGTGGAGGAAATAGGGATTATTGATGGAAAAGGTGTTTACATAATTGCTATTCTTTACTTGGCCACATGAACTCTAACCTTCAAGGTTGTTTCCCTTTCTGCAAGACCGGAGCCGTCCCTTGTACAGCATGTTCCTGGGTGTGTCCTGGCCTGGATTTCTTCAGAGGTGGCTCCTCCAGGTGTGCAATTATGGTGGCACTGACTAAGCTGAGAGGTGTTGTAACACATCTGCAGCTGCCCATGTGGGAAGTGGTTTTCAGCATTTTTCTGCTGGGCTTCAAACCTGTGATGAAGTCAGTTCAGTAAAAGCAAAACAGGCGAGTTCAGGTACCAAAAAGTGTTACTCTCATACTTCTGTTATGCCTCTGTTGTGTTCTGTTTAAATGAAAATCTGAGCTCTGTAGCAAAGGGATTCATTTCTATATGGCAGTGCTTGTGAGGACCTGATCTTCCACACTGGCAGACAAATAAGCAGGTGTTGACATGCAGACAAAGCCCTAGAAACCATAGCATGTGGTTTTCCATTGGCTACTGATTTTCTGGCAGAAAATCCCAACCCTCCAGTGTATTTGGATGATTTCTACCACGCCTGCTGAGATGGACAACAATAATTTTGTTGGTTGGCTTGTTTTACCTAGCTCAATTAGGTCCTGCCAGAAGAAGGAGGTGAGGGAGGAAACATGGTGCAGAGGGCAGGGAGTATTTGGGGTGAAGCAAGACTGAGGTGCTGAAGCTGACATACCTGCTAGTGCCTGATGCAAGCAAACCCAGGAGGAGTTAGGTCTTTCTAGAATGGGGTCAGTTCTTTGTTTTGTGTTAAAGGTACAATAAGCAGTGTCTCATTTCTAAAAGTCCAGAAACTTTAAAGTCCTCCAATCAATTATTTGCTGCATACCTTTGAACAGACGCTGTTTTCACAACATTCAGCAGTTGTGTCTTGAAAAATTTCACAAAAATACTTTTTTTCTCTTATGACAGCAAGTTATATTCTTTGGAATAATATAATTGTCATCGACATAGCATGAAGAGCAAATGGCATATGAAAATTAATAAGCTTTTTTCCCTACTGTTCTTTAGAACTTATAGCGGTTGACAATATCAATACTGCAATTCGTAACTGTGATCCTAGTAAAACACTGGTTGCACTGATGAAACCTGAGGCACAGCTGCCTGTTGTTCACTCATTTGCTGCTGCTGTCTATCAGACTGAGCTGTTCAACCTCCAACAACAGAATGCTGTGGTAAGAGTGAAAAGCTTACAACCTGCTCATTGGTGTCATGTAGTCAAACCATGAAAGACCACAAACATAGCATGTTGTTGTGTAAGATCAGGCATAATTCTCTTGCCATGGTGTAACATATTGCATGAATAGTTTCGGTTGAATAGACAATATTGAATTGCAGAACTCCTTTCTTGACACACTTCAGTCTGGCTGAACTCTTGTGTTGCTACAAATCAACTGATATTTTTTAATTGTTGCATGCTCTTAATGAGAACTAACTCTGGTTTATATACTGTACTGAAAAGTAGTCTCCTGCTATGAGTAAGACCAGAAGAGATGGGATTGTGGGACAAAAGAAAGAAAGGCTGAATAGGTGGGCATATATAGCAAACCCAGTAAGTTCCATCACTATGATGGGTCAATCTGGCATGCCTGTGACCAGGAGACTTTCCAGGCTTTTTAAATCAAGTCCATCTCCTTGACGGTATCTAGACTGTGTAATTCAAATTTGTTACACTGCTTATTTAGCTTCCTGACTGCAGTGCATTATTGTCCTACAGAATTACCTGGCACATGATGAACTGTCTATTGCAGTAGAAATGTTGTCAGCTGTTGTGTTGCTAAACCAGGCCTTGGAAAATAAGGACACCCTAATGATAAAGAATCATCTCAGAAATCCATGCATTGGCTTCAATAATCTGGAAGAGGAAAACTTTCAACGGTAAAGGTTCATTTTGTCTTGTCTGGATGAGACTTGGCAACCTCTGCAAAAAAAATAAGTAGGCAATTTACTGGGTGGGCTGTCCTCTGTTGTGGCTATGAAGTTGAAAGTGCTGGAAGATAAACATCTGTGTTTTAAATTAATAAGGGATAATATAAGCATTGCTGAACTAGTTGTGTATCTAAATATAAGCAATCGCACAACCTCAGAGGTTTGGAGGCTACAGATGTGTGAGGTACAGGGAAAATATCCTTGGAAAGCAAATGTTAAGGTCTGACAAGAAATTTTGCAGACACTAAAACATGAACCAACTGTAGCTGGAAACTGTTAATCACTAACCACTCTACAATTCTGAAAGATGATCTTTAGAATGAAATAGTGTTTAATACCTAAAGGTCCAGAAAGTTCCTTAAACCATGGCTGAGCCCTTTTTTGCTTCAAAATTGCAAAGGTCTGAAAAATACAGCACAGTCCTGCTTGCTAAAAAGCTGAGTGCAATGCTGTGGCACACATGTGTGTTCAACATTACATTACAGCCTTCACTTGGCCATGGTGGTGGAAGCCTCCATGTGCTTCTGGAAGGCAGTAGAAGGCAAAAGCGGCAGGAGCAGCTGAAGATCTTGACCAGGTTGTCAAGGGACATGAATCTGAGAGCAGCCCTTCCTCAGTGTCTCAAAGCTGGAAGGAAGGCAATCAGTTTAGGAATAAGAGACCAGTGTTTTTGTTAGAGGGAGAAGAAAGACCTAAGATGGAGCAAAATTAATCTGCCACTTTGCTAATGTGGTGCTTGTGGGAAAAAGAAGTAACATTATAAATACGCAGAAATGGACTCCATAGTGTCCCAAATGCAGCATTTTTGGGTGATGTTAGTGACCCAGTCTTAAGATTAAGGTGCCAGTCAATACAGATGAAACATTAGGAATCAGTTGGACTCAACAATAAAATAAAATGTTATTTTGCCATTATGTTAACCTTTCCTGCCAACCATCTGTTGGATATCACAGGAAGCTTTGACTTGCACAATACCAGAAGGAATACAGGAGAAACAGAAAAAGTTCATTGAGGGAGCTGCTGTTTAATGGCTTTTATCAGAATAGATTAACTTGTTAGGAAGGTGATTCCTAGAAGAGAGAATTTAGGAGAAATATGTCAAAGGTCTCCAAAACTGTGCATGTTGTGGGGAAGGTTATTAGAATAAGGTGCTAGCTTCTAATAACTCTAGTTTTTATTTTCTTATGAGATTTGAATGAAGAAAATATCAGAACCTATCAAATATAAAGTTTAAAATTTATATAAAGGGCTGTCATCTCACAAAACACCTAGTGGGACTCATTCCTCAATAATATATAAGATTTCAAATAAAAATAGGTAAATTAAAAGAGCACAGCCTTGTTTGCAACTATTAAAGTAACACATAGCCTCCAGCTTGGGAAGCCCTTAAATGCAGGCTACTGGGTGATTGAAGGACAAATCAGACTAGGAAATTATGAATCTCTCCTATTTATTTTTTTCTGGCAACCATTCATTCCTCGTCTGCTGAAAATAGACGTGAACTTGATCTGACATAGTGTGGCAGTTGTATGCTTGATTCAGGAATATGAAAATTATTTAACTTGTGTACACATATGTTTACGCTACTGTGAAGATTTCCAGGTCATCTTGATCTGTGATCCCTCTAAGAAGAGTAGATATGGGCTACAAAGACTGTGCTTGAAGGACCTTGAGTTGTGGCAAGGGAAGCATGATTTTTTTTTAATCCCTTTCTCTGCCATTGGCCCATCATCTTCCACGTGGAGGGAGTATGAAGGTAGCAAGAGGTGTTACTACCTCACGCTAGGACTGAAATTCTGGTCTTTGAATTCAAGAAGTCAACAATAGTTTTCTAAAGCAGGAAGCTGACTGTAATTTCTCCCACATCTGTTGCACTGCGCAGCAAATTGTATGTCCAGTGTATGTATTGCTATCATCCCATGTTCCCAAGAAAAATGTTCTGAATTAGTGTATAGGGCCATTTTTTCAAATCCGGAAATGCATGTGTAAAATAGGCAGCTTGCATGCCTGCATAATTCCTAGCAAGAGCTGAGTTTGTCTGAAATTCATTCATTGGAAAAAATACTAGTCACTAAATGATGGATGACATCTGACTAATGCTTTATGGCAGTTTCTCTTACATATGAAATACACTTATGTATTTTATATCTTCTTATAGTTATGCTGATACACTATTGTCTATTAAGTCAGAGGCTTCATCTCAAGGCCAAGATTATTTAAGTTGGAATGATATCCAGAACTGCATTGACATGGTTAATATGCAAATTCAAGAAGAAAATGAAAGTAAGTAATTCTTCCTCTACACTGCCCACAGAGGTCATAGTCTGGTCTTTGGTAGATAAGTTTATATACTGAATGGCCTTCAGAAATGTGAGGCTAGCAAGTCATGCTGAAATTGTTGGAGCAAGGAAATGAGAGGGCAGTTTTCACACTGCTTGCTATTTCAGAGGCGGTCTGGAGCGCAGTTTTGAGAGCCTTTGTGAAAAACAGGCTGTTTGTGCCCTTCCCATACTCTCTTTAGTGTTACTGTTTCATACTGGTAAGAGAAACTTCATATTACAGACTTAATGGAACTGGATTATTACTTCCTAAATCTAGTCAAGTGGTTGTCATTGATCCTCAGTTTGCTCGCAATGTGTGCCTTCTAGCAGGGTGGTGTGCAGAGCAGTTTATTTGACTGACAGAGTCACTTTTTGTCTGAACCGCTGCACTCAGGACTTGGAATAGACGTTAAAAAAGGTGGTCTTGCATTAGCAGTGTAGGTCTTAGTAATCAAATAGCTGTACTTGGTTTCAGTGACACTGACCTCTGCCTGGGGATGGTTATTTGGGTCAGAGAGCAGAGGAAGAACAGAGATCTGTTTCCATTAGCAAGTCCCAGGTCTACATGGTGTCTCTTTGGGACCACCTTAGAAAAATTGACCATTCCCCAGGCCTTATGATGATGTGTGTCAGTGACCCCAGCAGGTGGGTTGTGGTGAGCCTGGGAGTGACTTGTTGAGAGACAATCCACTGCCAGCACAGATGTCATACCTCACAGGTGGTGGGGAAGCCCTTGGCTGATGCCTTACTTGGGTGGCTTTAGCAACCACAAACAGCACATTTCAACACAGTTTAGGGGCAGGAGAAAACTGATTTTAAACTGCTGAGACAAGTTTGAAGAAAATGAGTTAAGGTTTTGTTTAAATACACTTCTCCTTGTTACTTGCTGACTGAAGTACTGAGTGCTACTGGTCAACATTGTTAAAGGTGAAATTACAGGAAATGAGGTTAAGTTGTTATATAGTGCTGTAGCTAGGAGTGCAGTATGTATGTATTTGTCCAAATCAGAGTTTCAAGTAATCTGGTCTTGAACTACTTGAAAATAAGTCTTTCAGTACTGTGAGCCAATATGTTGGTGAATATAAATAGATGTGATGCCCAACCTTTACTTAAGCTTCACGTAGATACTTCTGCCCAGAAAGTAGGGAAGTCTGGTTTTCCATTTTTGTCATGAATAATTCTGATTTTTATGAAGAGTTCGATTCCAGTAAATCTATAACTGTGGTAGGAAGGAAAACCGTACAACATAATAGTTTCAAGTGAATCTTAGGGCAAAAGTAATTTTAAATCAGCTGCTGTTGCTGCCTCTGCTTCTTATGTGATTTTTTTCTGTTCTCTGTTTTACTGCTTTGTTTGTACCTGATATCGGGTAAGTTGCATCTTTCTTTGATAAGTATGTCCTTAATAACTTTCCTGTTTCATAGGAATTATTGCAATTGGCCACATTAATGAAGCAGTTGACCAAGGAAATCCTGAGAAAACTCTAGAAGCCTTGCTGTTGCCCACAGCCAAGCTTCAAGACGTGAGACCAGCAAATGCAGTACATTATCAGGATATTCTGCACCATGCCAAAGCACAGAAATGCAAGGTTAGAGTTTTCAGTGTTGCTCTTTGTAGGAATTGAAATCCTAATTCTTTTCACTTGCATCTGTGTTCCTGTCTTGTTTCCCTGATGTTTGGATTAGCAGTGCCAATGGGGTTGTAAATAAGCCTGTGACAACAAACTGGCACTAATTAATTTTACACTACAACTTATTCTGACTGGCAAAAGGGATTAATTCTCAATGTATTAATACTAAGACATATTCTGCATATGTCTTGCTACTGGCTTGATGTAACCTCACTTATTTTTAATTCTACTAGGTTGCTGCGGCGATTACAAAATATAGTCAGCAGCAGTCCTGACATATTTGTGAATTTGTGCAAGGATATAGTTACAGGACTGTGTCAGGCAGGTAGCTACAATATGGATGGAAATTGAGGTTTTTGCCAGAAAGGAGTCACAGTCATGGTGTTCCTTAACAAACCTTTGGGAAGTACTTTGAGGGTTCTCTGTGACTTGAGCTCTTTTATTATAGTGGACTTTTATACGTATATCTGTTACAGCTTTATCATGTAAGGACAAGCTGACAGTATTGTACGTGCCTTCAGTTTAAACCTATCTCAGCAGGATATTGCTATCTGCTTCCCCAAAAGCAGTGGCCTGGTTAACATTACAGCTCAGGGAAGCATAAACAAAGATCAGCCTAACAGCTTGCAGTATGTGACTGAACACAAGATTAGCTAAAGCTGCTAGCACAGCACCTAAAATGTCCAGTGTGACCCTAAAACTAATATGGTCAGCTGGAGAAAGTCTGCAAACTTTGACTAGTAGAAATATCTTCCAGCTATCTTGTCACCTCACCTGTGGTACCTGCTGTGAAACTGCGTGTTTCTGTACTCTGCTGTCAGAGTTTTGAAAAGGTGTTTGCACAAACCGATTTCTTGCCTGGGTTCCCAGGAAGGGCTGGCTTCACTGAACCCTCAGTACTGAAAAGCTTTCTCCCCTGCCGTGTGTGCTGGGGAGGATTTCATGTGTGCTGACTTTACTTGTCCTAGCTGGGCCAGGGTCTGTGTTTATGTGCAGAGAGTGCCCATGCGGGTGGTGGCTGCACAGTGCTGGCCCAGGACATACCACGTGCATGCACAGTAAGCCAGGATGCCCCCGAGGCATAGACCTAGAGCCCACAGGTACCCACATGCCTGCACACAGCAGCCCTGCCCTGGCTTTTTCTCCCAAATGCAAACCTACTTCTGTCTCTGTGCTGATAGGAAACAAATGAGTGTTTCCAAGTCTTGGAACCAAAATTGTGCAGTCTCATTGAAATCTTCTCACTTCAAAATTTGTGATATTCCAAGAGACTTCTGCTAGCCTTTCTCTTCTGCACTATTGTTGGTTTTGCAGTCTTTTGACAACTACTTAAAACATCCCGCTGTGAACAGCAGTATTGCTCCTGTTTCAGAAGAGAGCAAGATTCTGTGCTCCTAAAAGAAATACTAAGATACAGACTTACTCTTTATGGTGGTCAATCACACAGACATCACCATTCTTTAGGTAAAAGATGGAACCTTCCCTTAAAAAAATCCAAACACAATGGGAAAGATAGTGCAATTTCTGAAGTCTGTCTATTTCCCACTTTTTCTGATCTTTGTTTATAAAGCAGATCTGTCTTTAGTTGCATTTAGCAGATTCTAAGAGTGAACTGTGGTAAAAGGGACTGTTTGATTTACAAGGATCTGATAGGTCTTCCTGTAAACTTCCTGTGTTCCCCAACATCTGGAAAAACATATGGATCAAACCTTCTCACTTACTCTAAGCAGCTTGCTGTCATTTCTCTGTAGCTGTGGCAGCTTTGGAGAAGTAGAGTCTGTACCCAAATATGCCAGAACCTGTTATAGGTTTTAATCTCACATCTGTCCTATTTGCTCCTTGCTTGAAACTGAAAATGCAAGCCTGGAACTTATTTATTCCTGTAATCTCAAACCACAGTTTTTAGGAGTTCTGAAGGCCTTTTCAAATCAAGTGTATTTTCAGTTTAGGTATTCTCTGTTTAGGGAGCGTATTATGGATAACTGAAAAGTTAAACAGATGTAACAAACTCTGAAAGAGTTCCTGTGTTTGGTTGTGGGGTTTTTTGAGTGATAGGAACACAGGTTTAGTTAGCTTTATTTTCAATAGCTGTATAACATCTGAATTATTTTAAAGTTATCTTTAAAATCTCTTCTTGTGCTTTTTGAAGGAATGGCAAGATTAAAACTAACTTAAATTAGGAACCAGAAGAAAATAAAGAAGGAGGACTCTTAGCAGGCTGCAAATTCCCATGAGGCATTTTCTTGTGCAAGTTATTTTATTTAAGTAGAGTTTACAATACTATTATCAAACTAACATAAAACATTTTTCTCCTCACTGTCTGTTACAAATGCAAACCACAATCACTGAGCTAATTTTGTAGGAACTTGGTATATATGTAGCTTTGGAATCTGTGCAAAGGTAAAAGTTGACCCTTTGTTTTCCTAATGAGGACAGTCAAAACCAGTTGCAGTATTTGTAACACTGTAGCTATTTCCTGTCAGGATATGGAAACAGAGAATACTACAAAATAGCTTCCCCATTCTGCTTACCAAGCAAGAATAACACATGCCTGGATTCACACTGATAAGGCTTAGCTCCCAGCACTCCTTGTGGGCTAGAGGATTGCAGGCGCTGGCAAAGTGGAAGAACAAGTCTCCAGTGCAAAACTATTCAAGCAGCCTCATAGAATGTTTCCCTGGAAGAGTCAGGCTCTATATCTATGGCTGTAGATTAACTGCTCCTTAAACCTATGTGGTCTCTGGCTCTTTATTTTCAACATCCAGGGCAGTATTTGCTCTTGACTGTGTGTGAGAGAGCTTTTACAAAGTTTGACAGCATCCAGGCATGTAAAAAGTGCTTTTAGTTGTTCCCATTTCCACTAGGCCAGAGACTTGGTTTTGCATCACTGTTCCTGCAGTGATGGTTGACTGAGAGCTGATTTGAAGTATTTTGAAATCATGAATTGGCCTAGAAGTACTGTTTGAATGTTGACTCCTCTTCTTGTGTTCAGAGGCTGTGGTGCCTGATATTCTGGCGGCTTCTCCATGGCCTCAGAAAGAAATGGATGGAGGTGTAGAGCTTCTTCCTCAAATCTAGGTACGCAGTTGTTGCAATACATGTGACAAAATGATAGAGCTGGAGAAGTGTATTTTTGGAGATATTCCTTGTGTGGAAGGAAGTAAATTGTATGGAGTTGTGTTTTTTAACACTTTTTACAGTTTAATTGTCACACCTGAGGTTTGTTGCTGTCTGCATTAATGCTATACGCAGTCATAATTCCAATAATAAAAATACAGGCCTAAATTCATTTTTCCCTGTATATTTTAACCATTGTGAGATAACTATTGGATTGACTTCTAATTTTTGACATCAGAAAATAAAGGAAAGGATCAAGACAACTGTTTAAGCTGCTAAGACATAAAGCGATTAGATAAAATGAATACAACCCATCTGTGTTGTAATAGTAATAGTTGACGTGATGGACAATAAGGATAATATTGCTTGGCACAAAGCAAATAGCAAAGATGGTAAGGATCAAAAGACTGACTTTAACATACCAGAACCATTCATGGGTCTTGAGTGTTCGTATAATTGAGACATAGCAGAAAACGAT
>JAWWLV010000100.1:48777151-48808540 GCA_035041135.1 Platyrinchus mystaceus
TAGAACTGGAAGGAAGATCTCATTTCACAGGCATTGTGCACGTCATGGCAGGTATAAATGCCCAGTTGCTTCACATAATAGCTTTGCTGCATGATGCAAAGTGGGAGCATGTACAAGAAGACGATGGTCCACACGGCAGCGCATGCTGCAATGGCGTAGGCGCGCTTGGGGAGGCTCTTGTAGGTGAAGGGGTGAACGATGGCCATGTAGCGGCTGACGCTGATGCACGTGAGCAGCAGGATGGAGCAGTACATGTTGCCGTAAAACACCACTGTGGTAGTTCGGCACATCATTTCCCCAAATACCCAGTTGTTCCCGTTGATGTGGTATGCTATTTTGAAGGGCAGCATGATGCAAAAGAGCAAATCTGAAACAGCCAAGTTTGTGTACAGGATGGCGGTGCACACGGAGCGCATCTTGAACAGGAGCATCCACAAAGTGATGGCATTAGATGGAACACCCAATAAAACAGCACTCAGGTAGATGGCAGGTATTAGCTTGGTGCTCAGAGAACTGGTCAAGTATTCCAGTGTGGTGTTGTTCACTTCTGTTAAAGTGGAGTCATTTGATTTTTTTGAAGCGCATTTGTTTTCTCTGATATGGATGGTTGTTGTCTCCCCTTCTATAGCATAAGGCAGGATGTAATCATCGTCTCTTGCTGAAATTCCACGGAAAGTCTTGATAAGAGACACAGTTTTAATTGCAGAGCCATTTTGTGAAAATTCAGAACCTTAAAAACACCGAAAAGATGTTAAAAACTACAAACTACTATATTAGCAATATAATTCACCTTCAGGTACAGAGAGAGGAAAGTAAACATCTCCATGTGAAAAGCAATGTATTTTCAAAAAGTTTGGTGACATTCTCCTTTGCTTTGGTTGTTCATATCAAATATACTGAGAACAGTCTTCATTTATCATTTCCAATCTTGAAAATATATTGATAATTTAGTGCTAAGCTGATCTTTCTGCATTTTTGTATGTTTTCAGTAATCTTTGGTGAAAAAAAATCTTCTGTAATGTTTATGACCTGTGGAGGGTTTTTCCTTCACAGTGGTAATGTTGATAATTCATCATATAAGCAGCAGCCTTGGTTTAGGCTTGATCAGAATTTCCAAAACAAACAGCATTTCCATCCTTGTCACTTCATGTAAGAAATGCATGACTGCAAAAGATGCAAAAAGCACTGTCTCGTCTAACACAGGCTGAAACTTTCAAATTAAAAAACTGAAATACCCTCAATTTTTTTGGTCTTACATATCAAATTAATGTTATTCTTCAACTTCTGACTAAAGCAAACCAAATCTTTTCAGCTTCTTGTGCCTGAGCAAGGGCAGTTAGTTTTGAGAACTGACAACATATGCTTGGGCTGGTACTAAGTGTAATTTACTGGTAAGTGAATAAAACTTTTCAAGAAGCAGGAAAATTTTCAGTAAGTAAATATTGTTAGCATGTGGACAAAACCAATAATACCACTTTTATTAATGCCTGTTCTTCAGTCTTTAGTAGAGGGCTTTGTAGAGACATTGTCATTTCCACATGAAGCACAAATGTGCCCAAAATGCTTTCTTAAACCCACGTGTTTTAAAATAATTTTGCAGAGTAAACAGCTGTGTAAGTAAAATTGTTTTCAGCTGTGTTTAATGCAAAAAGACTTCGTTAAGCTTAAAGCATGCATCATAAAACTGGAATTCAGAAGCAAATTGAAATTTAGATGAAAACTTATGAACTTTTTTTTTTACATTTCCATGTTTGAATAGAATATGGAAAACTGTTTTATCAATGCTCACTGGCAGATTTATCATAAAATATCTTGAAATCATAATTAGTAGACTCCATTTCTTTTAATATTACTTTTGACAGTTAATCCAGAAAATTAGTTTTAACAGCTCTTTATGTCATATATGTGCATACATGGGCATGTATAAATATAGTGTGTGGATACATATATGATTTGAAAACATCTTTAATTCTAGAGAGAAAAAAGGGACTTATGATTTAATAATTTCCTTTAGTTATTTTTATCACAACAGTTATCTGAGCATTTCCTTCTAGTAACACCATCTGTGAAGCTGTAAAACAAAACATTACAGATCTAAAATTATCGTATCACTACAGAAATACTAAATAAAAGACGTGTCTTCAGTATGTGCACTGATTTTATTTATTCCCTTAAATAAAATTCTTTCTAGAAAATGACTAGGGGGAGGTAAAACGTCTCTGAAATGAAAGAATAAAAATCTGCTTTAAATGAGACTTCTAGAGTATAGTCTTCTATAATGTTACATGTGCAACCCACTTGGGGTTTGCGGCTTCCAAAGAGACAACATTATCAAAAAGCCCATGTTATTGACTAAAATATGGAATATATACAGAAAGGAGGACTCACCTGTTGTGCAAAGACTGTAAGTGAGAGAGAGCACTCCAGTGAAAAACAGTATCTTCATTGTAGTGTGTGAAATCCAGCAAGTCAAACAATGGTACTGCTCTAGTTCATCTTGGGAGGCGTTTTGTGGGGGATTTTTTTCCACTTTGTAAGTGACTAAAGAACGATTGATCTGTCCTGCAGAAACATCCTGTAAGCATGAGGTTTATGTTAAGGAGCTAATTTCCTCTTTGTCTACTACAGCAAGAGGGTGGGACGTATCCAAATATGCACACATGACTCAGTTTCAGCCTCTGCCCAACACAGAGATAAAATTGCTTTACTGCAGTTTAACTCCTAATTTACCATGACCCTGAAGCTTATGTGCAGCGTTCCACTGAAATTTGTACATACAGATATTTGGGGTAGAAAGGTGTTTTCTGGAAAAATCAAAAGTGTGTTTAGTAAATCCTCAAGGATCTCATCTAGAGAACACAACGTCAATGACTGAACTCTGTACCCTTCTTCAGGGAGAAGACAGGCTTGGAGATCTGTGATGATCTCAGTTTAGCAAAGGTGATGGTGGAAAGAAGCCACACATACAAACATGCCCTAAAAAACCTGTGTTCTGCTTTGCCTTTTGCCTCCCTACCCACTGTTAGCTGTCTGCTTCCTTTGATCCAGCTACTGGCTCCACTCCGACAGTTCCCACCCCTCCACAGCCTGCAGCCTCTGAAACCTTTTGCCTATTTTCATCCGTTGTTTTGCTCGTCCCTTCCTTTTTCTCTGTCTGTTTTTGGTTTGTTTGGTTTTTGGTTCTGGTGGTGTTTTTTTTTTCCTCTCCTCTCCCTTGAATGGCAAATAACATAACGGCTTGTTTCAGCAGGCAAAATCAGCCCAGGTCTTGGTCTGGCTTCCAACCTAGTTGTGAGTCTCAGCATAAACTGTACTTGGCTGCAGAGCAGTATTTGTATCTGTTCTTGAATTTAATGTGTAAATGCTTTTTACTAGAGAACTAATTCTTTTCAGTTTCTCAATCTTTTTCTCAAAATTGTCAGCTGTAGTTTGGGAGTTTATTATATGCTCTCTCGGTAGAAAAATGTGCCGTCCACTGTCCTGTGATTATCTGGCACTACTTGATGTCATTTATATATTCTGTTACCTTGTTTATATATAAGATACAAAGTAAAGACCATGTCTCTAGGGGTTTTTACCCTGTTTTTCCTCTGTAATTTCTGTGGATATCAGATTTATTGGATCTTTGGCCTGGAGATAAAACTGGAGGTAAAACCAGAGGTATTCATTGAGAAGCTGGTTCTTCGTCCACAGTGTTTTAGTTTGGTTGGGATTTTTTCCAGAAATATTTGTGTGTATATCCTAGATCTTTATGAACTGATACATTAATTTCTCTCATCATTAGTCTATTATAAACCTGGCACTTCTATTTCCTCTATTTACTTTAGCTCTGAAACCCTATTTTGTCTGCTGAAGTGTTAGTTCAACTGTGAACCTGGGCAAGAGGGTTTGTTAGTGGGAATGTAAAGCCCAGTTTCCTGTACTTTCTGGTATAACTTGGTTTTAATGTCATGCACTGTTAGCCTGTAAGAAGAGTAATATCTGCTTTGCTGTTTTCGAAATGTTTGCCATTTGAGCTAAGTCTTCATTACTAAACCTAAGTTGTCTTTCTTTGTCAGTTTTCACTGTTATTTTCTAACGTAATATGTACTCAGATATACACAAGGATCCTTTCCAAATAAGGGATTTAGAAAGAAAGCCAATTTCCTGCAGTCTTCTGCTTTGTTCTCTCTATGCTGCTATCACAGTGCTGCCTGAGCATGTATGGGTTTATGTGATATTCAGACTACTTTCTCTACATATCATGGAAATTAAAATGTTTCTAGCTTTGCTCAGAATTTTTATTGATCTTTAGCAGGATGAATTCTATGTCAGCAGAGTCAGTACAGCACATTCTTCAGAGGAGCTCTAAGGCTTTGCAGATAAAAACTGAAATTTAAATAAATTCTTCAATTCTTCTATATATCAAAATTTTCAGAGCTTTGTATTTGAACAGGAGCTTATTCAAGTCAGTAAATAGAATAGGAACATGTTTCCTTGCTGATTTTAAGCATAAATTTCTTTTTAGTGTTTGGGGCTTTGCAAGTGGAGATTGTATGTTGGAGCTGTATCAGTATGTTCAGACAACTCTTCTTATAATTCAGTTTTTTGAAGGCTTTTTTCTGTTGTTTTTTTCCAGGAATCCCAAGATGAATCGGCACTTCTGTGGTTGGATGAAATACAAAGAGGAATCAGTGATGGCAATAACAACATAAAAGAAGCAGCTATCAGTAAGCACTAACCTGCATTTGCACTGCTCTTGTTTTTCTTAGTCTTGAGAGATTGAAATTGGTAATTTACTTTTTCCACTTCAGAGAAGGGTGGAAGGCCTTTAAATACATGAAAAGAAATGAATGCATATTCTTTGTTTCACTGAAATTGGGATAATTTAGACCTACAGGAGTGGTGTTAGTTTTATCTAAAGTGGTAAACTTTAAGGCTTGGATAACAATTCAGTGGATTTGGTTACACAGGCTAACATCATGACCAAGATTTCTAGTGTCAGTGTATCTTCACAGAGCTCCTGAAACATCTGAATGAGAATGGATATGCTGTTCAGGAGCTTATTTTTCTTATGAATAAAATCTTGATGTTTATTTTAAAAGCAAATATTTGTTTACAACTTTGCTTATTCATATTCCCTTATATGAAGTGCTAACAAAAATTAGGAACATATTAACTTTCATGTAAAAAGGGCATTCAGTTGTTTGGGGTAAAGTACATGCTCTTCTAATCTCTAAGGAAGAGGAAAAATGCTGAGGCTTATCCTGTCAGGGTATTGTGTATTGAATCCACTCAACACCTTCTGTCAAAGTTTATGTTGAATATATTAATTTTAGAAAATTATTTATACAATATAATAAATTTTGGCAAGTAATGCAGATGTGTAGCTGGGTATATGGGGCATACTGGAGAGCATGGTGGGCTGCCTGCCTATTCCTGCCTAGGGCCAGCATAGACCAACGAGCCACTGGGTATTGGTTAGCCTTCTGCTTGACTTGGCTTTGGGTGAGTCAGTGTCGCCTTCTTTTGCACCTTAGGAGCTTGTGAATACAACTGCTGAAGTCAGTGCATTCCTGCAGCACTGTGCTCAGCCATCCTTAGTGCAGTGTGGCAGCCTGTGTACTCACAGGCATGTCAGTAGTTAGTGCTTGGGAAGTTGTGGGTGGAAAAAAGAAACACAGCTAGCTATTATAAATAGCTAACCCTGCTATTTAAATGGATACTAAATAGAGCATTGCATTTTGCATTACTATTACTTTAGAACTGATTTAAACAATTAATACAGTCTTCATGTAATAAGTCAGTTACACTGAAAATAGTTGAAGTATTTTTGTAGGTCACACATCCATAGTTGAAAGCACCTGACTGGTGTTTCCTGAGACAGAAAACACACGCATTCTCAGACACACATGCACACATTGTCTCAACCAAGCTCTTGTACTGAGGAGTACTGATACCTTCTTTTGTGGACAAAACCAGCTTCCCATCAATGCCCCCCAAGAGGCATGAGGAAACATCTGAGCACATGGAAGGGAAGGAAATGCGTAGCTTATAAACAGGTGTGAGTTAAACGTAAAGAGTGACTTGAAAACATCCTCATTTGTGTTCACTGGTGTAAAAGCATTAAGAACATGTATCATAAACAGCCTGCAGAAATTAGGACAGCATAATTCATATACCAATACCATAAATTTGTTGCTAATGATAAGCCACTGCTCCATCCACTACCTAGTAGTAAAATCTTTTCATATAATCTGTGTTGGTAGTACCTGCACAGTTTTTCACAATCAAGGGTGCTCAGTGGAACTGTTTTAACATGTCACATGTAGAAAAAAAACCCTACTAATCTCCTGTACTCTGCCCTCTGGGTTGAAAGGAAGCACTGTCAACACAGCACATTCTTCAGAAAAACTCTAAGGTTTAGCAGCTAAAAACTGAGATTTAAAATTTCCCCATGGCACAGAACCTGATACTTCCTGTAACACAAACACGTCCTGTCTCAGGAAGTTTGCATATTGTGTTGATGTAGTCTAAACTGAAAGTTCAGCTTGATCATAATTTGGAAATGAACTTTTACTTGATTTATCACAGAGATACTGTTTTTGAAAGGTAAACAACTTCAAACCTTTTGCAAAGCAGTTAAAAAAATATTTTCAGTCAAAAAACTATTTCTGACATTGCTGCAGTAGTGGCAATAAAATAAGCAGTAAAATAAGAAAGCACTGGCAGCTGTGCTGAAACAATTTGATCACTTCCAAACTAATTTTTATGTCTTATAAAAATATTAAATACAGTATTAAATTTTTAAAATACTTTTACAGTTTTCCCTGTCAGTAAAGGACTATATCTTGTATCTTTATCTAGGAAGAAGCGTTCAGTAAATGCTGCTGCATTTCCTAATTCTTTGCAGTGCTTGCTGTATGATTTGCATCACCTTACTTCACTTCTCAAATCAGCTCAACCACTGTACTCCTTATCTAAGTGGAGGACAAAATGGAATTGGCCAAGTATCAGAAATAGACTTTGAATACTGATTTTAGTCTTGCACAGGAAGAGTCTGTCTGTGATGGGAGAGTCCAAATTATAGGAAAAAGCTGATCTTTGGCCTTGTTGAGAGTTCAGGCTTATCACACCAGACAACTGTAGCTTTGTATATCACAGCTGTTTGAAGGGAGAATGGGTGTAAAAAAGAGCCCTTCACAGGATTGACCTCATACTGGCATCGTAACTGCTATAGAAGCAGACTGGAGCTGACAGTTCTTCTGCAGCTGAGGTTGGCTTATCCCCATTTATCTTATAATTTTCCAGGGTCTACATGGCCCTGCTCTAGAGCAACAGCCACAGTATTAGTTGCTAGCACTTAATTTTCTGCTAAAATGAGTTTTTTCCCTATCTTCTCAGTATTCCCTGCTTTCTTGCTGCTGCCCAGATGCCTTGGCATCACAATGCCGTGGCAGTGGTAGAAAGACACCTCCCGTCTTACAGGGAGCACATGTATGCTTGGCAGCGTCTGTTTCAAAGCACAGAAAAATAGCGGGATAGAAATCCAGATGATGGTGGTGTGGTGGTGTGCCTCCGCTTTGTTTCTCAGCTGGCTGACAGTGTATTTTTAGGTTAATGAGTTAACGTCTAGCCAAAGCTACCCATTCCACCTTAGTCTGACTACCAATAAAGACAAACTGTTTGTCTTACTGAAATACTCTTCTGCTTGCTCAGTGTTTTGGGGTGACTCCTGTATGTAGGCTTTTGACACTAAGCAGCTTCTGGATCAGCTCTGTGTAGTGATCTGGATAGACACAATATAAGGAAAAGTGTTTGGTGCTGCAGCATGAAGCACAGCTGTGGAGTGCAAAGGTAGCCAGATTCACTTAAGCCAATATATAACATGTATGTTCTAGACATATGTCTATTCACTTGTTCCCCTCAGCATGGATCTTGAATTTAGCTGTGAATTAACACCTTTAAAGACTAAAGCAGCCTAAACATCTAGCATGTAAGGCACTTTGAAGTTGCATGTGCTCCCACATGCTGTCAGGTGTAGTGAAATCAGTTTCTTCAGTGATGGTGGGACCTGCCATAAGCAAGAGATGCGTAGGAAGTCTTGAATTAGAATATGGGTAATGTTGTATAACCTCAAAGTTTACATATGCTTCACCTCTCAGGGTGCTTTTATGTGCCCTGGAAGCAAAAGCTGCATCTCTGGCAAATTCAAGGGCATGAATTTCCTATAAACAAGCTCCTGAGGATGAGTTCAAGAAAGGGTTTCTTCAGGATGCTGACTAGGTTGCTGCAAGAATTTATTCAAGGCAATCAGTTTTAATCCCATTTTTTTACAGTAAAAGTGAATGTTAAGGTTTACAGCTTGTAACAAAATTGCTTTGTGTGCCTCTAGAAGGCTCCCAAGTGATCAGCAGATGATGGCCTGTTTGTTAGGGCAGGCTGAATGTGCCATCCTCAAACCCTGCCCTACTTGTAATCTGCTGTGTCACCTTTTGGGGAGCAGCTCTGCCCTCTACACTGCTCTCAGTTGCACTGTGGCTGCTTCCCAGTCTGGGTGGAGCACACACTTTCTACCTAACACACTTGATGTTCTCTGAAATACTTGTCCTTACAAGCACAAACGGGTAAAGCACTGAATTGCTCTGTATGTCATGCTGTCTATGTGTGCCAGCCTTAGAAGTCCATTTTCAAAGTTGCTGGAGGCTAGAGTTATGGGTACATAAAGTGTAAGACACTTAATTTTCTACATCATTATATTACCCTAGTGGCTGCTGGAATATCAATGATTAACAAGAGCTTGGAGAAGGGTGATTCACAGCCAATCCTGACGATACTTCAGTCCAAGTTTGGATTACGAGTCACTCCTGAGTGTGCTGAAGCCTACTTCAGGAACCTCTCTGAAGCCAAGAACCTGAAAAATACAGAAGGTAAAAACCTTCCTGAATAGGACAGTTCCATGTGTCCATATCATCTGAGGCAACCAGAAGCTAGAACAGAAAACTTACCTAAAATCACTGTAAACTGAGGAAGATAGATGCTGAGTTTTAACCTTCTAACAAATGCTATACTTTTCCAAGTGCTTTTTACATGATGCTGAAATGTTGCACACATCATTCAAATCGTAGTACGTGCTAAGAAACAAGTTTAGTGATTTCCAGAGTCTAGCTAAGGCTTTCTAGAATCTCAACATAGCCTTTGAATTTAGGGCAGCTTGTTTGCAACTGTCAATAGACCAGTACATCCTCTCAGAAAACCATACTACTCTCTAAGCGCATTTTATTTTTCCTATTAGCAGATACAGAGATGCACAATTCAGCCTTACAGGTTACTGCCAAAGATCAGCCAGGCTCTGACATTGTCCACAGCCCATTTATAGTCCCTGTGCATTGCCAGAGCAGCAGTCATCAGTAAAAGCTGGGGCTAGGATCTGCCCTTAGGAAGATGATGGAATGTTTTGTCACATTAGACTGCAAAAGCCAGTTATAGCAAACAGCAGCCAAGGTTAGCTAACAGTTAAATACTGTCAATACAATACACTTTCTTACGGTAGATGGGCATGTTTCATTTCACAACATGAGTATTTTGAGGGCATTTTGCACAACTGACCTTACCAGCTTTATCTTGAGGCCTTTTGTCCATGTGGAAATGAGGCTTTTCCTGCCTGCTGCCTGTCAGGTTAAAGCTTTGTTTACCAAAGCATTAAAAAAGAAAATTATGTGGATATAGGAAATGTCCTGTGTGAGGTAAGTGTCAGTAAGTCCAGCATTTGGGTAGAAGACAAGAGCAACATTTTTTTATAAACAGTGTCAGTTCCATTTACATGAGTGATGATGGAAGACATAGCACACACTTTTTCAGGAGTGCTAACCTGGCACATACGGGTTTGGAGAGGCTGGCAGTGAATCTGTACTAACCTCATAGCTTTTTCACTAACCTTATAGTTGTTTCATTCTAGAGGAATCACCCTAATCCACCTAACAGGGTATTTTGAAAATCCTTACTACAAGCTGGGCCAAGATATATAGTGATTCTGCATGTAAAATGGCTTCATAGCAAATGCAGGGATGGGAAATGGGTAGGGAAAGCTGTAATTTACCAGTGAAACATGGCACAAATGTGTACTAATGGTGTGTACTGCTTTTAGGTTCTAATGAAAGTCCATGGATTAAACTTGTAATGAGAGGAATGTATGATTACTACTACAATGTGGAAACTGAGGAAGGTACATGTGGTGCCCCTGAAGGAGTTGTACCAAAAACTTCATGGTTAACTGGTGAAGAAATCCAGGTAGGTGGCTGAAACATTTGCTTTTATTGCAAATGCAACATAAACATTTGAGGGAAAGAGGTGAGACATGGCAATATTGAGAGGCTGTTGTGGGTGAAACTGAAGATCACTGTATCAGTATCTGCTTCTGGCAAGTGCAGCAACTTAAGTGATAGCACAGCCTCCTGTCTACTATCTGGCAATGATTTAGGGACTTCCTAACTGGCAGTTTCAGCATTCATTCCTTTTAATGGCCACCAGAAGACACCAATGGAGGGAAGTCTGATTTCTTCCATATCCTTTTGTGTTTGGACTTGGCACTGTCCTTTGCATTGGCCTATGACAAGGAATTTTATGATGTTTTTGGTTGCAGGTGGAACCACCATGTTCTGTTTAAATCTAATCCTCTGACAGCATTTTTGTATCTCCAAATTCAGTAGGATGAGCATGCTACTTAAACTCCCTTACCATAGAGATTTTGTGTTAGTGTGAAATATAACTTAAAACAAAGTAGACCACACAAGCTTCTGAGCAATTTGTTCTTCTTGTATTTTGATGCAGCTCATCTAAGTTACAGGCGTACTCCTCTACACAAACAACTCAAGTCACAGTGTATGCCCTTCTGAAATTCTGAATGCAGCAGTACTTGAATGTGCTTCTCAACAGAGAACTCACTGATTCAGTTAGTATTTCTAGATGCATGACTTGTACAAAACACTTTTAAGTATTGGGAAAGCAGAACTTTCCTAAAATATGACAAATAGTCTCTTAAAATTGCATATTAATTTTAATAACTGAAGCTCAAAAGAAGTTCAGTTACCCTTCATATACAGTTCAGTGGTAGCAAAGTAGCTCTTCCTTCTTACTGATTAAAATCTAGGAGTAAATCATAGGGTGAACATAAGCTGTAGAGATGGAGTGAACAGAGATCGAATTTCAGGATGGTTTTGCCTTGAGGTTTTTTTTTTGCTTTTAAATGATCTTTTTCCATGATGTCTTAACAGAACATTGTTGGGCAAGTTACAGCAGATTACAACCGAGAGCAGCTGTGGCTTGCTAATGAAAATCTGATTGTTCAGCTGCAAGCCAGAGCAAGGGGATTCTTAGTCAGAAGAAACTATAAGGAAAGAAAAGCATATCTTCAAAACCAGGAACCATCTGCCATCAAAATACAGGTATTGTTCTAGAACAAGAAGGTATTCTGCATGTAACAGGTAATGTGGCTGATTACCACTGACAAAATTCTCAAATAGATCTGTCTCCCTGTTTTCATTAGCAGCAGTTTAATTTCTACATCTGTAAACATATGTGCTTTCATATAACAAAGATATGGTTTTAAAAGAATGGATCATATCCACCTCCAGTGTAAGTTACTTGGGAGAAGCTCAGAAAAACACAGCCCTGGCTTTGTTCTGACGTGCTCAGATTTTTTTGTGGTACACCTACCTATGAACAGTACAGGACCAGAAGATATTTGTTAGGTATTGAAGCAAAAATTCCCTGGCAAAGCATGACTTAAGAAATACATTCCTTTCTAGACTATCCCCAGTTGGAAGTGGTTTGCCTCTACTCCATGAAATCATAGCTGGGTAGGGAGTGGCAGCTGCCCCAGTGTTCTCTGGCAGTATTTCTTAGATGTTTCCACTTTGCTGAACTCCAAAAAGAGTATAAAGGAAGCTTTCTACAGGGTGTAAACATTGACAGATGCATGCACACTGGTTTTAAATGGTGAAATAGCCAGCTCCTATTAGGAGCAATTTATTCCAGTCTTGGGGAAAAAAAACACCGAAAACACACCATCAGCACCACCACCCACTCCCAGACAAAAAAAAAAAGGGGGGGGGGAATGTACAACTGATTTTTTTAATCTACAGTAAATGGAATGATTCCTTATGAGAAATGCCTTTAGCACTAGTAGTTGTTATTGGGATTGACTTTTCATTTTCTGGCATCAGTTTCTGCCTGTTGCCTCTTGTCCTACAGCTCAGCATCAACAAAAAGAGCCTGGCTTCATCTTCTTGGCAACCTCCCTTCAAATACTTCTATACACTGGTGAGGTCTCTTCTCAGTTGTCTCTTCTTGAGGCTGAACAGACCCAGCTCCCTCAGCCCTTCCTTGTAAGAAAGATCGTCCCATTCCCTCATCATCTTTGTAGCCCTCCACTGGACCTGCTCCAGGAGCTCCATGTGTTTCTTGTCCTGAGGAGCCCAGAACTGGACACAAGACTTCAAATGTGGCCTCACCAGGGCCAAGTAGAGGGGCAGGATCATCCCTCTTGACCTGCTGGCAGTGCTCTTCCTAATGCTCCTCAGAGATACCATGGGCATTCTTGGCCACAAGGCCTCATTGCTGGCTCATGGACAGCTTATTGTCCACCAGGACACCTTGTTGCCCATGTTGAATTTCAGACAGTTCTTCTCTGCCCATCTCTCCAACCTGTCGAGGTCCTTCTGAAGGGCTGCACAGCCCTCTGGGGTATCAGCCACTCCTCCCAGCTTTGTGTCATCAATGCTGAGGAGGCATCTGTCCCTTCATCCAAGTCATAGGTGAAAAGTTAAACAATACTGGGCCTAGTATTGAACCTTGGGGGACACCACTAGTGACAGGCCTCCAACTAGACCTTCTGCCACTGATTATGACCCCCTGGGATCTGCTGCTCAGCCAGTTCTCAATCCATCTCACTGTCTGCTCATGCAGCTGACACTTCCTGAGTTTGCCTTTAAGGATGTTGTGAGAGACAGTGTTAAAAGCCATGCTGAAGTTGAGGTAGACAATATCCACTGCTGTCCTCTCACCCATCCAGATCGTGATTTCATCATAGAAGGCAATCAAGTTGGTCAAGCATGACTTATCTTTAGTGAATCCATGCTGACTATTCCTGATCACACTCTTATCATCCACATGGCCTCCAGATTGAGGTAGTCCAACACTTTTCCAGGGATGGAAGGTGAGGCTGAGCAATGGGCAAGAGCTATGTGGGATGAAGCCAGTGACTGGGATGCTAAGCATGTGAGTGTACTGGTGATAAGAGAAAGGACAACTTCAGGGGAGTAAAGGAAATGGCATTGGACAACAAAGGATGCTGAGATTGGTCAAAATTAACATGAAATGTATCACATCACCTTAAAAAGTAGAGGGAAGCTTGCTTACATCTCAGTCATCTTTTTATCACAATGGCGCTTTTTCTGTACAAGGTAAACACTGTTAATTATTGTATATATGTAGATTTTAAAAAATATTAGTATCTTACTAGTGATAATGGTCTTCTGCCTTCTATAAAATAGGCTTTCTGGAAAGGATTCAAACAAAGGAAAAGCTATGTTGACAGATTAAAGGTGCTTCAAAGCAATGTTGCTGCTATTGTTAAGGTAAGATCCCAGTGTGTTTTGGGGCCCCAATACATTCTATCCTTTGGCTTAGTCCTCCACCACCACCTGGGAATCAGGGACTAGGAGCAAAAGCTTGAGAGTTTCCAGAAATCTGCATGGTGCTGAAAGTTGTCTAACTGACATCTTAAGCAAACTGCTTCTTGAAAGCTGTGTTGGACTTCTGTCAGGCTTTGCTGAACTTGAGGGGCACTTACTAGAGATTTCCTTACATTTCTCCATACTAAATTAGAAAACATTTGAGATGACAGCGTGTTATTTCCCTAAAAGCTGTCAAATCTATCTCTCTGGAAAGTGTTCAGTTTTCTGAGATGCTAATGGGTCATTGTCATGATTAGACTGTAGATCAGAGATGGAATATCATGAGAGGATCTTCTGTTTCTGTGAGAGACTGGTTTAGAACTGAGAGCTGAGATTTGAAAGTAGAAATTACTTCCAAATCTAATGCTGCAAACAGGTGGTAGAACCTTGAACTCAACTTGCTATTTCACTGGGAACCCCGTAATCTGGACACTGGCCAGTAGGACCCTCATGGTACAATCATCTATGGGCACAAGCACGCCAGAACAGCATGCCTGCAGGAGTAGACATTCAGAAGCAAATTTAAAACGCACACACACATTTGTGCAGTGTCCTTTAAGTTTTTATTTAATTTTCAGATTCAGTCATGGGTCAAAATGTGGCTAGCAAGGAGAGCTTACAGAAAACGTCTGCAATACTTCAAAGATCACGTAAGTCCTTTTTCTCCATTTTGGACATGAAGCAATGAAATAAGGAAATAAAACTGCACAAGCAGTTTTTTGGCAACTCAGGAAACAGAATGCAGGTTTTGCAGTATGTTTCAGAGCAGAATTGTGTCATAACTAGATCCTTTTGCCTAATTTCGTTCCCTTTCAGAATGACCAAATTGTGAAAATACAAGCATTTCTCAGAGCAAACAAAGCCAGGGAGGACTACAGAACACTAAGTAAGTGGTAACAGTTGAATGTTTTGTGTTTGGGGACAAGTATGTTACTGTGTTCGGTCTTCTTTTTTTTTTTAACTGTCACATAGGATTTCTCAGTCTCCTATTCAACTTCAAAAGCAGGTGCAAGTGTTTGTAAACCCATTGTTCTATAACTGAAACTATTCTACATAGCTGTACTTACTATAAAGTATGACAAAAGTATTGCTCACTGGCATAAGCATCTCTCTACAGTTCAGAATTTTTCTGCATTCTGATCAGTTTCCTGAGGGTTTTAGGGGTGTTCAGTATTATGTCAACTAACAAGTCTATTTTCCTCAACTATAGTTGGTGCCGAAAATCCACCCTTGACTGTTCTGCGCAAATTTGCCTACCTCTTGGACCAAAGTGACCTAGACTTTCAAGAAGAACTAGAAGTAACAAGGTTAAGGGAAGAAGTGGTTACAAAAATTCGATCCAATCAACAGCTAGAAAAGGATTTGAACTTAATGGATATAAAGATTGGATTGCTTGTGAAAAACAGAATCACTCTTCAGGTCAGCAGGCTCTGTTTATGCTCCCTCAGTAGCATGCACTGAGCACTTCTATGTGTGGAGAGAACTCAGGGTCACACAAGCACAGGACAGTTGAGGCTGGAAGGGACCTCTGGAGTTCATCTGGTCCAACCCCCCTGCTCAAGCAGGAGCACCTAAAACAGGTTGCCCAGGACCATGTCCAAATGGCTTTTGAATATCTCCAACAATGGAGACTCCACAACCTCTTGGAGCAACCTGTGCCAGTGCTCAGGAGCTCAATTAGTTAAAATACTCCCAGTAAATTAAACACTTTCTTCACTTGTTTCTGTCTTGTGCTAGATGTTGTTCTGTTGTCTTGAGTTGCATGTCACTGTGTTTTTCTAGTTGTGGACAATAGTAACTACTTGGCAGATTTAAAATCTTTTATATTTTCTGTGGTAGAATGGAGTAGACTTCTGATAATATTGAAAAGCTTGTTCAATGTTAATTAATCATGAATGAGTCTGTACAGGAGATCAGGTCCCCAGGCAGGCATTGTTGGCAAGCCATACTGGTGACAAGATAAAGATGTTCAGGAGACTGGTTAGTGAATGGAGCAGCAAAATATACAAAGTTGCTAATTAGGGCCCTTGGAGTAATACCACATTTAACATGGTTGGGGAAACGCTCATTTTTCCAATTTGCCTGTTTTGTGAATATATAATCTTGATTTTTTTTATCATCTCTGCAGGATGTGGTACTGCACAGTAAGAAACTTAATAAGAAGAGCAAGAGTCAGCTGGAGGAGATGGTTATGGTAGACAAACAGGGTATCAAAGGTTTGAGTAAAGAGAGAAGAAAAAAACTGGAGGCTTATCAACATTTGTTCTACCTTCTACAGGTAAATTTTAATGCAAAAATAATATGGCAGCAAATTGTTAAAGAAAAACTAGAACTATACTGCTTATTTTGTTTTAATAAATTGCAGACTTCAGCAAACACTATGATCAACTTCTAATATTTCCTGTAATTGAGAAAATCCTTGCTGTCTTTAAAACATGCAACAAATATGGCTGGTTTTTGATTGAGTATAACTTTAGTCTGTGCTGAAGTTAAAGAGGAATGTTTTCCTTTTCCTCCATATAGCTTTTAGTCCATGTAAATTACTGTCACTATTACCGTTCATTATATGTTGTGGAAAGGAAGTTGTCTGCAATGTAGCTGACAGCATATAATGTATCTGTTCTTGTGCTCTTTTTGTCTCACCTCACTGACATTTTCCTAGAAGAATTTTAGATCCTCCCAGGGCAGATGCCTTCTAACTCTAAACCAGACATGTAGTATGCCATGTTTACTTAGTTGATAGCCATTGCCATTTGGTAAAATATCAGTGGATACATAGACTTTATGCACAGAGATGCTACACAGAGAGCGTAAATAAAATCCTTAGTGGTGCTTCTCACAGATCTCTGATTGTGCAGTATTCAGTGTTTATTATGCATTAGGATTTGGAGAAAAGTAAAACCTGCACAGAAAAGTGACATATATGAGAGTCAAAATAAGTGCTTTTGGTATGAACAGAAACATTGAGAGCTGCCCTTCAAGTGGGGGTAGTTTGTCCTGACAATAGTATGCAAGTCATTTGTTTGTTTTGTAGACTAATCCCACGTATCTGGCGAAGCTGATTTTCCAGATGCCACAAAACAAATCAACCAAGTTTATGGATACAGTCATCTTTACTCTATACAACTATGCCTCCAACCAACGGGAAGAATATCTGCTTCTCAAACTCTTCAAAACTGCTCTAGAAGAGGAAATAACGTATGTGCGCTCACAAGAAAGCTTTAGTTAGTTTGCGTTGTAGGCAGTTCAATGAATGTTTCATGCCTAAAAGAAATCAGTGGTTAATCTTTAAATTACCATAAAATTGCATACATATTTTTTGTTATTAGAGAAGTGTGTTTTCTGGGTAGGTTATTTGTAAATTCAAGTGATTGCCAATTAAGAAACAAAACCTTTCTATGGTGGACCATATTCTTGTATGAAAAAATGGCTTGAAAAAAGATGCTAAGGCTTCTTGGGTATTTAAGGGCAGAGAAAGTGTTTCAATCTTTATGTTCTATAAGTAAAGATTGGTGGCTTATCCTGAAATAATAAAATCTTATTTTATGCCTTTAACAGATATTTGCTGAACAGGCATTTGGGTCTGAATCAGAGATATATAGCTGCCATTAACTAAACTGTGTTCCCAGAACATTGCTATAACACACACAGAAATCAGGTGGTAGTTTCTATAATCTCATTTTATATAGAAGTCTTAAGAAATAGACTGTATAAACAGGTTTCATCATAGAAATAGGATAATTTTAAAAGTGTGGGGTTTGAAAATACGGACAACTGCATACATAATTCAGAGCTGAGAACTATTCTGTTCCTGATATAGCTCTAAGGTAGACCAGATTCAGGATATTGTTACTGGAAACCCCACTGTCATTAAGATGGTCGTCAGCTTCAATCGAGGTGCTCGTGGACAGAACACTCTGCGCCAGCTCCTGGCCCCGGTGGTGAAGGAGATTATGGATGACAAGTCCCTTGTAATCAACACTAGTCCGGTGGATGTTTACAAGTCTTGGGTAAACCAGCTAGAAATGCAGTCTGGTGAGGCCAGGTGAGTGAGGAAGCTAGACATATTGTACAATATACATGAATCCCTCCGTTCTTTCTCATTCTTTCTCTGACAAATTGTGCCCATGCATCCCTTCCTCATCTTCTGGCAGAATAGTGAGAGACTTTTGAAAGAGGTTCTTGAAACACAGGTACTTTAACTTGTTCTGAGCAACAAAGGGATCACTTTCATTGTCATGACCTTCCAAGGTCAATTACTTAATCTTTACAAGTGTAATAGAGTATGCCATGGAATGATTTATAGTCTTTTTCTCAGGTTGTCTAACACATGTTAGTAGTGTCCCAGGTTTTTGATGAGCTATGCTGGAATTGTGATGTGGAGATGCATATCTTATAGTCGTATTTCCCTTTTGTAATTAAAGGAAGGTACATGATGACGTGTATCGCCACGTAAACAAATTTCTCACCTCCAAAAAATGGAAGCTAATGTATCTGAGACTTTTGTTAACCAGCTTCAGCTGTATTTGTCTGACTTCTGTTTTGTTCACTGATGGCCCTTATGAAGAAAAGAAAGGAAAACATTTTACTCTCAAATGCTTTTAGTCTCATTTAGTATCTGTTTGTTTGCTTTGCAGCAAATTGCCATATGATGTAACCACAGAACAAGCACTGACACATACAGAAGTGGTCAACAAACTGGAATCATCGATTCAGAGTTTGAGAGCAGTAACTGACAAAGTTCTCGCATCCATATTCTCTTCTCTCAATATGATGCCGTAAGTGATGAGTTAGGACTCTCCAAGCTGCAATTCATGTGCATAGTGAAGCTTCACTTGAAACTCTGTGATGGAGATCCTTTAAAATCTTTTCTATGCTTTCAAAGGCTTGTGATATGTGCCTCTCAAATGACTTCCCAGCAGAGGGAGTGGTTTCTCAACCTCTACTTTGCTTTAGCAGCCTGGTGAACCTCTCCCTGTACTTGAAACTTTTTGTATTTTCCATTATCAACTCATTCTGTGTTTCAAGGGACTGGGCAAAAAGCCAATAACTTAAGCTGATTGTAATGATTGGTTTGTGTGTCATCCAAGCCTTTCTCAATATTTTTCCTTTTCATCTGTTCTACATTTAGTTATGGAATGAGATATATAGCGAAAGTTCTTAAGAGCTCTCTCCATGAGAAATTCCCGGATGCAACTGAAGATGAACTATTAAAGGTAGAGTTTTAAGGGCAAACTGGCAGCAGCTTGTTCTTTTAATGCCAAAGTGGATTTTTATTGACACTATGCATTCTAAGGGATTGAGAACATCGGGAATTGAAGAAATTTGGCACTCCTTATTGAGTTGCGTAGGGGTTGTGGAAGGGGAAAAGGGAACTGTTGTCACAAGCTAGGTATTTTAATCTGGGTACTCAGCAGTTCTTATGAAAGTTAGTGCCCCACTTGTTTTGGAAAGTAACTGTATTTAGAAGGCTTGAGTTTATTTGAATAATCTTGGGACTTAGGGTTGTACTGAGGTCCTTGCCATAAGCAATCCTTTGATTGAGAACACTGTAGTCTCTTCTTTTTTCCTCTCCCTTCACCTGAAGTTGTTACCATACTAAGAAATTGTAATTTAAATACAATGAGGAAGGTCCCTAAATTTCGAGTAGGTCATTACATTATACTTTAGATGCTTTTAAAAGTTGTATGAATGATATTTGGTACAGACTGAAAAGAAAGGTATGAGTGAAAGGATGGTACTTGTCCACTGGCCATTGCTACCCTAACACAGTCATGGTGCCTCTTCAGAGGGCTTAGGGGAATTGCTCCATAAGCCTTCCAGCCAGCTGAGAGACTGAATACTCTCCCAAGTTAGAACTTTTTATTTGCACTTTAGTAAAGACCCTTTAAATGTATAAGCTGGAAGTTCTGCAGCTGACTACATACATGCTAAAGCAAATTGCAGAAAGAAAAGTCCTACCTGTTTCTGATATCGGGAACTATTTGAAGTCACCGTCTGCACAAGTTACTGTAGAATTGTTATTGAAAGGTTGGAAAACATGTTCTCTAGCTTTTTAGGGATGCATTGCAATCCTCATGAGAAATAATGGCTCAATGACTGCATTCAATGCTGTCAGTATCTGCAGCATTTCAGAGAACACGCCTCTGAAGCTGAACTTTGCAAAATATAGAGGAGTTGTTTAACTCCTTGCCTTGCCAGCATCAAACTGAAATGTGTTTTTAAAAGCCCACAAATGATGTTCACAGAGTTGTTGTAGTATTATCCTAGCAACAGTTCATATGGTCTAATTTAGAAGTAGAAATAATTGATCATGTTTTATAAGACGTCATTACTTTATGTAAAGGGAAGATCTCTTAATTTTTTCTTTTAGATTGTTGGAAACCTTCTGTACTATCGCTACATGAACCCTGCCATTGTTGCTCCTGATGGTTTTGATATAATTGATATGACAGCTGGGGGCCAGATACACCCTGACCAGAGGAGGAACCTAGGCTGTGTGGCAAAAGTCCTCCAGCATGCTGCTTCTAACAAACTCTTTGAAGGAGAAAGTGAACATCTATCATCTATGAACACTTACCTCTCACAAACCTACCAGAAGTTCAGGTATGTAAAGCTCTCACAAACACCTACACAGTAAGAGCTCTCCTCTAGCATGGGTAAGGCAGGTGGACTCCTGGTTGACAGAATTTCCTGCTTGGAGTTAAAAATGTCGAGTGATCTGACAAAACAAAATACTTGGTGATGAAGAAGCTGGAGCAGGAGTAACAGGTTGTATTTTTGCTTGAGCATTAATTTGAGATCATATCTGCTGTCTTGGTTGCAGGAAGGCTTCCTTACTGCAAACGCTGACTGTGAGAACAGAGTGAGGTAATTCATTACCCAGCAGAAATAATGTCTGCTTTGAGTTGGGAGTACAGCTGAATCTTTTGTCTGAGAAAAAAAAAAAATTACTTGTCAGGAAAAAGTTGCAGGTTTTGTTTTTATTCTTTCATCTTTGCTGAGAGATTATATACAGATTTCATTCTTTTATCTATCACAGTCATAGAAAACTGTGTGGTTTGCTACACTCTGGGACACAAGTTCTTTGGGATTTTTGCCCACCTTTTGGGGTGATTGTTATTATTATTTTGAAGTATTGTTGAGTTTTATGACAAACTTGCACTCAGAATTTCTGTCTTTAGTGTCTGCCCTTCATGAAAGCAAATGCACTGTTCATATAATGGTTTTCCTTGAGAGATCAGCCATGAATACAAAGATACGTAGTCATTTTCTTTAATAAAGTATATAAGGGCATGACATGAACATGAAGCAGCAACAGGGTAGAAAGTGTTATAGCAAAAATAACAAATGCTAATGAAAGAGAAAGCCTACTCCAGTTGGCCCTCTGATCACAACAAAAGGAAGAATCCCTCTCCTAATTAAGCTACCTTTCTACAAAATTGAGTATCTGTATGCCTGTACTCTGTACTTTAACTAAATCCTTCTTCAACACCAATGGTGGCTGCCCCCACCTGCCTGTTCCCCTTCTACTCAGCCAGCACCTGCAAGTGCAGTATTAGCTATGTTAAAAGCTAGTAGGCCTGCCTAGACCTTTAACTGCATTTTGAACTTGTGCAGGAATTTCTCCAAACCTTCTTCAGTCTTTGAGATCATCTGCATCCACAACCTCCTCCTGTAGCAATCTTCAGAAGTTTGCTACCTGTTGGTTAAAATTAAAATTTTTCTGCAGTTTCATTGAATAACCCTCTGACCATTATTTTTTGAATTTGATTTATGAATTCTTCACACATCTCGTGCAATATCAGTTCAATTTTGTACAACTTGATTTGTACTTCTCTTTTCCTCTCCAAACTAAGAAATCCCAGTCCTTACCCTTTTTCTTTTTCTTTTTTCTTTCTAATACTGTAAAGGTCCTCTGAATCTGAGACAGTCATCCTCTTCAACACCATAGGGCTGGCACAATGAAGGCAGTATGGCTCCTGGAGCAACCCTGTAGGCATCACCCAAAACCCTGTTTCTCCCAGCTACTCCAATTCAGGTCCTCTGTTTGGAAAACAAAGTAGTCCTCTATGGGAGGACCCTGCTGGTCCTTGGTTGTCTGTGCAAATCCCTGAAGAAGTCAGTAACTTGGAGAGACACCACAGTCATTTTAGTCTCTGTTCTCCATACTCTGCATTTTTTCCTCTCAAGATTCTTATGTTTTTAACCAATACTGCATTTTCTGTCATTTTGAGCAGCTCACTTTCTATGTAACAGCAGTGTAGGCCAAATGATAATTCTGTGCAGCTATTTCAGTAATTTCTTCTCAGCACACCTCATACTACAAAGTGCCTTCATAAAATCGGAGGGTCTTTCTGTGGAAATCCTTTTATATCTTCTAGAGTATTAAATACAGAGTTCTCTAAGTTCTTAATATTTACCAAGTTTCCATTCCTTGCTGAAAAAGGAGGGAAAAAAATTACCTTTAAAACAATCTTTCACCAGCTATCCAGGAAAGAGAACCCTTTATCATTTGCATTGATGTGGTGCCTTCAAAGGGTTTCTTGAATCAATGAGGGTAGATTGCAGTTTATAGGAGAAATATAAATGTATGTCAAAAATTTGATTGTGGCTATTTTTATAGTGGCTAAATAAAGTGAATTTATAAGGGACAATTATTGAAGTCTTTCTCATTTTCTCATAGGAATTTTTTTCAAGCAGCATGTGACGTTCCTGAACCAGAGGAGAAATTCAATATTGATGAATACTCAGACATGGTGACCCTTAGCAAACCTGTCATATATATCTCCATTGAAGAAATTATCAATACCCATTCAGTAAGTCACTGAAAATAGACTAGTCAACACACTAAAGCATACAGATTATCAAATATTTGCAACAGTCTCTGAAGAAAGCTTAGTTTTCATTCTTCTTTTTGAGATAATTTCTTCAATTCATCTCTGAAATGTTCTGAAATTGAGCATTAGATTGCATTTTTCCTGGAAAAAAACCCCACAACTGCTTCCATGCATCAACTTGAGTAATAACTAGTATGTAACATTTTCTCATGGGGGAATAACATTTATGTTCTAATCTTGTGTGACGTTTCTAACATACTTAAAAATACTTCCTGTCTTGGGTAAGAAAGTGACACCAATTTGAAAAAGCTCCTCTGACTTTGGGAATAGAAATTGTATTTTGTGACTGTGGCATTCTGTCATATGATTTGTGGGAAGCAGTTGAAAGCATCTGATTTAGAAAGACTGAAGTTGTGGCAAAGAACAGATGGGTAAAGAACAGATGAACTGCAGTCTGTAGTATGACTCATTAGGGTGTAACTTAAATGTTTACCACATGTTTCTCCTAAAGCTGGGTTATTACTATCTGTTTTCTGGCTTCAGTATGTCCCCTGTGTGTGTCCCCCGCCAAGCTGAAAAAAAAAAACACAAAAACACCAAAACAACACACACCCCTGAAAAAGCCCACAAACCCCACAAAGAACTTCTCACAAATATTATCAGATACACTATGGAAAAGGTAGAATACTCAACTCACAGTAGACCCCGTTATAAGTTAGCTTTATTCAAGTGAAAACTTATAACCAAGTCTGCTAAAATACGTTTTCTGAACTTTGTGCCTGTTCTTTTAATTTTTTAACGGATAGACCTGTGACTGCATGTTTATGATAAGTGGTTATATGTAAACACTAATCTTAATCGAATATTCCTTTTAGTGAGTCTCATCTCTAGCATAACATGTCTATTACATGCAGCAGGTGCTGCATAGACAGCTTATCACTTACAAAATATACTTATTCGCTGACATTGTTGTAAACTACTGGAATGGATACACAGTATGTATCTATGGACCACCAACACTGTCTTCCTTCCTTTGTGTGTTAAATTAAGGATATAGCACCAAAATGCCCTTTTGGCATTTTCACACCTTACTCTGTGACTAATCGGTGATAATTAGGACTTTGTTAGTCCTAATTGCAAATCTTATACTTCTGTTCAGCTCTGACGTTCAGCATCAGTTCAGAGATGATTACTGGAGGAGCACAGCAAGCTGTCTTACAGCAAGGGCAACTCTAAACTTGTAGTCCAGGACTAAGCATGATTCCCTGCCTTGGGAAGGTCCTTCATAATTCTGATTGTGCTAGGTCTGTGTTTTTCAGCATTTAGTTGCCAGGTTTACTTTCAAGTATAAGGATACCAGGAAAGCTTTTTCTAGATGATGACTTCATTTACATTTATTTATAGCTACTGTTGGAACACCAGGATGCCATTGCCACTGAGACTAATGACCTGCTGAATGAACTGCTGGAAGGTCTGGGACCTGTTCCTGATATAGAGTCTTTCCTTGGTATGCTGGTTTTTTGTCTTTATAGGTAACTTCTAGGGGCAGAATTAAACAGAGGCTTGACTTAAATACTCTTGCCTTTCTCAGAGCAATAGCTTCTGATCCTTTATTTACTAGAGAATTCTTTACTGAACACTTATTGTAACATTGAGTTAAGTAACTTATTAAGTAAACATATTTGGACCTTCTTCTGACTGCACTAATCAGTCTACAGATTAATGATGCGATTCAAAATCCAAAAATTAATAATGTTTTGAGCAGAATGATCCAGTTGTGCAGATAGGAAACACTGATTTTTTTAACAATCTGATCTTAAGACTTGCAAATGTTGGCTAGAAACTTACAAAAGTGCATGGAGAATTCTAAAACCAGCTATTTTTTCTTTTGATACATAATTATTCAAATGATATTTTTAAAGTCATGCAAATTTTTTAGAAAGGAATGCATGTGACTGATATTTAACTTGAATTAATCACAAAAATGTGAAATATTTAGAAAATAGCTAGGAGTCATGGATAACACCAACTTCCAAGCTGTTAACACAGCTGCTATTCTTTCACTTTTTCATTATTACTGCATGTTAGGACAAAGGATGTTGAATTGTTTGTAGTATTCTTTGAGAAGAAGAGATGTAAGTCTTTTGCACATCAATAACCTGAAAAGAAAGGATTGGTGTCACTTTAAAAATATTGTAACCGGGTTTATATATAGCTAGCTTATGGTTTTGATTGTTCAATGTCCAAGAAAAGACTGCTGGGAGGAATATGTGGGCTATTTAATAAACTTAATATTTCTGATTATTTACAGTGATTTATCTAGGTATTTGTTTGCTTCATGAATTGAATCATGGGAAAGTAGGAAAACTTGAAATAAAATATGCTTCCTTTCAGGGGAAGGAGCTGTTGATCCCAATGACCCCAACAAGGAAAGCACGCTGAATCAACTTGCAAAAACAGAGATATCACTATCTTTAACAAGCAAATATGAGTTACGAGAAGGTGAAGATCAGGATCTCAAAAGCCTGATGATAAAGTAAGTTTTACTCAAACCCCTATATTCTGACAATGCTTACCTTTTTGTTTTGTTTCTTTTTTTAAAAAAGTTGCTTTGACACTGCTGCCCTGCCTAAGTGCACTCCTGAGGTGCTCAGTGCACTCAGTTTTCAAAAGCTAGTATGTATTCAGTACTACTCAAATTTTTGCAAAAGTCAGTGGAACTGTCAGTTCTTCCAGAAAATAAACATACTTCCACTTGTGTTTTGGAGCATGACTGCATCATTATCTAACCTAGTAAGTGTTTTTTTCATGGAATTGTAAAAGCACTCTGCTCTAAAATACTACAGCCTTGGGAAAACAGAGCTGAAAAGCTGTCTAGACTTTTAAGGGTCAGACAGTATCATACTGTGCTCTCCTCCTCCTCAAAAGGAAACACTTCCCTGACATACTGACATCAGGCATTTGAAAAGGATGCAACTGTCACTTCAGCAGGGACAGCATGTTTCCGTCCAGGGAAAGAAAACTGTTTTTATTCTATTTGGTGAACAAATTAAGAAATAGCTACTGGGATACCCTGGGATATAAGCTACTTTATCGTAAAAAGTATTTATATAAAAGCACTTAAAATAAAATCGTTGGCACCCATCTTCTGAAGTTATTTCAAGATGTTCAGAATAAGGATTGGCCTTTTCAAGTTCCTGAACAAGTTCCTCCCCCCTGAACAAGGGGGGAGAACAGGATGCTTGCTGCTCTCCTCTATTACTACCACACATGTATGTATGTATGTATATTTACCCCATATGTATGAAGGCTAGAACTTCACATTAAAGGGAAATACAACATAAAGATTTTACACCCTTGCAATAACTAGGAGTATAGATATGGGCTGTAATTCAATTCTAATCTATTAAGCTGGGTTTTTAAAAACTGAATTTATTAGACAGCATGAAGTGTTACTTCTGAAGAAAGATTTTAGCTAATGTAATAGTGCAATTTTTTCATAAAAGCCATAAATGCCTGCTTAAAGTCTGAGGGGAAAAAACGACTGCTTTTTAAGTGCAAGAAAACTCTTACTATTCATTCTAAAAGGAGGAGGAGTTTTCCACTGTAATTGCACATTTTTGATCTGAATCTTATGGTAGAACTTCTGATCTGAATCTTACAGTAGAAAACACTGAGATTTTTCTGTAACCTGTTACCTGGTGGATTCACCATCCCTGGAAGTTTTTAAGATGAGACTGGATGTGGCACTTAGTGCCATGGTCTAGTAACCACAGTGGTGTTGGACCAAAGTGTGATTTTTGGAGGTCTTTTCCAACACAGTTGATTCTATGATCAAATATAATATGGGATCTAAGGCAAAGGGATTTCAATAACTATCAAATCAAAACTGTTTTAGTCAGTTGTTATTCCAGAGACCAAGACTTTAGAGCTGTTTCCAAGCTGTATAAAAGGATATGCCTACTGTCCCTTAAAAAAAAAAAAAGAGGAAAGAAAGAGAAAATTGTATTTCCTACCGTTTCTTCCTGTGTGTAGGAGTAAAATGCTATCCCTTAGTCAAATCTGTAAAAAATATGCAAAATCAAGGCCAAAATAAATTTCTTTAACGCTCTACATTGTGTGGAAATATGTTGAAACAATAGCATGGGAATTAAGAAAACAATTTTACTTCTCTATTGCATATTTGCTTTCAAGTAATATTTCCCATCTTTTGAGAAATCTGACAGAAGAATAATTAGCAACCTGCGTTAAATTCCAGCAATATCAAAAGTCAAAATACTTACTGCTAGCTTTTACACAAGAGATATAAAAGTACAGATGTTTAGCTTTCCTACCCAAGCTGCAGATAAGACTTTTACTGCAACTGTGAAATGCTGGGCATCTGTCTAAAATTTAGGTCACAGCTGTTTCTCTTAATATTTCTTGCTTTGATAGAAATATTGGTATATTTGCTTTCTAAATAGTTTTAATGCTCCTGTGAAGAGATCTAAAATTTCCTGGTACCCCTGTCTAAGGGTCAGTGTAAAGTGCCTGGTCTGCACGGTTTGAGTGTGCAGATGCTGCACAGCAAGTGACCAGAGAAGTCCCAGGATGGGTGTTTCTAGAAAACAACAGAGCTGAGCAGTTTTGGTAAGCAGGGAGAGGAAGTTCAGGGACAAGGAAGTGGAAATAAGTCTTGCGTCTTATCAACCATATCAGCACCTGTTTCTAAGGCAGTGCATAAAACAGTAACAGGATCCCACATATGCTAATGTAGACTGTGGTGGTGACCACCAAAGACTGACAAAAGTTGTGCCTGGCAGAGAAAGCCAGCAATGCATTAACGTAGCCCAAATGAACCAATTCTTAGGAAACCTTCCTGGTTTGGTTTTTGTTTGTTGTTTTCTTTTATTTTGTTTCTTCATGGCAAAGTGGAGGGATTCCAAGAGAACTTGTGAAGGAAAAATACCTTTAGCACCAGTCCTTCAGAATGGGCTAAAACTGCTCAGTGCAGTTAACAGTAGCTCTGACTGAGCTAACTAATTTTCAGGAGGTTTAGCAGCTTACCTTCTGACACAGAAGGAGCAGTGATCAAGTCTGCCTGTGCTACTTTGCCCTCTCCATGGAAGCTTGGATCATACCCAAATCCTTGGTGGTTTTGGGTAATGTTGCCTGTATATTAGTAAATAAATGTCCCATTTCATTGCATTTTTGAGTATTTCTTGTACTGAAAAGCCCAACAAAACCCCAACTGTACATAAGTAAACTACCACTTTAAACCAAGTCATAAGGTTTTACCACAGAAATCTTGATCATATTTAGACATTTTCCTTAAAAATTTCAGCTGCATCTTCAATTTTCTCTTCATTTTTAAGAATAATGAAGTATATCTATAACATTGTTCTCTAAATTAATAGAATTCTGAAGCAGGATGTTCTTGGAAGTACTATGGATGAACAGGCAGCAGGAACAAGATAAATTTTTGCCAAAAAAAGAACTGGTTTACATATCAGGGTGTAGCAGCTTCCCCTTTTTAGCAAGGAAATGCTCATCTGTTGCTACTACAGAAATATCTGCCCTTAAGTGGTTTGTGTAAATGCACTGCATCAAATGTAAAGTTCCTTCAGAGTTCAGTAGTTTTGTATGCAATTCCACTTTATTCAGTAAATATGACTCTTAATGGAATCACGAGTAGTTCAGGCTTTTCAAAGATTATATTCTTATCTGCTGTTTTGTCATGATCACAATTAAAATTCACATGTGAGTTATTGCTTATATTTTTGTTAACAGTAACTCTTTTACTGTGCTAGTTTTCTAAAATAAAAGGAGGAAAGTTTGCACATATTTCTTTATTCAGATTTGTGTAGAAACCAATGTTGAACACTATTAATGGAAGCTCTGAAACATGTAAAGCTAGAAAACGTAAACTTTATCAAAAATCTATAATAAAGGGGGAGCTCACTAATTTTATGGTTAAAGAAATTATATGCAAAAGTGATCCAGTGACAACTGTTTTGTAATATCCATATATCCTTTTCAAAAGGACCAAAAGACTTATTGTGGATGTGATACGAACACAACCGGGAGATACGCTCTTAGAAATACTAGAAACACCAGCCACTGCACAACAGGTAAGTGCTACACTGTGCCTGAATAGGGAGTATATGTATTTTATTACAGCTTTTTGAAAGCTTTAACAGATCTCTGACAGCTTTCTCCACCACCTTATAACAATTATTTGTTGCTGCTTTTAGGCTATTCAGATCTAAAATATGAGACTTGCAATTTTTTTTTTTACTATGTAATTGGAAACAGCTTTGGAATTGGAAAATGAGGAAATGAAAAATTAAGTCTTCCTGTGAGCTAGCATGACTAGAATATTTTTGTTTTTACATTTTTTGTAAACAGGTTCTTTTCTCTCCTATGTTATTATACAATGAAATAGCCTGAGGTGAATCCTTCTGCTATATCTTTTTATTTTGTCCTCATGAACTTCAGTATCTTAACTCAAGTTCCCTGACACATAGTTTATTTGCTTAATCAATACAAGCAAACCTCTTCCCGTGGAACTACTGTTATCGTTGGTATGGGAATTGAGTGGGAAGAGCTCTCAGTTGAAGTTTTTCCTGTCAACACTGACAAAAAGCTCCACTTCAGCAATGTGCACTTTGGCTTAGTTCAGGGTGTGTACATGTAGAGGACACTCGTGAGATCTGGACAGTCTTCCCACAATTCAGTGAAGTAACTGAGCCATCTGGCTGATTTTAAATATTTTAATTGAAATACATGTCTAGGTGTTGTGATCAGTTATTTAAGGTATGTCCAAAGGCATAGTAAATGGAGAACTTTCAGACCATGTGGTAAGAGGACATAAGTAAAGCCTGCACTCTGATTATTGATAATCTCCTTTGAGAATTCAATGCACTTGAATGCTTAATAGTTCTCATAAGCTGGAAAATAACTGTTCTGGATTATTTCTTTACCCAGGAATCTGAGAACTTGAAACTTGTAGAAAAACGTGCCATCTTAGATTCCAAAACTCCAGAGAAAATGAAGCACAGTCAGTCTATTTTTGAAGATGGGCAGCTACCAATAGAACAAAAGAAAAGAAAAATTCAGAGAAATCTCCGGACATTGGAACAAGCAGGACTAGTGTCTTCAGCAACAAAGTACCAAGAAATTATAAATGAGATTGCTAAGGTAAATGGAACGTGTTTTCCTGTATACTGATGCTTTTAAGGCATCTCACAGTTAGAGATATCCAATATACATTTTTCAGGGAATACTACACTAAATCACTGAAGTATCGACATATGAAACAAATCATGTTTGCTGACAAAATAAATGAAAGACAGTACACTCCTCCATAACTGCCTGAACTCAGTAACATACAACTGCAACCTTTGTTATCCAGATTTGATATAATGCTGTTCAAACCTCTCCACTACAATGTGTTTCAATATAGGTTTTTATATTTTAATAGTAATTGGAATTACTCAATAGTGTTTCAATTAAGAATTAATCTCTTGGTAAGGTTTAAAAAGACTTTAAAAACCCCGAAATATTATCTGATTGGTATTAACACGGATCTGCTGTGGCTGGGCAGGACACAAAATTAGTGGGTTAATGCAGTGCCCATCCTGGTTCTGATAACGCACAGGGCCAGTTGTCAACAAATCGCCAAATCTACATCCACAACCCCTATTGGTTGTAAGAATCTTAGTATATTGGATTATCTTTAACTACTCATGAGTAAATTACTCATAGCTCACATTAGTGATTTACATGTTATAAATATGTATTTTTAAGTTGCAAATGTATTTGAATGTACAGATGTGTAAATTAATTAAGAACATATGTTGCACCTACTCTGAGGTGCCATTTTAAAGCTCTGCCTGGTTCATGTGTCTGCATCTGCTTCTGTGTCAGGAAAAACCATTCTACATATGTATTCAGTGCCCTATTCTTTTTTATTTCTTATGTATGAGCCCAGTCATTTTGGTTGGGGCCATTAAGGCAATCTGAAGATTGTGATGAGCCTTAGAACTCAAAGTTTCTTTTATTTTACTCCAACTACTTCAATTCAACCACTGTGTTCAACCTAAGCACTAGTTTAGCAGTAGCTATTTCTTGTCCAGTAGAAGCCCAAGCTCTTATTTCTTAGGCCTCTCACTAAGAAAACAGGTGCAAGGAAGCTTCCATTTTTATCACAGAGCGGCCATCTTCCTCATACTTCTGTGTCTGTTGGGCCCTGTAGACCACATCAGAGTTCAAGATAACACCACCTGTATACACAAGTAGCAAAGTGATTGCCATGTAAACTGTAGTACTCACTACAGGTACCGTGCTTGTGAGAACTTATATGATAGTTCATGCTTTCTTTCAGTAATTAAATCAGATTCTGTAATTACAAATTTGAATGGTAATAAGCTATTATTTTTTAAAATATCAAATTAATAATACAATTACATTAATAAACTTCTTCAGGATATCCGGAATCAAAGAAGATACAGACATCATCGAAAAGCTGAATTGGTGAAACTCCAGCAGACTTTGAATGCACTTAACTCCAAGACAGCATTTTATGAAGAACAAATTAATTATTACAACACCTATATAAAAACTTGTTTAGACAACTTAACAAGAAAGTGAGTCTTCCTGTCTTTTAATGTGTCTTTTAGTGTGTTTTATCAGGAGGGAGAGCAGGTGTTAATCTGTAGTTGAAAGTTTTGATTCCAACAGATTGACAATGTACTGATTAAAAAGTTCATTTCACTGTAAGCTGAGTCAAAATATGGAAAGTAAAGTCTTGCATTTATGTAATACTTCCTTAAAGAAAGAGGTTTGAGATGTAT
>JAWWLV010000100.1:48953930-48977854 GCA_035041135.1 Platyrinchus mystaceus
AAGGCAGTCTCTGAGGTAGGTTTGTCGGTGTCAGGATCCAGCTGCACTCCAAGCTGTTTCTCTCACTCACTCCTCTCCTCCTTCAGAGATTTTTCTCCACCACTCATAAACATCTCTCGGTAAACTCCCCACATTATATTAGTATAAAAATTAAAATTTACTAGAATAAAAGATTATATTTTTCTGCTGTAAAACTGAAAAAATAGTTTATGAGCTGCACAGTGACATCTGTAGGTGCATAGTATGTCTTTGGCAGTATAATTGTTCAGTTTAGTCTGATATAGACAAAGGCACTAATTAGTTCATGCTAGAAGAAAACTAAAAATGTCTGGGTTTAAGTAGCACTTCATAGCTCAAACGTTTTCTATTGAAATGCATTTCTCCACACTTGTATGCAGCCTCCTCCCTTTTATTTCCCTGAATACCATCTAAATTATTAACGTTGTGACAGTTCTTTTGAAGACTAGTGCTTCATTATTGCTTTTCCCAGTTATTAAATTGTGCTGCTAGTGTGAAAAATGCCTCCAAACATTGCCTCATTTCTTGACCAAAGCAGGATTTACTCAACTTTCTTTTTCTACAGCTGGTACAGGTAGGAGAACGGTTTGGTTTAGTACCAGGTCTGTGGACCACTGGTAGTGTTAAAAAAGTAATACCAGGGTCTGATTCTGGGAATATGTCATATACTCACTGAACTTTATTATTCTTGGATGAAGATGAGGTGGTTTATAAGAGTATGAATGTGAAGCAGGGGAAGACAGTGGGCAGTAGTTAACATACTCTCAAGTACATGAAACGCTTTTCTTCCTTTTTCAGTTAAAGGATTAAATGTTACCCCGTATTGATAGATATTTATATTTATTATATTGCCGAATACAAGAAATAAGGAAATTTAACAGCTGTGTATGTAGATCATCACAGCATATATTTCTGTGTAGATGGAACTGATTGCCATCAAATTGCATCTGGTTTTTTGAATGACTTAATTTATACCAGAGTTAATACCTTTTTAATTTAAAAAGGATTGTTCCAGTTACAGTCTGTTAACTTTCTGTTTCTGCAGGGGTTTTTAGTTGTGGTTTAGTTTCTAGCTAGTGTGAGGAATTTTATGTTCTTAACTATCTTACATATAGTATCTATTTATAAGTAGTAATTTGGGATGCTTAACACTACAGAAATGGCAGGTGAATTGTCCACAAATATTGCAGCATTCTTGAAAAAAACCCAATATAATTCTGAGAATGTAAAGGATAAAATTAATCTGTTAAAATGCTGTTGTATTTTTAACAGGCTGAATTACCAAACAAGCAAATAAATACTCATAAGCATCTGCTAAAACGAATGTACCTCTAATTGCAAAAAAAAAAAAAAAGCCAAAAAAAAAGTGGAGAGGAATTCATGGGCTTACTGTCACGTGGGGAAAGTTCCTAATCTATACAAGAACTTTCTTTAAAGAGATCCTTTCTTCTCAGTTACCAAACTTCTATATTACAAATAGTTTTCTTCTGACTTGTGAAACAAAATATTCTGTCTGTTTGCTTGCTTTTAGTAGACAGTCAGGAATTTTTCTGCCAGGATGAATTATTACGTAGCCTCTGTGCAGCTCACATAAGAGCATTGGTGGAATACTTTGAAACTTTCGGGCATATAGTTCAGTTCTGATATCTTTTTGTAGGGGTAGGCCAAAAAAAAAGCTGGGGCAAGAAACACCGTATTTTCTTCTGTGTGAAGAAAACTTTTAAATAAGTAAATTTGGAAAAGTAAAAAAAAAAAAAAAGTGACATAAATGATAATGTGATCCCTGGCCCAATATCTATATCCAGGGCTTCCGTACAAGTTGGAGAATAGACTGTATGCAATAGTGATCATGCAGTTCTACTTGATGCATTGGGGCCATTAGAAATACATAGCAAAATTTAGAAGCAGGATCTCACATATGCCATTTTTTCCATAAATTGTTTTTAAATTTAAAAATGGTTTGTTTTTAAACTACCACTGAGTAAATTTTATTTCCGTATGGTGCTCAAAATTAACTTCTGCTATATTCTTTTCTATTATAGATGCATTCTAGCTGCTTCTGTACGGGAGGCAAAGCTTTTTTAGTAGTATTTCCCATAGAACTCTTGAAGCAGTGGTTTTTACTTTTCTTTTTATCACATATAGTTTATTTTTTGCTGATATTCATCCCATCTTTAGGTACGTCAGTTGACAGAAACCACAGCTAATCTGAAGATTTCTTCTTTTGGATTGGCAGCTTCTGGTAGAGGTAGAGTTGAGACAACAAACACATTAGTCCATGGATGTTTACCTTTAACCTTGATATTTTTATTAAAGGAAAAAATAATACCTTGAAATTGATGGTTAGATACCTTTTTTCCTAAAGGAATTAATAAATTTTTGAAGTTATTTGTTCAAAATCCTGCAAACTAACTTTGAAATATATTTGAAATTCTGTGTAAGAAAAACATCTAAAGAGAACTTTGATGGCATTCTAGAATATTTGGGAAGAGAAGTATTTAACATCACTGTATAACATAAAGCATCTGGACTAAACAATCTACACATTCTTTAGATAAGGCAGATTTCTGTTTCCTGTATTTCAGAGCAGTCCACCAGTGTATAAAGTGGCTTCTATATGATGTAGGAAGAGCTTTACAGGGTTTTTTCTGGCATTTAATTGGATTTTTTGCATTGAAAAATTGAGTATTATGTAGGGTGGAACAGGGTAACTGAAGTAGTAGTGAAATGGTGTTAGCAAGTGAAAGCTTAATCATTTGAGTGGAAGAGCTATTTTTAACTGTTTGAGAATGCTTCTTTAGTGAAATACTGAATGTCAGATTAATAAATTCAGAGAGTCAATGCTAAACATCTACTATCCATCCCTGTAGATGAGTGTTGAGTACCAATGATTCTGTTCAGTCAGCTACTAAACTTATAGCAAACCAAAAAACAATAAAACAAATTCAGAAAAAAAAATAGCTTAAATGGGGCAGTTCTTAGAATTGAGCTAATTATGTTCACAGTAATAAGTTCTAATCTGTAGACATGCTGAAGAATTGCACAAATGTGGATGTTGATCAGGCATAATAAAGAAAAGCTGAAGTTTTAAGAGACAAACTGTCTTGCCCTGTCACAGTAAAGCAAAAAGTATAGTTAAAGGCTTAAAATATTTTGGAATTTTCATTAAAAACATTTAAATGACACTGACATTATATTCAAAGTAGGACAGTCTGCGTTTCATGAGGTCATTGTAATCAGTAGTTTGTGGCCTATTCTTTATAAAGCAAAAGCATCAATTCCACTTACACAAGCATGATTTGTTATTTTTGTTAGATCATTTCTCATGGGATACATAAAAATCCTGATTTCATTCATACCCTTGGCTGATGTTGCCAGGGATGCAGAAATATGAACTGACTCAGCTCTGTAGTTAAAAAATAGTTTATTATCTAGCAGATTGATTGCACCCCTCAACTTTACTAAAGCTTAGTGAGAAAAATGCCAGAGATCGTGTGGTAATACCCAGCAGGTAGAAATTTTTTCAAACATGGATCATGTACAGTCAGTCCATGTCCAACATGTGACTGTTGGTGTCAGTCTAGTATTTAGATAAATTAGGCAATGCAACATGCAAAGGAATGTATGTGCCTAATATCATGGTGTAGCAAACATGGTTATAATGAGCAGGTACTTGTATCCTTTGTGTCTTATATCATGAGGTTTTGGATGAAGAGTTAAAGTAATTGAGAAATGAAATGCATTACTAGAATGTATTGGGTCGTTCCTTGTTTACTACCAGTTCCTGGTTTTTAAGCAGTGACTATATGGAGGCGAGGTATTAGGTGCTGTTTGCATAGTTACACTTTAATACATGCTGCGTGTGTTCCGTGTTAGTACCAGTACTCTGTTGTGGTTTGACCCCAGGTAGCTGCTCACTCACTCCACCATCAGCAGGATTGCAGAGAGAATTGGAAGGGTAGAAGTAAGAAAATTTATGGGTTGAGATACAGCAAAAGCCATGCACACAAGCAAAGGAAAATAAGAAATTAATTTACTGCTTCTCTTGGGCAGGCAGCTGTTCAGCTATCCCAGGAAGGCTGGCCTTCAGCACAGGTCATGATTACTGGGGAGGACAAAGGCTTTAATTCCTAACATCCTCCCACTTCCTTCTCCTTCTCCCAACTTATATTGCTGAGCACGATGCCAAATGGCATGGAATATCCCTGTGGATAGCTGGGGTCATCTATCCACTGTGTCGCCTCCCACCTCCTTGTGCGCTCCCAGCCTCCATGCTGGTGGGGTGGAGCAATAACAAAAACATCTCCATATTATCAGTGCTGTTTCCAGCAGAAATCCAAAACACAGCCCCACAGTAGCCACTGTGAAAAAAATCAGTTCTACCCAAGCCAAAACTAGTACATACATAATAGTACATAATGGAAAAGGGTTTCTTCACAAGACTCTCTCAAATGCTTTAAGATGCATTCAGTATCAGTTTATAAACTTCATCAAGATGTGTATTTTAATGCAGATCTATGAAATCATGAAGTTTTCAAAATCCATATTCAATTCAAAATCCAGTTTTAAAATCCTCAATTTTATACAAGGATTTCTAAATGTGAATGTTGCATTTTTATCACTACTTAACAGAACTATTTAATTTATTTGCTTTCTTAACAGTTGAATGTAGCAATTGTGGAAAAATACAGGAACTGCTGAGAATGGGCTTAATGGTCATATTGGCAAAATCATAGCATGAATGTACATATGGAATCGGTGGTCTATTTATTAGAGTGTTTTTAAAAATTACTGTTTTCAACACAGAACTGAGAGTCTTCTCTTTAGTAGACAGGCTTTGAAACTGCACCTTTTTACTTTCTAATTTAAAGTATCTGAAGTGATGCCTAAACTGAGTATCAGGATTCACCGTGGAGAAGGAGCTGAGTGGTTGGAGCATTGTACTTGGACATTAGTGCATTAGTCATTTGTTGTTTTGCCTTGGTTGTGATTTGAGCAGACCATTTAGTTTCTTTGTCTTCAGATTAGATTAGATTAGAATACTCTAAAATACTTAGTTAGTTTACATTTAGGATTGCAGAACACCTTGGTATGTTTGGTTTCAATTCAATATCCCTACCAAACATAAATATAGACAAAAATATTTTAATGGAATTAATGTGTTTGACATGAATCAACTGTGTAGTCTTACTTTTGGCAGGATTACTACATCTTTTGTTTAAAATAAACAACCTTACACAGTGGTATCGTAATCCTATTTCTTCCTATTCCAGGACTTAGAGAATTCAGGGAAAAGGGCCATTGCATGATGGAGAAACCCTAAACAAATAGTCTCTCACTTAAAGCATGAAATATTTTTAAAATTGCTGATTTTTCCTGAGAATCTGCTGTCTTACTGAACATGTTTCCAAAGCACACTGTCCTATCCAACAGTTGAGGAGAATTCTTGTATTTGTCTTATATCTGTGCCACTGATGTGTTTTTACAGTTCTGAAAGTGCTTTAATTTCCATGATATTTGCATTCACGTTATTTCACGTATCTTGAAATGAAAAATGCTTTTTGGTGGAAACACAGGAAAAGATCAAGAGTGTATTTTTTAACTGCTGTGTTGCAATATTTGATACAATTCATGGTAATTGAATGCATTCATTCTAAACTCAAAATGTCACATAACCTAAAATCTGAGATTTTATTTATCTTTTAAAGCCACTCATGTTCTTTTTTCTTTTTTCCCTTTTTTTTCTTTTCTTTTTGAAATAGTTGTCAGGCTACTTTCTTTCTGCTGGTGAAATAAGTGGCAATGGAAGAACCTGCAATGATCCAATCTGTCTGATACTCAGTAAAGAAATTGAGAATTTTTTTTGCAGTAGAAAATGGATTTTCAGTAGAACTGTTCCACATAGCATAAATTAAGCTTATAGTCTCTATCTCCTATATTGATTAAAGGTTTTGTTAAAGATGCAGTTTTGAAAGGAGAAAGAACAGGTCATTAGGCAAACGTAAGTGGGCATTCCAGATATTCTGGACCATGGTAGAAAAAAAATGAGAAGACAAAAACAGGAGGAAGATACGATGAAGATCAACTGAAGAGCTAAGCAGGTTGCAAGAATTGAGTTAGTGAGTGTCATAAAAGCAAAATATGAAAATATTCAAGATGGTGTTGCACAAATTTGGAAGTGAGTACAAGTTTCTTAAGTTTTGTGTGAGAAAAGAGGAAGGAATAAGTGAAGTTTAGAAGAGGAGGGCAGTCACACTTTCGCAAATAGACGATGGTCTCAGTCACGTTTTTTAGAATGTGAAAATGGTTTTACTCAAATGTTCTGTTGACTGCATGTGGAAAAGTTTTTGGGAATTTAACCAATTCTTAATAGTTGTAAAAATAATTCTTTCTAGTGAAGAATTTACTTCCAGGATGGTAGCATTCTTTAGAAAAACTCAATCTGTAAATACTGTAACATATAACTCCCCTCCAGGATTTGGACATAGAAGAGCAGAAATCATCTAACAGTCTGAATTGCTTTTCCGCTACTGAGCAAGTAAGTTCCACTGAAGAAGATGAGTCTCCAAATATAAGAAAGAAGACTAAAATGGACACAAAACCACGAAACAGTCTAACAGCCAAAGAATCGGTTTCTACAGACAGTATAAATTCACATTCACGCAAAAGTACACCAGACACTGCAGTGTATACAGATGACAGTAGAACAGCAGACACAGAGAGTGAGCCAGAAGAAGGTGAAATTACAGATTCTGAGTGTGAAACCTGCAGTGAGGAGGAATTAATGAGTGAAGAAACTGATGATTCAGAAGACTCAGAAAATGAAGGTGAATTATTGTGGATTATATGTGGTATTATTGTATTTCTCCAGGAGCCTGTTACGAACAAATGACAGTTTGGATAATTTTAAAAAATATATAAAAGCATGTGACTTGAGATACTTTCAATTAATAACTGCTATATGTTGCCAATATTTCTTTCCTTTTCTTCACTTGCACAGTAGTCAGATGTAAGTAGTAGTGTTTTTATAAAAGCTGTTTCCCAGCGTAACATCCTGTGCTTCTGTAGAAACCTCAATGATTGAATAAAATTTGGTTAGATTAGGACAGTGAAGGGAGAAAAGAAAGTCTGTTGCTAAAATAGAGGTTGTAGAACAGAACTCAAAATAATTCTGTGTATTAACTCTCCCAAATTAATATATAGTATTTCTGATACTGTTCATAAACCATCATGTATAATTCAATTCAAGATGAGTCCACTGTGATGAAAAGGAATGTGGAGTAGTCAGTACTAGCTGAAATGCTATTTTGTATGTATTCCAGTGGCACCTTCTAAGAAATGGGTCTAAAGAGGAAACCTGTATACTGTTTTATACCAAAGAAAGTGTTCTCCTAGGTCCTTAATGTCCTTAAGAACTCAAGAACTGAATGGTCTCTTGCCAGTAAAAAAAAATAAAGGTAACCTATGAAAAGCTTAATGCAACCAATCAGAACTATATATATGCAAAGGATATTCCAAATCCCAGAAAGAAATACACCCTGAATGAAGACTGAATTGTAGCCTGGGCCCTGCTCACAGTTAAATAGTTTGTTTCCTATGTTTTCATTACTTTACTTAACTACTCAGATCCTAAGTGATTAATGCCTGTGAAAATGTCCTTGATACCGTCAGGCTTTCAGATTAAATTCCCCTCTTTTGCTATTCAATTCTGCAGTAATGATGGAGTAATAAAAACTGGAGACAGTTTCTTTTCCCCTAGTACCTTTTAAGGTAGTGTCTTCTCATCTTATTATGTCTGTTGCTAGCTAAGATTACTGGAGATGTTTCTGCAAATGTACAGCCAAGTACAGAATTTGTACATCTGCTAGAATATAATAAAATATAATGAGACAAGAATATGCATCTTTAGGGTCTGTCTATTATTTTTTCTTATCTATGTTGATGCATAGTGCTAATAAGAGCTAAAAACATATTTGACAAAGAAATTGTTAAATATAAAGTTCTTTATGCACTAGGTCTGTGATGTGAACAAAAAGGTGTTGCCTTTTCTCAAAGTAAAATTGTATTCTAATATATTACGATTAATGATCCATAAATTTATAATGTACTAGTAAATTCTGTGAATGTATTTATATTTTATTGATATAAAGAGTAGTGCATATGTAAATAAGCAGAATAAGGAAAATATTTGTAATACTTCAGTGTGCAGTCAGAAAGCCTATGAAACAGTAACGCCATCAAAGTTTTCTCTCTTATGCGTTTATACATATTATTCAGCCAAGTAATGGCTGAATGTATAAGTTTTTTGAAAACTATGGACTGGGGGTAAAACTGTAATTTATTGGTAATAATGGTGGTGGTTTTTTCTATATAATTCTAGATGAAGAAAAGATATGGCCTCCTTGTATCAGAGTAATTGTAATAAGATCACCAGTTCTACAGACTGGATCACTTTATATTATCACAGCTGTGAAACCTGCTACAATTGGAAGGTAAAACCAAATGAAATATTTTATATGTATCTAAAACTACCTTGCTTTGAAAGCTGTGGAAGGCACTTCGGATTGCTTGTCCCTATTCTTCATGCTTGTCCTCCTAGCCTGCAGCAGTTGTGAAGTACTCTGAGTTAGGTTAGTCCACAATAAGAAGTTCAAGTCAGGTTATGTAACAGCATGTTGCTGTGATACACAGTTAATGCAGCTCAGCAGTCCTCAAAATTTGTTAATGATAACTTGATTTCTTTGTCTGAGCCCTGATGGCAGCATAGCTGCAAGTCTTTCTTTGAAAACTTTTTTTTTAGAAAGTAAGTAAACTTAGTTCTTGGCAACTCAAGTAACTTTTTCAGAAACTGAAGAACACCCTTCAGAAATTCAGGATCACAAGGAAGCATATCCCAGACTTCCTCAGACATTCACATTTCGGTAGGGTTTGTTCATTGTTTTTAGATAATAAGTTGGGGGTTGTGCTAGACTGTATGCATTCTTACAGTTCTAAATCTGATTGTTTCATTGGAGAGGATGAATTTAATGATGACAAAGTTTTCGTCCAAGCTTACTGAAAACCTCACCTCTGAAAAGCTACTTCTATTTAATGCTGACAGATGTGTTTTGATTTGCTCTTAGAGCTGCAGTTTTGTACATACATTTATGTGAAAGTCAAGACAGTTTTACTTGGAATTAGCATGTAGGTCCTTTGCTAGTTGCATTGCTTCTTCATCCCTTAAGTATAAGAATGTAATACACAAATCCCTTAGTCTGACTGTAATGTTTTTAACAAAAAAGCCAAAACAAACCAAAGAACACCCTGTACAGATTACTGTTTCTTTGCTTGTGTTACCTGCCTAATGCTATCAAGAATTCAACTTCAGCATTGAAGACTGATGCCAAGACGCACTGAAGAGCCTGAAGGATGCAGAGTTCAGACTGTTATTTATAGGCACTGCATGAGTATAAAAGTTCATGTAGAAATGTCAGATTTATAGATAAGAATTTAATGGTACTATTTTATCATTTATGCGTTGTCCACTTTGTATAGTGTATAAAAATGGAAGAAGGGACCTGAAGCAAGTTCTTATATTGTGTATATAGCAACACAATGTTCTGTATCTGTAAAGATTCCTAATAGCTTACAAGAGAAACACAGTATTAAGGTTTCATCTGAAATATATGTTTTGTAAGTCACTTATTAGATGTATTTCTACTTTGTTGTGATTTATATATTACCTTGCTTTTACAGAGAAAAAGATGTTGGACATACACTTCAGATTCCTGAAGTTGGAGTCAGTAAGGTAACTCTTGTTTATGTCTGCTGAAAGGCTGATCAGCAGACATAAATGTATGAATGAAGCTTTAGGTTTTATAGCTTTAAATTTGAAAAATCATGTTAATTTTTTGGAAGAACTTTCAGAATAAGATATGGGTTTAGCCACATTTGAATATACAAAAATGAAAAAGCCGTTTTTTTACTGAATGGGAACTTAAACAATGGTGTGTTTTCAAAGTCTAGAAAAGCTAAGTATTTTTTTAAAAGGGAGTTTTACTATCTACAGGGTAATGCACAGTAAAAAAAAAACTTATTTTGAATCTTGAATTTCATATTTATTGAACTTGAGGAAAACTTACTCCTTTGTTAAGTACTTAATGGTATATAAAATCCTGACGTCAGCTAGTAAGAATCTTGTCACAAAGTAATGCAATCTTCACTGTTATGCTCAGAGCAAAAGGGTTTATTTTTCTTCAAGGCAACTGTATAAATGTGATGTACAGGGAGTTTGAAAAATTAACAGAATACCTTTCAATGGTAGATTGAATGGAATTTTTTGTTCTGATTCAGAAAGGTTAAGAATAAATTCTGTGCTCTGTTTTGCTAAGTACTTTAACACAGACCATAAATGCAGCACTGTTAATAAAAGGAAAATGTAGATTGACAAAGACGTGTCATCCAAACAAAAAGTTTGCTAAAAAATCTGTAAATGCAAGTGTCTCAAGAAACATGCTTTACTATGTCTGTTTCAGATTATAGTTCTGATTAATCAGCCATGTACCATATTTCATACTGAATAATTTCCAGAGTAATTTCCTGCTACTAATGACTTTTTCAGACATTTATTTGAAGCTGGATGAATAAAGAAGTCAAATGGCTTTTATTTTTCTGTAATGTTACTATTTTAGTACTCATGGATACAGACAGCTTATATAAGAAGGTACTTCACTTTTCAGATAAGAGGTGAAAGGCAGAAACATAAATGACATATCTGCAAAAACAAAGTTATGTGCTGGTTTGTTTTCCTCACTATTCATAGTTTATAGCTGTGGACAACTCTGGCATTTGCTTTTCTTGAGTGGAAAGAGAGATTTAAAAAAATGCTGCACCCTGCAGATTTAGCCTCTTTAGAAGAAGTTTGGGTTAGTTCTATTCAATAGAACAGAGGTAGAAATTATCTATTGAATTAACAGTTGGTCTCCATCATTGTGGGAGTATTCCTGTTGGAAATGCTAGTCAGTCTTCAACTTTTTTTTTTTTAACTGAATGTAGCAACTGCTGTTGCTCAAAGAAGAGAATGTATTTGGTTTTAAATTAATACTTTTCTTCTCAGATTGACTCTTGTGACTTTTTTATTCCACTATCGCAAAAGGGACATTTGCTTGTCAAATTTGAAATAGTCACCTTTTTAGACTTACTGCTTTTACTGGAAGCCTTAGTAGACTGGAGAATTTGGTACTTTGGTTTGTTCAGTGGCCTTTTTTGGAGGGAGTGTATATCTTTGTGAGTTTGACCAGGAGTTGTGTCATCTGTGTTCTATATAGGCTTGGGAGCAATACCTGTAAAGAACTGCAACAACAGCACAAAGAAACTCATAAATAGATTGTTAGTCTGAATACAGGAAGGAAATAAATGAAATAGCAAATGATGGCTAGTCATTGTGTCCTGGGTATTAAGATGCAGGTGAACGTGAATTATATGAATGCTACAAAAGCATGGCATTTGGGGAGGTATATCAAATATGAAGGACCAAGTAACCTAAAGCAGTAGAACAAGATCTCTTTTTTTTTTTTTTTAATTGAGAGTGCTTTAACTTACGTTAAAAGCAAAAGCCCGTTACGTATATAAACAGTTAAAAATGCTGCATTACTGAATCTCACAGTTCTTTAAGGAAAGCATACTTGCCACATTGGAAGTATATAGTTTTTGTGTATTGAATCAGTTTATAGTCAAAAAGGTTACATTATTAATAGTATACTTTAGCTCGTGTTGTTGTGGCCCCTTCAGTTACATTTCACTTGGATGAAAACATAAGGTATGGAATACTGTATTAACTTAGAGTACCAAAGGCACTCATTTTAAAGGTCTCAAAATATATTCCGAAATCTCACCTTTAAGTAGCCTTTAAATTGTGAAGTATTTGCTTAACGAGAACATTTAACCTAGGCTTCTTTTTATCAGTTTCATGCAGAAGTATATTTTGACCACGATTTGCAAAATTATGTTCTTGTGGATCAAGGCAGTCAAAATGGAACAGTTGTTAATGGAAATCAAATCCTCCAGGTGAGTATCTATTGTTTTAAGGCTCTGTACACTGCAGAAAACTGTAGTCTTGTCATTTTAAATGTGTTATGGCAAATCACTAGCAATGCCATTGTATGGCTTCTTTCATATGTCTGCCTTGGTTCCCTTCTGGTTTTAGGGCCACTTACAGTACATAGTGTTTGGTTATACTAAGAAAAATCCACTATGTTTGCAGTTGCTAGAGTGAAATACCTACTGTATTTAAATACTTGCCTGCATTTGTGAGACCAAACTGAATTACTGAATTGTAAGCAACATGCATGAAATTGAGTTTGTGTCCTTCATGAGTAACTAACATGGCTGCCAAAACTTTCTTTTGCTGTAGCCTAAAACTAAATGTGATCCCTACATCTTGGAGCATGGAGACGAAGTAAAGATTGGTGAAACTGTGCTTTCTTTTCATATACATCCTGGCAGTGATACTTGTGATGGATGTGAACCAGGACAAGTCAGAGCACATCTTCGCCTGGACAGGAAAAAGGAATCCTCTGGTTAGTCAGGTTATCACAGGAGATGTTTATTATTATGGGTTTATTATAGCTGTTTGTAATATAAACATAGGAATTACTTTAGTTTTCTTACAGTTTTCTTGTCAGCTGGAAATAGTTATACATGATGTATTTTCTTCTTGGTAGATGTGTCTATAATAATGTTAGAACAAAAATTCTCACACTTGTCATGTTTCAAAACATTGTTACATTAGTAATTAGAAATTCAATCCTGTGTTCTTCCTTTTAGTTTGCCCAGCACTTAGCAAAGAAGAGAGAGAGTTAGTCAGAAGAAAAGCATTAAAACAAATACGGGTAAAATATGGTTTACAGGTGAGTTTACAGTAGAAGGTCATTAAGTTTTTGTAATCTTCTGGTTCCTATTTTTTTAATGCTTTTTGATTCCTATTTTAAGCCTTAAGAATAAGGGAAGTTTTCAAATGCACTCAAACTTGAGCCTGGTAGTTTAACTCAAGCTTGTCTTTTGTACCCTAAATCATAATTCTTGACAAACCTGTACTGAGAGAGATGATTGTAAGGGGGCATGAAAGTTCTGTTTAAAGTTTAGAAAAAGAATATCTTTCCAATGGGTACAAGATTCCTAATCCTTTTGAGGTCAGGATTTTGCAAGACATTTCTATTTTTATTTCTGCAGATTAAGTTTTCACTGAATTGCAGTGCTATCTTTTATTTGGAAAGGAAAAAGAATGAGCAACTGAAAAAAATGGTGGAAGGAATTTTTTTCAAGTTTTTAAGTCCATAGAAGAATGCCAACATGAACATACAGGCAGTATAGTATATACGTATTCAAGTTACTTCTGTTTTAGGTATAACTTTAACTATGGGGTTACATCCAGCATTTGTAGTTAAGTATTCACATACAAAACAGAATGCCATCATTTCTTTCAGATTCTTCAGCTACCAAAATAATACTGATAGAGAATCTGCAGACATGCTTAGGGTTCTGTCATCTATTCTGAAAAAAAATAGTTGCTGAGGAATAGGCTAAATGATTATACAAAAAGCCAGTGTTTTCTGCTTAATATGAAGAGATTGATTCTTCATGCCAAGAAAAGATTCGAGAGAACCTGTTATTTTATTTACAGCTTCTGTGAAATTATTGAAATTGGCAATATTACATCCTTATGTGATGATGGCAATAATATGCTTTACAGGGTATGGCTGTAAGCTAAGTGAGGACTGTAGTTTTGTGTTATAAGGTTTAGAATTAATGAAGTAGGCTGAAGCTTCCTTACTTTAAAGGGAAGAAGTGCAGTTATCAAAAATAAAGAATTTACAGCCCACTTTCTTTGTCTTGATGGAATTTAATCTGCTTGTAAAGAACACAGAGTATGAAGACAACAAAGCGGTGAAGAATCCAAAGTACAAAGACAGAGCAGGAAAACGCAGAGAGACTGTTGGAAGTGAAGGAACCTTCCAGAGAGATGACAGTTCAGCTTCTATTCATATGTAAGTTGGAGAGGCCAGGGGAGGTATCCCCCATGTCCTTTTCTTGTGAATCTTAAAAAAAATGTGATAAATTATCAATTTGTTACTAGCATACAGTTTTTTAGATTACAAATTAACCTGTATATAATGTGTTGGGAGAGCTAGAAAATTGTAAGCTATTCATACATCCCATTTCACATAGTCTTTTTCTTATCACTTTCCATACAGAATTCAACTTGGCAGTAAGGATGCTTAGATGACTTCCTTACCAATTCAAAAAATCAAAGTCTTACCCAGCTGCAGTACTGACATCTTCTGTTGTGTCTATTTTTCAGAGGGCTCAATTTTTATTTTTCCTATTCAGTCCCATTAATAGTACACATGCAGATTTTCCACCTGCAGTTTCTTTCACTGTCAATATGCAGCCTGTCACAGAACATGTACTTACATACATCTTAATTGATACTTAATATAATGTTCCTCTTCAATTATTCCTTTGCTTCTGTAGTTGTAGTTGGGGTGGTTTTCTAAAGATACGTGATCTTCTAGGTGCTGGTAAATTATTAAAAGGAAGTGTGAGACAATGAAATAAATGCATTAGGATGACTTGGCACAGATACTGCCTTTTCCCTAGCGCAATCCATTCCCACCCACCCATGATGTAGCTTTTAGCTCCTAAAGCAAGCAAATAGTTCAGAAGCAGTTTTAAGAAAGTTGATAGTCACCAGATGCTTGGAATGGCTTTGTTAACCAAACATACTCATGGAGGAACTTGTGAAAGGTAGCATTAGGGTCTTCTGGATAGCTCTTGGAAGTAGGAGCAGCACAGTAATTGATTCCTGGTTTCCAGAGCAGCAGCATATGCACACACATTTCTGTTGTTCAGTATTTGAAAGCATACTCTTTATATGAACTCTGCTTATCAGTTACCTCAAACTTTCTCCAAAGTGAAATCAGCAACAGCAACAAAGGACATAAAATGTTGGAGAAGATGGGATGGAAGAAGGGGGAAGGCCTAGGAAAGGATGGTGGTGGTATGAAGAATCCGGTAGGTTTTTCTGCTTTTCACTTGAAATCAAAATAACAATGTATTTGCAGTGAAAAATATCTAATTGTATGCCACTGTTCTCTTGAAACATTTCAAACTCCTGGTTAGGAAGAAATAATCTCAGTCAGACTAATCTCAAATAATTTTCTTCTTGACTAATGAGGTATTTTGAAATTTCTCAATAGCATTGTCCCTTCAGTAGAGAATGCCAGAACTGTCTGTGTTTATTAGGAAACTATGCAAAGGAGGACAGCCTCTAGCCATTGAATTAATAACGTCACATTTGAATACAGCAGTCTGGAGGAAGATTGAAATCATTTAAGTGATTGAATTCCAGATGAGCTTAGGGTAGAATTCTTCACTTTCTCTGAGATTGTTCTTTCTCTGAGATTGCTGAGCACAAAAATCAGATGATGGGGCAGAAGAGAGAAAAAGCTAGCTGATGTCACTGTAGCCACCAAGTTGTAGGCCTCTGTGGTGGGCATGTTAGCCCCATTTAGGCACCAGATGTGTCTTTTGGTGCTGCTCAGAGCCACACCATGTGCTGTACTGTCAAGTTAGCTAGCACAGGGATCGTATGTTGCTCCTCAGGTGTATTTCACAGTAATGTTAGGAGCAGGTGACATCTATCAGCACTCTGGATCATGGTTCTAGAGGTGGTGATTTGACACATCATTTCCGTGGTACTGTTCATGTATGATCAAGGTGTATTAGAACCTGAAAGAGAAGTGCTTGGGAGTGGGGGGGTGGAATTTGTATTAGAAAAATATGATTTAGAATACCTAACTTGCAGTTTAAACATTTAATGTATTTGACAGATCCAACTTGAGTTACATCAGAAGCATGCAGGTTTGGGTACTAGGAGACCAGTCTCAATTGAAGATGTTCAACTCATCCAGAGCAAGAATAAAAAGAACTGGGACAAAGCAAGAGAGAGGTTTGCTGAAAACTTCCAAGACCAGAAATCACAAGGGGATGCACCTAAGAATACATCTTGGGTTAGAGGGACTGTAAAGTATTTAGTCCCTCAGCAAGGTAATTCCTGAGTGTAAATAGTTGGAAGAGAATTTATTTTTATTCTTTTTGCTTTTGCTAAAGCAGGAGTTTGGTTATATGTAAAATACAGTTGTGGAAAAATTTATTCAAGATTAACTCTGTTAATTGGTGTTCTGCAGTCTTCATGCTTTTATAAAAACACATTTTTAATAGAAAAGGAGTTTAGTGGGATATTCAAATTTAAGTACTTGAAAGTGATTCTCATCACAAGCAGGAATCTTCATCATGTTTTTAAACTTCACAGAAATTTACACAAAACATCTGTTAAATTTAAATATGATACTTTTAACATTTGAACAGTGGTTTAAAAGCAAGCTGAAACAAATGAAAAAAAAAATCCCCCAGGCCCATACTAACAAAGTCTCATATTGCTGTTTCTTCATGATTGTCATGAAATGCTCAGGAAGAGGTACACCAGTCTTAAATTCATACAGTTCAGTACTAATTACATGTCTCAGCTTATCTTAAGCTGAGGAAAAGGGGGGAAAGGCTTGGTTTTAAATGATTCAACAGTACTGTTCAAAAATATTGTACTCAATGAAATAAACTATGAGCATTAGTGAAGAAAACAATGTTCAGAGACAGCTTGTAGCAAAATTTTCTTCTGTGAAGAACTTGACATTTGTTTAGTAAATCTGTATCATGCCTTTAAACTACAAGGTATGTTTAGAGAACTGCTGTCTGTATTTATTAACGTCTTTTTCTGATACATCCATTGCTGGCAATGGAGTTTATGCCAGAAAAAAACCCAACACAACCGATTTTTGGTGGGGAAGGATTGCCAAACTGAAGCCAAAAGGTTGGTATTTATTGAATGTTCCTAAACACAATAAACGAGTGTCAATTTAAGCAGTGTGCTTCTTGATAGTTTCTTGTGCATACATTGGACAGGAGTGCTCTTCTAACATGAGTAAAACTTAATCCCGCTTTGGTCAAAAGTTCTGACACTTGTTCAAATAAAGGAAACTTGGTAGTCCCACCATCCTATTGGATCATGCAGGCAACTCTCAAGCACTGTGGAGTAAACACAGGACAAGTTACCAGACATTTATCTTTAATCTAGACACAAACAGTATAAAGCAAAAAGTCCAATCTGTTATTTAAATCATTAAAGCACATGAGTTTACAACCCAAACTTCTGCACTACAAAGCTGAAAATAGTTATCCACACTCAATGCCTGCAGCAGTATTGATTAATTAATATTAGGTCACTACTTGCATTTGTAAGCAGTTACTTTTCTACTGATTTAGTGATAGTAGTTAGTGATAGTATTATTGCTGTTGCAATAATATAAAAGTACTGTTCTATTATGTACTTTGCTGTTGTATTCCTTTTTACTGACAACTTCACATTTTCAGAGGCTACCTTTATCTGTGAAAAAATGTTATTCTGTATGTTTTGTTCTATACTTGTTAAGTTTTAGTTCACCATGTATCTAAAAAGGCACTCCTGTAGTAGGAGGAAGAAATACCCTATATGCTAAAAGAAAAGGTTTTGCTTTTTTTTTTTTTTAAATTTGACCTCTGTAGTCTTCAGAGCAAATTAAACTATAAATCTTAATTTGAAGTGAGTAGGAACCTTAATCTTCTGCAGTTATTCAAGTGTAACAGCTCTAAGAAAAGTGAATCAGTGAGTTTGCACTTCATAAAATTTTTGAAGTAAGACATCATTTGCCTTCTGTGAGAGGCATGGTCTCATGCAGTCAAGGACTGACTGCTTTCAGTTCTGCAGCTTCCTCTGACAGCAGTTCCATATAAAGGGCTGAAGCGTAGTCTTGGTTCAGTGTTGCTATGATAAATCCCCTTCTCTCCTGCTGCTGCCTAGGAAAGGAAAAAGCAGTGCCATTAATACACAGATGGTTACAAAACAACTGAAAATTTTACTAACCCTCATCAAGCACTTGGGTGCCTTTACTGAGTAGGAAGACATGTATTGAGCTATACAGAGCTTTTCATCCCTTACCTTAGTGACCTCATAGAAAGTTTTAAGTATAAATGAGTGAGGTGAAAACCACCAGTGTTGTGCAAGCCTTATGTGCAAATGCAGTACTGCTTTCCCTCATGCCAGGAGGGGAACAAGAGTTGCCATTGCACTATTATAATTTTGGAGGCTATAACCAGTAAAATACAGCATGAAGTTTAGCTGTCCTACCTTCTCAGTCCTCCAGCCATCCTGTTGTTTTTTCTGACTTAACAATACCTAGAGTTGCTTTTTGATACATCCAAAGTCAAAAGTTTTAGCAGTTTGCTTTATATATAAATATTGCTAATGAATATAATCTTAAAGTTCTTAAGTTTATATATTTCCTGTAGTCCTAGCAGTGAATTTTACCACCTTAACAAACATATTTTTCTGAAATTTAAAATAAACTAAGAAGAGTAGGTACATTCATAAGTGCTGAACAATCCAGCTGGCACATAAGAACAGGGAGCTCAATCACTGTTGTATGACAGCCATTAGACTAAACATATGTCAGTGGTGGCACTGAACTATATACATGTGAACTACTTCTACAAAACATACCGTGCATGAAACCGGAGTTTGTCTGAGCAAGAACAGGCCCTTTGCTGCTGTAGCTGGTTGTAAGAAGCGTAGCCGACTGGGGCTTTCTGCGAACTAGTAACAAATCCACAGCAGCAGGAAGAGATGACAAAAACAGAATCCTGTTACAAACAAGAGGCACTGAAAGATGCGTACCAACGGACTTCCTTCTGCGTATTTCTAAGTGCCGTGACCACTGAATGTGGGGCTTTCTTCTCATCAAGTTTCTGCGTTATAAAAGAGTTTCATCTGCGTCTTACTGTAATCCAACAGTGCCTCTCTGTTGATGCACGTACCTGAGTGCCGGTTTCCGTAGCAGTGATCCTGGTACAGCCCTTCAGGGCACCATCCCCTCCCCTCCGCCCGCGTTCAAGTGTCTCGGTGTCATTTTCGGGCTGCAAACAGAGCGCATGCTGCCTCTTCTGCCGCTCCTTGAGCTCCGTGGTTAATAAAGCAGGGAAGAGCCGGGTTGCGGCCCGGCTCCCTGCGCTGCGCCGGGCAGCCGAGCCCTCTGCCGGGGCGCGGGCCCGACCGCCGCCATCTTGTCTCGTCTGCCGGCGCGGGGGCGGTGAGGGCGGAGCGGGACCTGCCCAGCCCCGCACCGCCTCCCCCCGGCCGCCCGGCCCCGCACCGCCTCCCCCCGGCCGCCCCGCCGGGCCCGCGGCTCGGGGGCCGCGAAGGGGCTTGTGAGCCGGAGATGGCCGTGGATGTAGTTACGCTGCAGCTCAGGAGGCGAGGAAGAAGTAGGCAGTCCATCAGTGACCAAAGGCCCAGCAGACACAAAAGAAAACGAGAGCTATAGATACTAGATACACCTACATGGCCTTTAAATGTTTAGGGTCAGAAATGATCCTAAGAATGAACGAGTGGAGTTCGGGTGTGACGCTGAGAAAGGTGTGCCAGGAGGAGCCGGCGCAGCAGTAGCCCCAGAGCACCTCATCCCACGAAAAGGTGACACCCACTAATCTGTTGGAAATGCCTTACAGACCCTACTCCTCAGCCTCCCCCTGCTCTCCCTTCCTCTGCACTCCCTTTTCTGTCCAAGGACAATGGTGGACTGGCCTAGTCTTGGTAGTCTTCAGTCAAGCCTGATTGCTACTGCAGATGCTATGCTTTGGCCAACCCTCAACTGCTGGAGTTTGTGAGGCTAAAAAGTCTGCACAGGCTGTCAACCTAGATTTTGTAGCACCTTGGGTCTTGCACTAACACCTGTACATCTTCAATATTTTCCCCTACAGTTCTTCACCTTATTTGTCCTTTTTTGTTTCCCCGGCTAAATTTTCTTCTTTTAGATCAGATTTTTCATCTACCCACTTTATACCCATCAAAAAGCAAACAAACAAAGTGCTAGTTAAGTAAAACTGTGGTATGTATCTGAGTTACCACACTGCTCACTGGTTGTCGTTTGTTTGTTTGTTTAATCAGTCTTTTATTCTTTTTATTCAGGCCATACTACCAGTAGGCAAGAATAGTCATAAGTGCCCAGTGATGTTGAATAAGGCTTATTGTGAATCAAAATTATAGAATTTCAGTTCTGTAACTTCCTTGGCAAATCCTTAATATTTCTGTTTGATTCTTTAGCTACAAAATGGAAATAATAATATTTGTGTTCTCTCCCTGTTTAGAAATACTCAAAAAGAAACCAGCTCTATGTGGCCCTGCTTGAGCACGGTATTAGGCAAGATGTGCTCAAGAGGTTCTTTACAACCTCAACTGCTCTGCAAGAATGTGCGGTGCGCACGACAGAAGGTGCAGTGAAGAACTGATTGGCATTTGGATGTTACAGGGATGGAGGCCATAGACATATCTAGGCAGGCAGAAAGAAGTCTTGAACTCACAATAACAAGAAAACCAACAAAAAGCCTGAGAAGAGAGGGCAGTTTAAGACTTGCCAGCAAGGAAAAATCCACTCTACCCTCCAAGAGCTATCCTTGAGGCTGGGAATCATGACCCAACAGAGATTAAGTTGCATGTAATGAGTCTGAATGGTAAATAATAAACAGGAGTTTTGGAAACCTGGTATGATGGCAGTCTTGCAAGTCCAGCATTTCTCTATGGAGGATAACAAAGAAACAGTAGGTTAAAAAGAAAAGTGGTACAATCAGTAAGTGGCACAGCAGTGGACCATTTTAGCTTTTTGAAATGTTGTCACGTGATTTTTAAAGAGGTATCCTCTGTTGTGCAAAGTCCTGATGTCCCCAGGCTCTTGCTCAGAGGCAGGTCTGCATGCGACATGGACGGTTGCTTAGTGTGTTGTAGGTGCACTGATCGTCCACAAAGACAGTGGCAGGAAAAACTCTACTGAGGCATATCTGAGGTATGCTTTCCAACCTTATAGAACTTGTTTAAAGCACTTGACAAGAAGGAGACTACAATTGGAACGTTCTTGAAAAGAATGATTTTTTTATTTTTGCACAGTAAGTCCATTTTTCATTTTGCCATATAAATGCTTCATTTGAGACTTGTGTCTTTATAAGTAAAGACTCAACATGGAAAGTGCTCACAGTACATGTGAGCAGGAAAATCACAAGTTCCTTAAAATAGCTTTATCCACTGCATGTCTTCAGTGTCAAACTTGAGAGGTATTTAAAGAAGGATATATTTTCTTGTGAATTTGCAATATGTGGGACTTTATTACAAACTGAGATATTCTCTGTATGATTTGACTTGATGGAGAAATAAATGTGAAAGATGACTGTGAGTTTCAGCTTTATCTGCTTTCCCACATCTGCACATGTGACACCCTGCAGACACCCTGCCACTTGGACAATGGTTGAAATCTACACCTTGCTTGTTTGAATGCCTATTTACATTGAATTTGCCACAGCCAGAGCTGAGTGAAAACTGAACCTGGTTTTAAGCATATAATCTTCACACTTCAAAAGTGTGAAAAGCCACTACTTGTTCTTCCTCAGGCCTTCTGCAAAACCAAGGTTAGCTGGTTCCTCCAAAACTGTTTATTTGGAGTTATTCAAGTGGTGGTGAAACATTGCAAACATGTTTCAACAACTGTCTACAACATGTGACATGATCCTCATCTCTTTCCTCACTGTCCTGTGGCTTGCAGTCAGTAAAGTATTTTCTTTCCCCTGACACTGCTGACACCTGGCTGTGGTAATATGCCAATTCCCACTATCCACCATTAAAACTAATGAACTGTTGAAGCCTAGATAAATCACTTCAGTCATTACAAATAAAGATTAAAAAGGCTTAACTGAGTGTAAGGCTTATTTCTAAAATGCTGCAGTCGATGCATTATCAGGAGACCTTTAAGTTGAGATCTCAGTACACTTCAAAGGCCTCCTGTAACAGCTGGCAGGATTATTAATAGCTGCCACAACCAATTTAGGTAGAGTGTGTTTTCTCGGGGGATTTTAACTAATGAGTCTTGTCATTTGGCTCACCATGGTTTTTATTTGTTTTTCTTTGAAAGAAGTTTCTGTTATTGAGACGTGGGTATAGACAGTGCCTCGGTTTGACAGCTTGAAGGAGCAGCCTACAAATTTTGGAATGTAAGGCTGCAATTCTCAGCTGGGATGTAACCATGACTTCAGTGAGTGCATGCGGCTTCTGATGCTCATAGGCCACTGTTACTAAATAGATAATGGCATGGGTGTTGGTACAGAAGTCTACACACATATACACATTCCCTAATTGTGTCAGATTTTACAGGAGCAACATGATCCCAAACTGAGAAATGTGTTCCTCCTTCACAGCACCATCCTCCTGCCAAACTGTATGTGTGGCACTACAGCAATTAGCCGAGGAAGATCTTTCTGCTGTCATTGATTTAGAAGCCCCACTATGTTTGCTCACCTAAACTAAGCATTTACCCACTATTTGTATTCAGCACTTCTTGTGACAGCTGCACTAATAGTTAGCATAATCATAGTGCCAGCCAAATTGCAGCAATGTTACAGGTGTCAGGATACTTGCTTATTTTCAAAACACTGCATATTTCAGATTGTGTATTTTTAATTTGAATAATTACATGGTTTATATTCTTTTACATACTGCTAAAATAGTCTAGAGCCTTGAAATACCTAACTCTTGTCATTATCTGCAGTGCCATGATTTTTTTTACTGGTTTCAGTTGGAATGACTCAATCATCTGACAGTTAGCAATGATTTTACAAAGTATATTTTGAAATCCACAAGGATCATCTACAGTAAAAAATCATTTTCTTCAAAGTGAAGATAGCTGTCTTCACTTTAAGCTTTCCCAATGGTATTTTTCGCCAGCTACTTGCCACTTATGAGTTTCTCCTCATTTTATAAGAATAAGACATTATTTCATCAGTGCTTGTATCTGTTTGGTTTGGGCATTTTTTTATGATGACTCTTCTTTGAGTTTAATGCTAATGGAATTTATGGTTGCATTAAGAAGAAGAAAAATATCTCCCCAGCCCTAGATTCTCAGAATGGGAGATAGTAACCAAGACCAAAACATGGCTGAGCACACTGCTACATCACATACAAAATCAACATGAAGAGTATGTTGTTAACATTGCAGTAAAGCCCTCAAGTGCTGCAGAAGTGCAAGAACTATTGTTTCCAGTTGTTGAATGCTTAAGTACATGATGCTAACAGTGTTGTTTCAATGAAGTTTTCATGCTTCATGATTTAATGTATCATTATATTTTCATGGCCTCTTTACTACCGGAGTCCCTATCTTTTCCCTCCCTTCACAGGGGAAAATGTACTCAGCTAGCAAGCAACTGGATCAGATTCTTTGTCTTCACTTTCCCTTTCCCCACTCACCACTGCTATTCACATCTTCTGGCCTGCATCAAAAATCCCATACTGTTCTTTGGACCAACCCTTTTCATCACTGGGATTCCCATGCTATTTGCACTGCAGTTACAACTAGTGCGTGAACATGAGGCTGAAGAAGCTGCAGCAAGTGGTGACAACAGTTGGGTTGAAGGGACCTTAAAGATCACCTAGTTCCAATGCCTCTGCCATAGGCAAGGCCACATTCCACTAGACCAGGTTGTTCAAAGCCCCATCCAACCTGGCCTTGAACACTTCCAGGGATGGGGCATCCACAAATTCCCTTCACAACCTGTGCTAGTGCTTCGCCACCCTCACAGTAAAAAATTTCTTCCTTATATCTAATATAAACCTGCTCTCTTTCAGTTCAAAGCCATTCCCCCTTGTCCTGTCCCTAATTAAAAAAAAATCCTTATCTCTCCTGGAGGCCCGCATCAGGAACTGGAAGGTATCTCCACCACCTTCTCTTCTCCAGGCTGAACAA
>JAWWLV010000100.1:48978266-49003301 GCA_035041135.1 Platyrinchus mystaceus
GGGACCATTCAGTAAATTCCTTATCCACTGAGTGGTCCATCTGTCAAAATCCAGGTCTCTCCATTTTAGAGTCAAGGGTGTGCAGGAAAGTATCAAATGCTTTGCACACATCCAGTGATGTTCCTTTATGCACCAATGCTGTAACCCCATTGCAGAAGGCCATTGAATCTGCCAGGCGTGATATGCCCTTAGTGAAGCCATGTTGACCATCCTGTTGGTTATTCATGTGTTTAAAATCAATGAATCTGCTTTAGTGCTTTGATGTACAAAAACAATCTTTGAAGGCTCTGATCAATAAATGGCCAGTGTCTTACTGTGCTGCAGTCTTTCCAGAAGAGGCGAAAATTCAAGATTTTAACTTCTTTGGGCTGTTAAAGTTTCCATGAGGTTTTCAGGACACATGGATGTATTTTGACCAAATTCCAACCTTGAGAACTGCAACTCCCAGTGGACAGATTTCCCCTGCACTGAATATTCTCTGTGCTTTTCCTTGTTGCTTCATGTCAAAAGTCGTCATGGAGCAGCTATGCACAAAATTGCCTTATTCTTATAGGGCACCGACACTATCACCAGGAGTGCAAAAGGTGGAGACCATTTTATTTCCAGCCATGGAAATCACTGATGTGATGGCCACATCAGTGGGGATTATGATCAGAGTAATGGGACAGAGGAGCACACCTGCACGACATCTCCCAGATACAGAAAAGATTTCTGCACTGGCCTGGCATGGGCTGTTACAGGGAGCTGAGGCAGAGGAAGATGAAGGTGTGCAGAGAGTCTGTTATTACCAAACTGGTGGCTTCAACCCCCTTTATAACTGAAGTCACAGCTGAAAATTCGGTTGCCTGTCTGGCCGATGATCAGAGGAACAAGAGACCTGGGTTTACTCAGATTGGAAGAGTGATTTACACATCTCTACCTTCATGTTTCTGCACAATGAAAGCCCTTGGTCTGCATGTAGGAAGGGTGCTAGAAATTCTGCAAAGAGTGATTTCCTCAAGTAGATGGCAGTGGTTTTCCTGATTATTTATAGCTTCATCTAAACAGCCTGAGCATTCATTTGGCCTTCAGAGTCCTCTTTTTCTTTTTATCCCCACCACCCAACTTGGACTGTGACAGAAGCTGGAAGTAGTCTGGATGACCATAGCAAGGATGACTAGAGGACTAGAAAACATGGCTGGGATGTCAAGTTAAAGAATTTGGTTTGTTAGTCCTTAAAAAAAAGAAGTATGCATGGATAGTGTTTGCAGGCATGATATTGAAGAGGATGGTAAGCAGTTATCTACGAAATCTATGAGGGAAGAAACAAGTACAAATCAGCCTAATGTACAGCATAAGATGACAGGATTTGGAAAACTTTCCCCCTCCATGAGTCAATGTCATGAAATCCTCCATGCCGAGTGCACATTTATAACAGCAAGTTGGACAGCTGTTTCCAGTGAGTTCTTATTTTGTATGAGGTCCTGCCTCCAAGTAGGCGACCAGGATAGATGTCCGGGAGCTTCTTCCTGCCCTGTTCTAACTGCTGATGTGTGCTGCAGGAAGCATGTACAGAAGCAAGCTAGCAATCTTGTTGGAACACTTAGGTAGGGATCAGCTGGTCAGTCAGGTCAGGTCTGATCAGTTTGCCTCTTGAAGTGCTCTTTGCCTTTAACTGTAAGTTTTAGAACACTTGTGTTTGTGTGGGCTTTTTTTTACCATACACCTCATCCTGTTAGTGGTCCATCTCTCAGACTCAGCTGTTACAGACATTTGTAAAAGCAACAGAAACCTTTACTTTTCTGAAATTACATTTCTGAACACTTTTTCAGAATTAAATTAATTCATACAATGTCATTGGCTTTCATACAGTGCAACCTTTGCATCTTGATGAAATTGGACTCCCTGTTTTGCATTTCATTTCAGTGTGTTCTGTGAGACAAAATAGAACTTACTAGAAAATTGATTTTTTTCTAAATTATTTTTCTAATTTATGTCTCTTGTTCATGTTTTCCATTTCTTCTCTGATTTCATATATCTCTGTGTTCTTGGTCTTAGTTTTTCCTGCTGAGAAGTGCTGACTGCTGTGCAGCATACATTTTTCTTGTAGAAACACAGCTAGAATAGCAGAAAAAAAAAAAAAAAGAAAAAAGAAAAAGACTATCTTCATATTAATCAGGAGAGAACGTGCCCCTGGCAGCCTCTGTTCAATATGAGCCCGACATGGAGGTTGATATAACAACTTGCAGCACTAATTTAAGTGCCACATCTGTTACTGAGAAATAAAAACCTAGTAAGTGAGCATCCCTCCATAAAATGTTAACCCTTTTGTAAAGACCTGTTTACATATCTAAAAACTCAAAGGCATTTTTAGTGTGTAGATGTAGATTTAGAAGTAAATCATCATAGTCCCAGCTATGCAGTTTTACACCACCTATTGTGTTTTGCACTAGATGCTGCCTTTCATATTGGCAATCTTACCTCTGGCTATGTAGAATTATAATCCACAGATCTGTAGATTGGCACTTGTGGCTGTGGCTTGTCTTTCAAGCAGGCTGCATTACTCATTTCTGATGATTTAGCCCCCCAAGATCATTAAGTGTGAACAAGCTGAACAAATGTATCTTCTGATAAAGCTGCTGGGACTCATGTTGCTGAGATCCTCCAAGGACTAATGCCTCTTCAGATTGCTTACAGAAAATTCAAAGGAAGTGAATTGCAAGCAGGGAATTTGCACCTATGGTAGCCTGATGTCTGTTGCATCCACAAGACCTGGGAGCAGGTCCTGTCCTGTCTTCACAAAATTGAGGTGGGTTAGTTAGGAGTACTGTAAGCCTAGATGCAGACAATACTTTGGGTTGAATGGCATATTTCAGCAAACGTGTGTGCTTCTCTGACCCAAACCTGATGAAAATAAGCAGGGTTTAAAATAAAGGAGGACTGATTTTTGCTGGCTTTTGAACTGAAACAACTACATCAGGTTTTAAATCAACTTGGAAAGAAGACTAACTCTGCTTGCAGGCAAGCCTTTAAGCTTCAACTTGTTTGTGTGACGTACAGACTAGACAGAACAAAGGGCATCATTGTTCTTCCACCAGCTCTGATCCACACATCTCTTTCTTCACTTGTTATTCTCTGTTGGACCTGTGATGTCATCTCCGTTTGACTAGTCATTTGTGACTGCAATAATAATTTTTTAGAAGATGCCACATGTGGTGAAAATACCTGTCCTAATACTGTTAACAGTGCAGTGAAAGACAGGCTGGTCACCTTCTCAGGGCTGAATGGAGACTCTGCAAGTGCTGTTTTCCTTGTTTGGGGCTGATTTGAGTCTCATGTCTATTTGCCAGCATAACATGATGTCAAATTTCAAAAATACTCAGAGGAAGGGTTTGCACTTACAGCTGCACACTGATGAGTGCCCCTTCTGATTCCCTTCCCCCAGCTCATTAACATGCATGTCTTCCCTTATTAGTGTTTGTCATTATGTGAACAGCTGGTAACTGTTCTGTTTTTCTTCTCATCAAAAAGAGGGCTTCACAGCCATGAGGAAAATTAGTATTAGGTACAAGCAATTTTTAATACTGACTCCAGGTCCATTAATTTTTTCATTATCATTATCATCATCATCATGGCAAGGGTGGGCAGGTAGGCTGCAGGCCTGATTCTCATCTCACTGGGAGGAGTATAAAGGGAGAGAAAGTTTTTCAAAGGCAGCAGAGTTACACCAATGCAATTGGGGTAAGTGCAGATTAGGGTCTGACTCTCACTACATTTTTCATGGCTGCCTCTAAAATATGAGTAGTTCCTCTTCCAAATTATTTTAACTGTAATTAACTGTAATGAAGTTTTTTTTTTTTTTCTATTTGTATTGCTCAAATACCTGCTCCACCAAAGACTTTAAATGACCCCTCTGACTACATATCATGATCAAGGTAGAAATTATTCCTCTCACGTATGTAAGGAGAAGATGAAAAAGTAAAGGATAATTGGTAACTGGACATATTTGCTGGGGTTCTGATTTTGATTCTTTCCTCAGTATTTGATGATCTCAGAGGTTCTTTCCAACCCATCTGATTCTATGACTCTATGATTCTATGAATATGTATTTTTAGTGAACTATCATAATTGTATTCAGGACTCAGGAAGGACAGGACAAAAGATGTTGCAAACTGTCTGAAATGCTTCAGAATTTAGATCTCCACCTTCCAGGTTGAAGACCATTTTGGAGTGCTACTTTGCCCTGGATTTTTAAATTATTTAGGAGAGTTATTGTCTGCCATGTTTTTCATCCACATATTTTCCATTTTCTCTTCTCCATCCATAAGCCTGAGAACATATTTATTTTCCATAGGAACCAACAACAATATACTCATGAATTTTTTCCCTGGTGTGGGAAGCTCAGTTATGTAAGCTGTAGTGAGATAAAAGAATACAGGAGCTGAACTTTTGTCTGGCAGCACCAGTTCACCTCTTCCTAACTACAAGTGCCTTTACTATGGCAAAGTCTCCAGGAGTAGTGTCTGGCGGATCTAGAAATTTCCGTAGATTTCCATATGAATAAGAGTTCTCATGCTACCTGGGATGAATTTTATTCCTTTTTTTAAACAGTAAGAATAATTAATTGTAGACCATATTCTTAGTAGTGTGCACTTCTTGTACGTTGAACCCAACTGATAAGAGACCATAAGTAAAAGAATTACGGAAAAGAGAAAACATGAGGCATATTCTGTGCATATGTAAAATTAAATTTTTCCTGAAAAATAAGTACTATAAAGCTGTGATGTATGATCACTACAGATTAGACCAGTCTCAGTTCTTTTTATAGGTTAAATACAAGTGCAAAATAGTGAATAGCCTTGTCTTTAAACCAAAAAAAATCAGTATGTAACTGCAATTAAGTTAAAATATACCTTGATGTCACAGGTATTGGAAATCAGTTCAGAATTTACTTCTGTTCCCATCATATCTTCCTCTGTATCACTATTCTGTCTTAATATTTTTCATTTGATTCTAATCTCCCATTCCAAAGAAAAGTAATTTACAACAAATTGGTAGAATGGTTTTAAATTAACAGACCAGTCAGATGACATGAAAATTAAGGAAATGCTGGAAACACAGTGCCAAAAAAAAATAATGAAATTGGGTTTGAATGATGAGTTATTTCCCTGTCTTCCAAATGAAAACAGGCATATAGTGATTAATTGTCTGAACAAAGTCAATGAGACACTATGTCTTCTGTTTAATTTTTCCCTGTAAGATAGCATTTTCATCTCTGGAACTGTTTATTCTCAGCCACTAGAGGGTGCCCTGATAGCAATATTACTGGGAATTTGAAAATAATCGTTTCAGGGATTTTTGGCTTCTCTGTGGCTAGCTGTGACTTTGATTCTCATGTTCCTGCTTGTTTTGGCTGGTTTGTTTGCTTGCTTGTTTTCCCTCTGTCTCTTTATTTAGAGCTTCTGCAAGGTGAGAGGTTCTTGCTGAATGAGTTAGAACTTCATCATCTTGACATTATCTTAATGTCAGCACAGCACAAATAGTCTCACTGTGTAGGCTCCTCACCTCATGGCCAAACATGTCTTACTGCTCCACAAATGTGAATTCAGCATTAAACAAGGGCTTCCAGGTGATTAAAATAGATATGGTAGAATCCGGGAACCCAGGACCACTTCAGGGTAAGGAAACTTGTAGTACTCGGTTCATGTCCTCCTCTGTCCCCTCCCACACATATTTGTCTTCTCCAAACTTGCCAACTTCTATTTCCCGTGCCAGGAGACTTTCCATGTCCTAAAACTATTCACTTTGTCAACCATACTAAAAAGCCTAAGCAAATACACAGAACTTACATAAGCTTCATGAATGATGAATGTTGCCACTCTTCCTGTAAGTACATTTCACTGTGCTATGTAATGTCACCATCCTGTGTTAAAAACCTCCAACAGGTGGGAGCCTTTGTTGTGACTTTGAGAACTTTGTGTGTAGACTCTTTTATACTCCCCAGGGACAAAGAGGAAATTTTACATAAGCAGGAGAGTTGAATAGCTAGCAACCAGCCTCACAGATGAACTAGGCTTTAGCAGTAATTGAGTAATCTGTGGAACACCACATACCTACACAGTGCCAACAAAACCCAAACAAAATTACATTTTTTTCCGTTTCTCCTTCAGTCTACAAGATAGGTCGAGAAACTGTAAAGAACAGTTATTTAAATAAAGGCAGGTTTGAGAGATTATAGCTGAAAAAAATAACAGGCTCAACTTCTAGGGGATTCCTGGAATGAATGGGAAGGAAAGAGAGCACCTGATGTACAAGAAGAAAAGCATGTATGACATGTAGGCCACTAACAATTTTCAGAGATGGGCAAGGAAAAGGAGATAAAGTCTCTGTAAACAGAGAGTTCAGGAAAAGTGCTTGACTGCCCTGTGGACACAGAACTGAGTGTCTTTGCTGTATGCAATTCTGCAGGCATTTTGTGGAGGAAACTGAGACAGAGTTTTTACATACTTAAGAATGTAACTTTTCAGGGACAAAGACAAGGAATTTTCTTAGGGTTTCAATGAAGTCATTCCCTTTGATGACATACTGTACCTCTGATTCTTTTCTCCACTGCCTTGTGTAGAACCAGGTATCACAATTTCTTTGGGGAGGTTTGGTTGCCCTTCTGCTGAAGCAAATGCATCTTATTATATATAATGGTGGTCTTACTAAGTACTAGCTGATGCTAAACTACTCCTTGTACAAAGGAAGATTAGAAAATAATCCATTTGCCTTCAGTATTTCCTATCAGTGTTATTGCAGAGCCATGTGAGTGAAACAGCAGCAGTAGTTGTAGATAATGACCTTCTTGCAATGGACAGGAGTATCATGGATTAATTTGATTTTGGTCATCCTACTACTCTTGGTCATGAGATAGGATGAGCATGTGATGATGGTCACAAACGGGAGGAGGCAGAACCGCTTTGGGATAATTTTGCTCCCTTGGTTTTATTTGATCATTTGTTCTTTCTGATTGATCCTTCCTGCATTTAGAATCATATTCTGGTGTGCTCAGTCAACTGAGCAATTGTGATTGCCCTCTGAGTGAAAGGTCACTATCACGATTTACTCTTCCAGCAGTATGGTGGACTTGGAGAGACGGGAACATCATCAGCCTTTAAAGTAACTGTTTGATGGAATAGGGAGAAAGCATAAAGCAGAAACATGATTTAACAGATCACCACTTAATTACAGGAAAATTAGGTAGACAAAGCAAACAGCATAGTCCACAATCTTGGAGGTGAGAGAAGGATAGTAACAGAAGGCAGTAGTTTGAAAAACTGTTATTGCTCAGGAAAATTATTATTTGGAATGGAAAGCCAAGGTGTGTCCCTATGGACAGGTAGGGCAAAAGGGTAAAAACTGAAAGAGAGAAAATGCTTAAAGAGAGAAGAGGAAAAAGATATAGGGAAAAGAGAAATAATGTGATGAATTTGGAAGTTTGAAGGGAAACTGAGGCAGAATAGTCCTGCAAAAGCACATCTTAATGAAAATTAACGGGTACTGTTGTAAGTCTAAGGCAGCATAATTTTTTCTCTGGAGTTTGTTTCTTTCTTTTGCTGAAGTTGTGATATTTGTTATTATCTGAAATTGCCCACTATGGAAAAATAATCACTCTCATACAATGCACTGAGAAATCCATTATGTCATTTTAAAGGTCAGATTTGAAAATGGATTTGAACTTGGTTTATTGATATGAGCCTGAAAACATTGCACACAGTGATTGCTGACTGCAAATAAATATTTTACCTGAGTTGTGGGTGAAAATGGCCTGGGTCAGCAAACAAGTTGCAAATAGTTGTATACTGTTGCAAATGGTCTTGCACCCTAGATTTTTCAAGAAGGTGTTTTCCAGAGGTAGGTAGGACTGCCCTCTGACCTGTGATCTCATGTGCTCATACTGTTACCAGAAATGAGTTGAGGAACAGTGGCAGCTTTCATACCCTTTGTCCTTGCAGCAGAAGTTGTCATTCAACTGAGTAGTGCTCTTGCCTCTGTGACTTTTGCAGGGAGTGCTTTGCTTTTGGAGACCTCACAGTCTGTGTGGCATGATTTTCCAACCTCAGGGGCCTGTAAGCAAATCAGTCAGTCAGTCTATGTCTCCTAGAGGCTGAGCCCATGGTGCTCAGACATATTCCCAAGAAGGAAGCCATGCCAAGCATGTATAGCAACCTGCCACAGCCTGTGGTGGTTTTGTCATTGGCAAAAAACTTCTCTGCCCTTTGTGCAGATATAATTTTAACACTCCTACTACCACAGCTAGAAAGAGACTAAACTGTAGCAAAGACTCTTAGATGCTTCGTGGAGGGCAACACAAATTATATTCATTGCTTGTGAAAATAAACAGATTGCAGTTGTTGTACTAAAGACAGCACTGTGCAGCTCAGAGAAGAATGTATAGTTCTGCCACCAGATCCTTCAAAAAACAGTATATTTTATTATGCTTTTTATGATTTTTTTGAAGTGTTGCTGCTCTTCGGTTCCTCTGCTCTGGAAATTGTTTTTCTCCAAGCCTGATGAAACTGCAGCTAACTTTGTAGACACCATTGAGACAAGTATATATAAAGGATATACAATTTTAATGTGATGTGAAGTAGAATGGTTCGGTGACTTTTTTTTCTGCCAACTGCTGGACAAGCAAATCTTAATCATATTTCTCAAATTAATTCACTTCAGCCATTCCTAGAGTAACTCTTCTTGTATATGTTTGTACTAGTTCATCCATATGTATAATAGAAAGCAAAATGACAAGAAGAGGGTTGAACATTCTAAATTGAGTCTGTTTGTAGATAGCCATGACTTGCACATCTGAATACAATTTTGATGCAATGGCTCTGGGTTAGACACTATATCATGCAAGGAAAAGGATTTTTTTTGCCGTGTCTGTCTCAGTAGTTGTTCAGAAGTGATTGTGTTTGTGCAAGTTCATTGCATTATTGCAAAGAGATGAAAAAGTCAGATTATTTCTATACAATGGGCTGGGTAGTGGTTCTTAGAGCAATAATACTGGAGAGGTTTCAAATGCACCTGTTAAAATATTTGTATTCTAGCAGGTGCAGAAGCATTCCTTTGTAAACATTGTATTAACACATGTTTTGCACAGGCATATTGTCTTTTGTCCCAGAACTAATTAATTTTAAAAATGCCAGTGACTCACATGAAGTCTGTATTCATCATAGTTACCTTGGCATGAGTCCTGTGCTGTCCATCTATGCATGGGTGTCACACAAGTACACAATCTGTGATGTAATCATCGTCTTTGACAAAGGATTTCTTACAACAAAGTCCTGCTGTGCAATGCTTTAAAATAGTGAAATTCACATTTGTGTGTTTGAAACATTACCCTGAGAGATTACAGGCACAGAATGATTCATGCTGCTTTCTTTTTTCTTTTGTTCCAGCCAAGTAAGAGGATTCTGCCAAGTATTTGGAGCTCTTGAAAGCCATGCTCATGTCTTTCCAGGACAGAAGATGTCTTCAGTAAGTATACAGCCTGCCAAAATGAGAAGAAGAATTTCCCTACAATGGCTAAGATGAATACTCCGAATACTATTTCATAGCAAAATTTATGTCACTGAATACTCAACAGGAAATTCCCAAAGCTATTAGTTACTGTTTGTTTGTGGGAGACAGTAAAAAGTGTAGAGAACTTTGCTTGAGCTAGAGAAAAATTTTATTTTACACTACTTATAACATGAGTTTGCTCTGCAATGCCTTATTTCTTGAAGAATACAACAGTTTACAAGTCAAGAATTTACTGGGTTTCTTTCAGCAGTTTCTGAATTAGATAATGTCTCCTTCCTCTGATTCTGTTAGTGGCACAGTTTATTACGGAGCCAGGAGTGGACCATATAGTCCACAAAAGCCTTGTGCTGGGTAATGGTAGAACAAAACATTGTCTTCATGTGAACTTCACTGAGAGAAAAACGTGTCCTTACGTGTCCTAAATATACCTGAGAGCGAGCAAATCTCATCTGAAATACGTGGTGAAGTGTATGTTCCCTATTCTAGACAAAAATAGCTTAGAATGCTTAATTCTGCTAGACTGGCTCCTTGAATTGGGTTTTCGATATCTATAGTTCTTCTTCACAGTGTTGTGCAGTGTTCTCTTCTGTTTTGCAGTAAGTCTAGAGAGAAGTGATATCTCTCGTGAGTGGGGTGTTTGAGACTTTCTGGCTTGTAGTTTACAAATTTTGCTGTGCTATTTTTATCCTATTTTTATCTTTAATTAATTTTTATTTACTTCATAAGAACATAAAATAATCCCATCAGACCATCAGTTGAGGACATGTCAACAATAAATGGATTGTCTGTCAACCAATGAACCACTCCAAGGCAAGACAAGAAGCTACTGTACATATCAACTGATGCAATTTATAGCATCAGCTGATATGTACTTAAAATATTATGGCATTGACTGCATACAAAGATTACACTGTAAAAGATTAACTAGGGTAAATTAAATAATTGATACACTCTGAAGCCTATAAATAAGAGGATTGATGAAGGCTCCTGCAGTCTTTTATTCATGCTAGCAGTGCCATCAAATCAAATGCTATCAGCACTCTCTGAAATCTGCTGGAAACTCTTTGAACTAAGACCCCTTACTCTGAAGTGCGACCATTCCATTCCCTTGTTTTTGCAGGTCAGGCTCAAGAAGTAGGACTCTAAGTGATTCAACAATTTCATGCTTTTTTTGTTGGTTTTGGTCAGAAAGTCTATGGAGATGTGGCAGTATGGGATCAAATCAGCCCTTCATTTCCTCTGAAAGCTTTTGAGACAGTACTAAGCAGTGGAAAAGCTTGGCAATACAATGTGTGTCCAAGAACCAGGCACCTGAAATGCAGCATCAAGGCCACAGCTTTGTCAGCTTTATCTTTTATATAAAATGGCAGTGAATTGTTCAGGAATAAAAATCTATTACTATCATTACTATTATTTATTAATGTTATTATAATTATTACTATTATTGAATGATACTTCTACTCTTAAAAATGATTGTTTTATAGCCAGTGCCACAAGCAGTACTTTTTTGAGTACCTATCACATGACAAATCTGTCAGGCAGTGTCCTGTTCATTCAGCTGTGCTCTACCAGAGACTATAGTTAGATATGTATTTGCCTCAGCCTCTAACATCACTCCTCAATGATTTTTTTTCTGTTTGTCCTTGTGATGACCTGAAAACCTAAGGAGAGATTAAATCCAAGCTAGCATATAAGGACTGGATTAAAAAAATTAATGAAGGAGAAATACAGACAAAGGATTGTGAGGAAACTACAAAAAGTCTACCTTGCTGCATCCAAAACTTAGTGCTGCAGGCACTGTTGAGCCCCTGTATCCAGATGAGCACCCTGCCCTGATTGTGATGCTGGGTTAGATCCCTCTTCCTTCTCCTGATCTCTGTTGCAAAGACGGCATGGCTGCACAGCATGGCAGAAGTAATTAATTAGTACCTAATTTGTCCACCTGGGGAAAGCAGCATCCCAGGGCAGATTGTGATGCTTGCTTCTCTGACAATCATTTGAAATTACTGGGCAAAGCTGATTCTGAAATTCCCAGTTGGCTGGTTGACACCTGGTGCTTGCACAGAGGTGCTGAAGAAGAAAGGTTATACCTCCTCTGAGACCATATCAGGGCTGCAGTCCCACGTATCCAAGAACACGGGTGTGTGCAGCAGAGGCTGTAGCAAACCTCCCATCCACCTCATCCATGCAGGACCAGGACCTGTCAGAGAGGGCCAAGGACATGAACTCCCTGACAACAGCTCCTGCAGAGGAACAGCCACAGCAGGGGGAGGGGGGAGAAGCGTGTTCTGACCTTCTTTTGAGGACATTTTCATATATGCATTGTCTAGAGTTTCTGGCGAGCTCAAGGATTGTATTTGCTGACTGTGTGTCTTTTCCCTTACAAGTAGGGCAGCTCTTCACAGTCTCTAGCCTCAATCTGACATAACTTGCTGACCCACAGTGGTTCTGCTTCTCCTCTCTAGAACTAATTTTCTGCACAGGTTCAGTGTGTTGAGTTTATTTTGTGTTGTGGTCAGTGGGAGATTTTTTGTGGTTTTGGCTAGACAGTTGTTGTGACTTGACCACTACTTGTCCCACAGCTCCTAGTCATCTTTAATGTTGCTTTGCTTTTGTGACATTCATGTGCTCTCCACTGCCTTATGTGCAAGCCTTTGACTTTTTCTGAGTAGGGGTTGTTTTTTGTGGTGTTGTCTGAAAATCTTGTGGAGTTCCCTCATTGAGGCCTCACATACCACTACAGAGCACTGACAATATTAACAAACTCAGCAGAAATAACAATGCTGCAAAAGGCAAAACAGCCATTAGTTGTTTTTAAGGCATGAGGGAGAGTACCAAAGTGAGAATGTCAAGTCAAGCGCAAAGATGTCATTCCCAAGATGACGTTTTCCACCTACTTGGTACTAGGTGTAAAATACAATATTTCAAAGATGAAAATAAACTCTTTGAAGTATGTTTTTGGTCCCACTTCTGGCAGGGGAGATTTACTCCAGATCATGGTCATGCTGCTTTCTCTCAACTCCAGGCAGTTTGTCTCTCTCCTCCTCGACCAAGACGCTGGATTTTATAGGAGGATCCTGCAAAGCACTAGCGATGAGCTGTCAGCTCTGCGGGTGGATTTACTACTCTCTCCCAAAGGCTGTGTAACTCTTAGCACAGAGAACCATGCCAGGCTCGGAGCACTTGGTTTGCCGTACTTTCCCGAGAGCTTTCCCCCATTACTAAATGTTCCCGATCAGGGCAAATAGTGATATGTACAGGGCAGAATAACTCGGGAAAGCCCTTTGGCGCCCCTTCCCCACTGGAACCTCGGAGGCGAAATTAATCTTCCAGCGGCGCTTCCAGCGAAGGAGCTCAGGGAGGCGGGTCGGCCCAGGGGAAGGCGGTGGCGGCGACGCCCGCCCCTCTTACCTGGGCAGCCGGGACGGAGCGCCGGCTCCGCTCCCTTCCACTCCTCGGAGGATGAACGGGCCGGGGAGGAAGGTAAGGGGAAGCCGGGCGGGTCAGGGAGTGGAGGGGCGATCCCTGGGGCTGACCCTTGCTCCGGAGCGTCCGAAGCCGGGACACGCCGGCGTCGGGTGCTGACACGCTGAGGGCGGCGAGGCGGGGCTGGAGGGGATGTGTCCTGTGGCCGGTGCCGCCGCGGCGTCTGCCCGGCCTCGCTCAGCGCGGCTCGGCTGACTGTTAAAGGAAGGCCAAAGGCAAGGTCTATGGTGAGATCAGCAAGCAATCCCAGCAAACTTATTCTGTCTGAACAATTCCTATCTGATGATATCTTATTGTAGGATGTTGCTAATGGGAGACTGTTATTTGTAGCACTCACAGACACAGTGTAACAAAGCCATGGTAAATTAAAACAGTTTTGCTGCAACAAGTGATTTTTCAAAGTTATGAAATGAGTTTGGGGCAGGAATTAAAAAATAGGATGGTTTTCGTTGAGTTGGAAAAAGGTCATTGCTTTCAGTGATGTTGCTCTTTATTTCATTGTTGAGAGAGTCATTGGATTTGTAAACTGAAAAATACATTTTACTCTTTCTCAGGCTAAAGAAATAACCTTCACCACCTGTATTTAATATTTTTGTTTTCCAAGTGCCATCATTTATTGGTTTTTTTTTAATGAGTAAAAGCATGAGATTAATACTGGATAATATAGATTATCAAGTACTGTAAAGGTGGGGATTTTTTAACAAAACAGAGGTATACAGAGAAGAATTCTATTCTACCTGCCATGGCTATTATTTTTCTCATATCTGGTTTAAGTTAAAACACAGTATGTAGTCTGGATAATTTCAATAATTTTTAGGTATTTACTTTGCTCTAATCTGGGTATGCAGCATGTTAGTTTTTACTGTAGTTAAGAAATTTGTTGGACCAATATGGAAGGACTGAGCCTCCTAACTGTTGAGCCTCCTAAGAACCTAGTGATTTTTATTTTTTTTTCTTTTGGTACAGGCTTATTTATATATTCTTAAACTGGCTTTACAGTAAATGAACCATGAATAGAGGTAACTGTCTTCAATAGCTGGTTGTCAAGTACCAGATTTTCATGTCTCTGTAAAATGCAACCCCTGAAGTAGTATGTTCTTACAGCAATAAACTGGGATTTAGAGATGTTACTTCCAATAATGCCAACATAAACTTAGCAATCTACTCGTCTTAATACTGAGGTCAGAGGGAAACCTAGGCCTGGCTTTGGAAGGGATATAAAGTTTGGAAGAGCATATTTTCCTCATTTTGGAGAGATTTGCAGGTGTAAACACCATAGAGAATGTGTATCCACTGTTTTCTGCTAGAAAAAAACCAGACAAGATGCTTAAGGGTTCCACTGCTGCCTTCCACAATCACTACTATGCTTGAATTCATCATGCTGAAATTAGTCATGTGTAAGAAGTTGGTTTCCTGTGAGCATAAAATTTGTTAGGATTTATAAAGTTGCAGTGAAAAGCCAGTGAATACTCTTCAGTAGTGGAAAAACTGATACAAGTGAATGTTTTTCAGTGTCTGGATGCACTGACTTCATTCTAGGACCATACTAAATATGCATTTCAGATTCTGCTTACTGTCCCTCCTGTAAGTCACTGGTTCAATTAGCACGTGCTGCTCACAGTAAAGGCTTCTGCTTTAGTAGGCATCTGTCAGGGCATCCTGCAGCAAGATAACTGCAGGAGCCTGACTTGAGTGTGCTACAGGAAGTGGTGCAAGTGTGTGTGCATGTGTTTTAAATATTTCCTCTTTCTCCTTGTTCAGTAAATCCATGGTTATCTTCTCACAGGCAAGATGCAGGAAGAGCACTGATGTTAGGAAGAACAGTCTTTAGCTCTCCATTTCTTCAGTTCCTACTTCAGCAAGAGACACTCATCCTTCTCCTCTGCACCCACTCACTCAGCTTCACTTCAGTTTCTGCTCACACTAATCATCACTTGTTTGTTCTGTCCCTGTAAGTTCCTTCTGAGCCTCATAATTCTGAGTAGAGAGTGGGAGAGTTGGGATTGCTCAGCCTGGAGAAGAGAAGACTCAGGGCATATCTCACCAATGTTTAACCGAAGGGAGGGTGCAAAGAGGACAGGCTCTTTTTCAGTGGTGCTGAGTGACAGTCCAGAGGCAATGGACATGGAACAAACTGGAACATGGGAAGTTTTCTCTGAACATCATCAGGGAACTGTGAAGGTGACTGAGCACTGGAATAGTTAGTCCAGGGGGGTGGTCTTCATCCTTGGAGATACTAAAAAAACATCCAGATATGCCCATCCCGAGCAAAACAATTGGTGGCCCTTGTGCAATGAGAGTTGGGCTGGATGACCCTTCCAAACTCAGCCATCCTGTGATTCTGATCTCAGGCAAAGCACTGTTACTCTCCCCACTCTTCTTTTGCTTTTCAGCAGTCCGCACAGTTCCCCATCCTGCAGCCTTCACTCCTCTCAAGCACCCTGGCACTTTGCACAGGCAAGCTCATCTTCTTTAGTGATGCCCATTACCCTAAAATAAATAGTACAGGGAGAGCTACTTTAGGGCTGCATTTAGCAAAGCTTCTCCAGAGTTGTAACTTCTTATTCCTACAACTTATTTTCTGACTTCTACTCAAATGTTATACCTAAGCTAGGGAAATGCATGTGAGAATGGGCAGATACCTGTAATGCTGTCTGAAATCAATTGCAAAGGTGTCACAGAAGGAACAGGGCAGAAACTGGAATACTGGGATGTTAAGGAAACCTGGGTATTGAGTGACTGAAACATCCGATAACTGATATCAGTTCAGAAAAATGGACTGTGAGTAGCTAGCAACACTGCTTAGGGTGTGACAACATTTTCACCAAGCTCTGTCTGCAAAGTCAAAATATGGTTTATGTTCACATCCTTTACTAAAATTCTAAATGCTGTTGATTCCTGGGGTAGTTAAATTCCCATGAACAACGTCTCAAACTAGATAGTCAACAACTCTTAGATATCTTTTGGGAACATTGTTTACACTAGTGTATGGGGTTTGAGTGGCATTCCTGAGCTCTTGACTCTATTGCAAATCTCAGGTGTGGTCTACAGCAGGTAACTCAAATCTGCAACTTTAATTTCCTAACCTATAATAGAAAAGAAGAGAGATTTGAAAATATTGCAAGGAATACATATAACTGACTGCTCTTTTGTTATTAAATGAGCTTTTAGGACACATTCACCTGCAACTAGGTGCATTATGCTCTGGGAGGCTGTGAGGTTTCATCCAGAACTGCAGCCTGAGCAGCAATAAAGGCTGCACGGTTGGGTGATGAAGCACAGTCTGCCTCATTTTACTTACACTGATCTTGTCTTCAAAGTGGTCTCAAAGACAGCCACCAGCAGAGCAGTGTGATAGCAGACAAACATGCAAACATGTGCAGGATGTGAGCCACAATTTGATTTGTGAACATTGACAACTGGTGGGGAAAACAATTACCTAGAGAAGTTTGATTACCAGGGCAACAGGGGCTCTCTGTGGTAACTGGAAAAGGGAAAATACTGTGTTAAACAGGTTGGTGATCTCAGTCTAGACTCTTAATGGCTGAGTGCCAGTCTGTATTGCCATAATTGCAAGAACCCATGAACTAGACCAGCAGAAACAGAGTCTAAATGCTTAAAGTCTCTCCAAACTGAGGCATTTTAGCTGTGAAACTTCTGAATAAACTGATATCTAATCTGTGAAAGCTGTTCAGGAGCATTAGGAGCACAAATAACATATTCAAACCACTTTGTCATTCAACATTACAAACCTTGCACCAACCATGCTTCACATTTCTAGTATTTTTACATCACTCACTAAAAACTAGGTGGAGAAACAGCAACCACACATCAGGTAACACTCCAAGAGGAAGAAAAGGTGTATATACAAGTGTTCATTGGTAACTGAGTGTCAGATAAATGCTTTCTTAGGCAGGCAGCATACTGCTCGGATGACATTACCAATTCCTGAAGGATTTATTATGTGCCATTGAAAACAGAGAGATTTAAACTAAAATCTTGCAAAGACTTAAAAACCACATGTTTAGCTTTACACCTCCTACATAGTTGCACTGAGGTCAATGAAACTATTCACTGTGGAAAGCTAAGAAGGTGTGTAAATCTCTGCAGCATTAAATGTTTCACTTGATTATCTCTGCAGGGACTGAAAACAGGGATTGGCAGCTATCAGACATCTAGGGTAAAATGGCAACTCGTGTCATTGAATATTGGCCTAATTGAAAAACAGCATTAAGAATTGTGGAACAATTCTGGCCTTTTTTCCTAACTTGCAGTGGGTGCTGTGTGGCTCCAAACTGCTCCCTGCAGTACCCCCAACCAACTGATATTTGCTCACCCATGACTAAGCCACAGTTTGATTGTCAAAATAAGTTCTTTTTGTTTGTTTGTTTGTTAAGTATGTGACACAGCTGCTGATGCGGGGTATTTGTGTGTGTGTATGTGAGTGTGAAATGTTGTACATACCCAAGGCTTGAATGTAGACCCTCTGCCCGGGTCGTGAGAGGGCTGCATCGCCGATGGTGATGCTTCCCCTCCTCTTTCTACTCCCCCTCTCCTCCCCCCGCGGCTGGGTGCAAACCCGGTGGCCGCAGGCGCTTCGTAAGACACTGCCGAGGAGGGGAAGGGGCTTAGCGGGTCTGGGGTCCCCGGAGGCGGTGCGGAGAGCCGGGCGGGTGTGCCGGGGCGACGCCGGAGGGGCGGGAGTAGCCGGGGCAGCGCCGGCGGGGGGAGGCGCCGGTGCCGCTGGCGCGGGGTGCGCGGCGCAGGGGCGGCGGCCCCGCAGCCCGGGTGGGCGGGCGGCAGGTGCGAGCGGAGCGGAGCGGAGCGGGCCGGCGGTGCAGCGGGGCGGGGTGGGTGGGGAAGGGAAGGGATGGGCTGCGCCCCCAGCATCCACGTCTCGCATAGCGGTGTGATATACTGCCGGGACTCGGAGGAGTCCAACTCCCCCCACCAGACCACCACCATCTCCCAGGGCACCGCCACCCTGCACGGCCTCTTCGTCAAGACAGACGCGGCCGACTCCATCCCCTCTGTCCTCGCTTACCAGAGCCGGCAGCCGCCGCCCTCCGCCGCTCCCCGCCGCAAGGAGCGCAGGGAGTCCGGCGGTGCCTCCGCCCGGTCCAGGACGCCCCACTGCTGCAGCGTCGAGGCAGAGACCCAGACCAGCAGCTCCAGCGTCAAGGTAAGCAGTGGCCGCTCCAGAGGGGTCTCCGGCGGGGCCGGTGTGGGTCCCGCCGACCGCGGCAGAGGGAGGACAGTGCGCGGAGCCGGCGCCTCCCCCGCTGGGGGATGCTCGGCGGTCGGGATACAGCTGCCGGGAGCGGTGCCCTGGTGCCCATTGACTCACCGCAGCTGCGGCGGCAGGGCCGGGCCGGGCTGGCACTGCTGCGGGGGGGCCGCCACGCCTAGAGCTCGCCCGGGGGTGTAGCGGCCGCCGGGCCTTTCGGGCTCCCTCCGCCTCTCCCTGCCCCGCTGATCCTTGTCTTGGTGCGGCTCCGGGCGCCCTATGTTGGGATCGGTCCTGGGCACCCCGCGAAGGGGGAAAGGGTTCGTTTCGAGCTCTGTGACTGATAGCAGAGAATGGGCGCCTCTGGGAGAGGCGGAATAACATCTCTCCCCGCTTAATTCTTAACTGCAACAAGCCCGTACTTGCAGCTAGGTTTACTTCATCCCTTTTTCTTCCCCCTGTGTCTAGTTAGAATGAACTGTTGAATGTTCGGCTGAGAACAGAACCACTGTGATCCGCACACGTATGCAAGTGCACCTTGCTGGTGTAGTGCTGTGGGGATGCTCCCGGAGAGGCAACAGGGTCTGTTTCTGTAGGGTGTCTGGAAGGCTTGGGTCTCCCGCTCAGTGCCTAAGGCAGGCACTGCTGCGACTTGCTTGTCAAAGTCTTCACTTAAGTTTAGCACTTAAAAAGAGATGATTGTGCTGGATTTTCTTTTTCTTTTTTTTTTCTTTTTTTTTTTTTTTTTTTTTTTTTCCCCCGATCAGTGTTGGTTTTTCCATTGACTTCTCTGAAAGCTTTCTAGAAATTAAGTTTTGCTTAGTTGCCCTCTTCCAAAGCTTATTATTGAAAAAAAAAAAATGGTGTCACTATCCTAGCTGCACCTTAGATTTCTTTTCTGTTATAAAGCAGGATATCATGTCACAAAGTTATTCCATGGGCTTAAACAGATTGAAGTATTTTGTTAGAAGATAATGAAGAAATTAAAAAGTTTTATTTCTTTGTAATTTAAAAAATCCAGAAATCATCTTTAGGAAAACATAAGTGAGATAGGTCACAGAAAAAAAAGCCAGAACACCCCCACAATCCACTATCAGTTTGTTTATTCAAATGTTGATAAACTTGCAGAATTGTCTGCGGTCACATTGACCGTTTCACTCAATCAGAAGAACCTGCATCATCAGTGATAGGGACGAAGTTCAAGAAAAACTGGAATAAAACAATTGTGTTTTTGGATTCAGGGATTTTGGTTTTAGGGGTTTTTTTACATTTCAGAGTGGAATACTTAACACAAAATAAAATTTCTTTTTTAATGTAGAGGAGAACAAAATAGAAATACTTTCACAATTAAGTTGAGATTTTAAAAAAGAATGTTAAAGTGGCAATTCAGTTCTTAATAAGTATTTATGATTTGCTATTACATTGTGTGTTCTTATAAACAAATACATTTGTCGACTTTCTGGTTATTAAAACTGAAAATATTTCAGATGTTTTTGAACTTTGTCATTGGCACTGTAATCTTGTTGGTTCAACAAGGCCAAAGACTGTCTGGGTCTTGCCCTTGGGTCACAACAACTCCAGGCAGCACTACAGGCTGGGGCAGAGTGTCTGGGAAGCTGCCAAGAGAAAAAAGGACTGGAAGTGGGGAGAGGGGGGAAGCATGAGAGTGCTGGTTGACACCATGTGAACACAAGCCAACAGTGTGTCCAGGTGGCCAAGAAAGCCAATGACATCCTGACCTGTGTCAGCAATAGTGTGGCTGGCAGGTTCAGGGAAGGAATCATCCTGGCACTGGTGAGGATGTACCTTGAATCAGGGACCAGTTCAGGGCCCCTCACTACAGGAAAGACATTGAGGTGCTGGAGCAAGTCTAGAGAAAGGCAATGGAGCTGTTCAAGAGTCTGAAGCATAAATCCTATGAGGAATAGCTGAGGAAGCTGGGGGTGTTTCTCCTGGAGAAAAGGATGCTCAGGGGAGATCTTATTGCTCTCTACAACTACCTGAAAGGAGGATGTAGCCAGGTGGAGGTTGGCCTTTTCAGGTGACAGGATGAGAGGAAATGGCCTCAAGTTTCACCAGGTGTGGTTCAGGTTGAACATCAGGAAGAATTTCTTCATGGAAAGTGTTGTCAAGCATTGGAATGGGCTGCCCAGGGAGGTGGTGGAGTCACTATCCCTGCAGGCGTTCAAGAAACGACTCGCTGTGCCACTTACTGCCATGGTCTAGTTGACAAGGTGGTGATTGGTCAAAGGTTGGACTCAATGATTTTGGACGTCTTTTCCAACCTAAATGATTCTGTGATTCTGTAATTATTTTCTATACCTTCAGTTCTTTTTACTAATTATGGGTTTGTTAGGTTTTGTTTTGAAGTTATTGAAAAACTGTTTCAATTATATAGCAGAAATATTGTCATTCTTATAGGAATTAAGATATGTGATTTTTTTTATACAATTTTTAAAGTTGAATTAGAGCCTCCATTCTTACTGCCAATCTTGGCAAAATTTCATACATGTTAAGATCACAATTAAGCTTTTGTCTGATTAAAGCAATGTTGGACTATTACAGAACTATCATAAAGGCAAAATTGTACATGATACCTGATGGGCTATGAGAAGTGGAAAAGTGTGGAAATATGTTTCTCCAGTAGTATATGGTAACAATATTTATTTCCATAGAAGTTCAAAATGAAAGAAAATATTTCTTTTGGTACAGAAGGAGCGTCTAGCAATACTACATGATTTTAACTGCTGTATTGCTTAGTTGCATGTATTAGCCATATTTGATATTCCATACCATGTGGTGTCATGCTCAGTATGTAAAGTGGGGGGAAGAAGGAGGACGAGAAGGATGTTTGGAGTGATGGCATTTGTCTTCCCAAATCACCATTACATGTGATGGGGTCCTCCTCTCCTGGAAATGACTGTACACCTGCCTGCCCATGGGAAGCAGTGAATTAATTCCTTGTTTTGCTTTGCTCACATGTGTCTTTTGCTTTGCCTGTTAAAGCAGCTTTATCTCTATTCATGAGATTTTTCACTTTTACATTTTTAGTCTTCAGATTCTCTCCCCATCCTGCTGGTGGTAGAGTGAATAACAGCTGCCTGAGGCTTAGTTGCTCTCTGGGGTTAAAGCACCACAAAATTTCATCTGACTCTGTTCAGGAGACAAAACAATGGTCAAATGGCTGTTGCCACTATTATATATTAATATAATTTTCTAGTTATGTAACTGTTAAACCCACTTAAACCATGCTACTTGGTGTTTTGTGTTCTAAACTGATCTTCAATTGTTTACACAATCAAGTATTGCATTACTTACATTTGACCCTGTCTTTATATAATGTTTTAAAACTAATCCACATCGTAATATGAAACAGGCACTAAAATAAATCAACCTGCAATGATTTCAACCCTATTCAATTTAACCCCAAACCAAAACCAAACCAAACAAAAAAACAACAAAAACCCCCCGAACAAACAAAAAAAACCCCAACCACCACAAAATGATCTCATGTCACTAGGAATATATGACTTATCTAAACCTTACCTTTAAAGTCTGTCTGATCTGTATTCATTTGGGGTGAGATCAGTGTTATGAAGACAAGGGTATTTTGTTGTTTTCTTTCCTTCTCCTTTCCTTAATGACAAGTTCTGAGCTTTCAGAGCCTTGAGATGTGTTGGTCCCATCCTGCTCACACTGGTTAGGAGTAACCATTCAGCAGTTCTGGTGTGTATGTGAGTTTCTTTGTGAATTGAAAGCTTGGTAACTAGTATCTAAAGCTTGCTGCCAAAGATCTCAAGTGGACTTGTTAAGTATTAGAAGATGCATCTGCACCCAGATTTGGAAAAGGACTGACAGGTTCTGGTGCCCAGCCATACAGTGTGTTACCAAGGTACTTGGTCAGAAGTGCTCAATTAAAAAACAGATGTTCCTTGCCTGTGTTCCTTCCTTAATAAAACCAAACAGTATTAAAACAAAGAGTATTAATATCTCAAATCTTACATCAGCTTTATATAAGGATACAGGGCATTTAGCTTACATCACTGAAGTATAGCTTTGAACATGGAAAGACGCTGACTGTATGAAGGCTGATTGACCCTTTGCTCTGTAGTGCAACAGAACTATCTGTTTAGCAAGGAATGAACAGTTTCTTGGGCACTTCCTTGGAGACTTAAAAAGGTAAAAAAAGTTTACCTTATCTTTGTTTACAAGTACATCTTTTAATTATAGCCAAATCTTAAGCAGACGTGTGTGAATATATTGTCTTTTCTTGAACATCTTGAGACTTCAGCATTAGCCAAACTTTAAAGACTACAACAACAGACAAGTTTCAAAGCTCTTGTTGCTAACATGTAAGCTAGATGGAAAAAACCCAAAACCATCTGCAGTCTTCTATTGATTTCTTTATCATATTTTTCTTCTTGAAATTACAAGAACAGCAGATGTAATGGTTTAGATTTTCCTGTGTTCTTTATCTGACCTTTCCATTCCTCCTTCAAATGATTCAGGTAAACTTCAGCAAGCCCTGTAGTTATGCTTTTAAGCAATGTTAGACAGAAGTGTTACAGAACAGATAATGCCATTTCTTCAGAAAATATTAAAGCACTTGGCAAAGAGAAGCCTGGTGGAGTAAAATGTGACTCCACATTGAGTCACACAGCATTCTGGACTTCCAAAACTGTTCTTGATGATATGCATTTATATAATTAAATATAGAATGTGTACACATGTACGCACATGTCTAGGAAAAGTGTTGGAAGCTTGTAAGAGAACCATGAGCCTCAACCATTTCACCACTGGAAGTCAATAGAGTCCCAGGGCCCCTCTAAGTTCTCCGGTAAAAAGTTATTTTGGAACATTTGCTTTTGCTGTCCAAAATACCAACCAGTTTTGAGTAACTGACCATTATTAGATGTGTTTTCCAGTTTTTACTGTTTGCTATGGACAAAATGAGACTGAGGTTTTACCTTCTGATGAACTTGATGTGAATCTTTTGACAGTTTCTAACACTCCATGATTGTGCTGGACGCAGAGGAAAGGGATTTAAAATAAAACTGACCACATAGCTGAAAGACATAATGCAAGCTGAGGAGTTCTGCCAGATATCTTGGGGAATAGTGGGTGCTCTTAGCATGCAGGAAACAGGTTTGAATTCCTGCAGCTGAGAATGTTTGATGATCACTAGGGTGTAATATAGAAAGTGGGCACATAGTTTCCCATTTTTGTCCTTCAGGTGAGGAAAAATCTAGTCTTCTATCATACTTTAAGTAGTGGTTTAGACAACAGAGTATTTAAGCAGGTCAAACTAAATGTGTGTACATGATTTGCAGGTAGACTAAGAGAGGCAGGACTACCAAACACCTCTTGGAGACATTTCCTTCCAGCTAATTTGAATGCCCCTTCTGTGCCTTGGACATCTTTCACAATGAGATGATGAGCTCACCCTTTTTGCTGTAATGAGCATATAAACACCTGATTCTCAAAAGTGTTTCCTGTTCCTGATGGGGATCCTTCAACTTCTGGGAGTTTGTTATTTTAGACAGGTGTCTGTACTTCTTCTACATCCATGTATTTCTAGATTGGATAGTTGTACCAGGCTGGATCATACAGCATAGGCACTCTTGAAGTAAGGAGTAATGCAAGTTCATATTTTCAATAATTTGGCAGTGCTCTGTGAAGTAGTCCTTAATTTGCTGCCAGATCTCAATGTACTTTACTATCCATGTAGATTATTCTCTGCCTGTATTTCATCTCTGTGTGTTTGTCACTCCTCTTACGTTTTTGGAAGATTTAACTCTATCTCAACTCTAACTCAACCCAATCTACAGGGTTTTTTAGTGTAGTCCAAAGTGTATGTAAAATTTGTAGAATTGTCTTTAGTGTACATGTAATTTTCTGAAATTGCCTTCAGCAAAGACTGTATGTAGCTGTGTGTCTCCTAGAAAAAAACATGTGAAGTGTTTTATGGTGTAGCAGAGTTTAATTGTCTTTAGTGAGTCTTGTCAGGATTATGGCTTCCAAAACTCAACAATCACATTTACCGATGTAAAGATAAAAGTACAGAGCATTGTAAAAGGCAGCCTGTGTGTTCAAAGTGGTTGAGGGCATGAGCTTATAGTAACAACTGCCACCTGATGATCCCTTGTATAATACTGTCTCCCTCTGGCACAGATCAGTAAGTGTATTTCTAGCCCACTAAGTCACCAGTCTGACAAGTCAGCAACACACCACTTGACTGTCCCCTTGCTTTTCTGAGGGCATCTTCCTTGGGGCGATCTCACAGGCTGTAAAGTACAATGAGCTAGTTCTACAGGAGCTTCCACAACTCCCCAAAACATGGATGCTTTTGGCTTGTGAAGCTTGAGTCACCTTTCCATCTATGTGAGGAAGAAGTGCTGTCCAAAGATACATTATTAATTCTGAGTAAGGTGATGTGCTGTACAGCTTTTTGGAGACAGTGTCTAGTGCAGGTAACTTTCTTCACTTGAGAGAACCATTAGTCCATTTGCTCATGAACTTTACTTGTCTCTTTCAGGTCAGTCATTTATGTCAACCACAACCTCAGCCTTCAGCATCCAATTATTTATAAATGAATTTCTCACTGTGTTGTCAGCTATCGAAGAACAAAATGTGTTAGAGACATGCTGTTCCTTTGGGTTACCTCTGACTCTGTGAATAGAGAGGTACTCTGGAGAAAAAGTAAAGTGGCCAGTCTTCGCGAACGAAGATCTGGGAAAGGTCTTTTACCTTTCAAGCCTGCGCAATGGATTTTTTAGGTG
>JAWWLV010000100.1:49022678-49059977 GCA_035041135.1 Platyrinchus mystaceus
TTCTCCAAAACAAAAAAAAAAAAAAAAAAAAAAAAAAAAAAAAAAAAAAAAAAAGAAGAAGAAGGGTTTGATGTTGAAAATAGTGGAAATAGTGGTACAATTAAAAGTGGAAATGGTAATAGCCAAAGGACAGGCTGAGGTGTCAGCTCTCACCAGCAGTGTAGATGGGGGAAACTGAGCTAGAGAGAAGTGTAAATGAGCCCTAGCAAAGATGGGGATATGTAACTAGGGGAAAGCTGTGTTGAAAAGAGTCCTGTTACTCATTCGCTAAACCAAAGAGACAGAGGTCTGAAAACATACTACAAAGGTGAAGGAAGTGATGCACCAGTGTGAGAGTAACTAAAGGGAAAAAAGATACAGAGGGTAGAGGGTAGGAGCCTTCAGGGCAAAAAGGTGTCCAAAGGGATCTTGGCATCTGTATGATGCTTCTCAACTAGCACATCCATCCTGATTTCCGGAGGCTGAACTCACAATACCCTTGATGGACCTCTCCAGCGTGAGTCCATCCATCGGGCAGCAGTTCTTCCTAATCTCCATCCATCGGGCAGCAGTTCTTCCCAATCAAGGACTGTCCATCAAGGACTGTCTCCCGTGGGAGGGACCCCACGGGAGCAGGGGAAGGACTCCTCTCCCTGAGCAGCTGAGCAGCGGCAGAAACAACAACTGAACGTAACCCCCATTCCCCGTCCCTCTGCACCACCTGGGGGGAGGAGGGAGAACATGCAAGGAAGGTGGGGTGTGGGGAAGATGTTTTTAAGATGTTTTATTTTTCACCCTTTGGCTGTTAGTAATAAATTTATCTTATCATGTTGGTAACAAATTTAAATACTATCCCCGGTTTGAGTCTGTTTTGCCTGTGAAGGCAATCAGTATGTGACCTCTCCCAGCTGTTATCTCAACTCATGAATCCTTAGCTGTTTTTTTTTCTTTCCTCTGCCCAGTTGCAGAGGGAGAGTGAGAGAGCGGCTTTAGTGTGTACTTGGTATCTGGCCAGGGTCAACCCACTAGAACTTGCTTCACTGCTTGGTTGGCTGCAGCTGCAGTTGTTGCTCTGGAGCAGCACAGAATTATGCAAGAAGATTTCTCTGTAGTAATTAGTCAACACTAATTACAGTGGTGTGTTGGTAATTATTGATGATTCATAAACTGCAGGGACTGTAAGTCTGCAGTTATAGGGGGGTAAAGATTTTTGTACTGATAATTTAGAAAGGTGGAAATTTAATGAAGTAGTAAGTGCATTTTGCTTAATGTCACTGCTACAATAGTAAGGTAATTAATGATCAGTGATTTACAAAAAAGCATAAAAATTAAGAAAGTGCCATTGACTTTGCCTAATTATTTGATTAATAACTGATTACTGTGGAGATTGCTTAGGATGTTATGATACTGAAAATAATATTGGACAGTTTAAAATGTTAAACCATTTTTTTTTCCACTTTTTTTAAGCTTTTATTGTTTCCAGGTGGTTAGTTTATTTTTTATTTCTTTGCTGCCAACATTGTGTCTGTTCCTCTGCTCACTGAAATTGGGGATTTTCTCACTGGCCTCTTTGGAATCAGGCTTGTCTCTGCATGTTTTACCAGAAAAGTCTGTTATGAGCTACTACACTAATTGATTTAGGTTGCAGATCTATTAACAGTCCTTCTTGGCAGTCAATCAAATAACGAGAGCTTCATTTAAGTTGGAAATCATCAGCAATGTGATATTCACTTAAGTGAGGAAATGAACAGCGGTATTACCGCTATTGCAATGTCCACATGGTCAGATTCTTCTGGAAGTTCAGAAAATGTGGAGTTTGTTCCTTTAAGCCAATGAGAGATCCATAGGACATTTGTGAAGGCCAGGCACATGTCATTATTCTTGCTCCCTCCTGTAGCTGAGTTTTGAAAGAGAAAAGTGAGTCAGTCACTTATACCCACAGTAATTTGGGCATATAAATCCAAGGGTCTGATTCAGCTTGTAAAACAAGACTTAGGAAGTAGTATTTCAGATGTACTTTTTGCTATATTTGACAAGAAGATTTATTTATCCTTCCCATACTCAAGTTCATTACCAGTCTTAATTTGACAGTTTCATCCATTTCCATGCATTGTGTAAGTAATGAAGTTAGGCATTTTGGAGACTTAAAGGCTATACATGGCAATCTTTCGTATATAACAGCACCTGTTTTGCATCCGTCTGTGGTTCTGACTCTATCATGTCTGCACAGAGCAGGACAGGGACAAGTTCACCTACATCAGGAGGCTCAGATTTCCTGATTTTCATCAAGCTTTCCTGCTGTTAGCAAAGGCAGGAACACCCTGAAACTGGAAGGAAGGGAGGAAGAGAGGGAAAGACCCTGATTTTTATGTTCTTCTTTTCTAGTGTTTTTTATCCATGAGGCTAACACAGAAGCAGCAGAGAGAAAAACTCTGAGTCAGAGTCTGAGTGAGTGGATTATTTTGTTGTTGTTATTTTACAATAAACAGGATAAGAAAAGTGTCTAATCTATAAAGTAATCTCTATAAAGGATTTTATAGACTTGCCTGCATCGATCTATGTCTTGGAGAGAGTTATTCCGTTTTTGGCAATACAGAGTGACTAAAGCTGGATGTCCTCTAAAGTGATAGTAAGTGGAAGGCATTCATTTACAATGTGAGTTCCCTAGTGTTTTCCTAGCATTATTAAAGGGATAATAAAATAAATACCTGTGTCCTAACATACACGGATAGGTCTATGTTCTTCTTCTGTTGAAAAATCCCAGGTTCTTGATCCACACATTCTGAGACAGTTTGAGTTGTGCACTGTCAAAAAAGAAGATTTTGCTCTGACATGACCCAGGTCTGCTGTATAGTCTTACAAATTTTCTAAACCCTTTTTTTTAAATCAAAATAAATCAATATAAAAAACTGAAGAATTTCCTATATAGTACCAATGGACTGTGAATGTGCTCTTTTTCTATTTTGGCTGGGGGAGAAGAGAGGTTGAGGGCTTTCAGAGAACTATTTCTCTAACCTTACTCTTAAGTCATGGTTTATGATGGGTGCTGACTTTCATTTCTGTTCAGATACACTTACAGGCACTAAGCTACGTTCTGCTACAGCAGGAGCTCAAGTGGGAAGCGAAGCTTTTCTGTGAGAAAGGGAGAGGTTAACTACACTTATATTGGGGGCAGTTTTTGCTTTGGAAAACAGTGGCAGGTTTTGTAGTTTAATCTTTTGGAGTACTGCCCATTACCACCTCCTGACGTATGTTGTTGGGCTGAGAAGAATCGATGTGTAGTGGTGCATGAAAGCCCAACGTGCCAGTCATAGTTATATATAATACCACTGTCTCACATGTAGGAAAGCCTGTTAATACTTAACACAATATTGTATTGTCGAAAGGTAAAATGCTGAATACTGGTAACTTCAACCATTGTGAATGTTGTTACCTATTCCTTTGAAAAACACATTTTTAAAGATTGTCTGTGTAAAAGGCTCAAACTTAGCGAGCATCACAGAGCAAAATGCCACAGAAATAATGCTTCAGGATTCCTATGTGTCCGAGAATGGCCCTGAGAATCTGTCTACAAATAGGATTTTGGTCAATTTACATGTCTTGGGGGGTGATTGCTTAATTTGCTTACACCAGGCACCTGGGGTAACTGGTAAGCAGGAAAGCAAGAGAATCTGCCCTTTTGGAGATTGGTAACTTGCAACTAATTCTCCATATGCATGAGGGGAACAACATATTAAGGGTTCAAAGACTCTTTTTCTTAAGTATGTGCATCTGTAGGAAGACATATGTATTGTTCTGTTGCTTAACAACCTTCTGTAGCTAATGGTCTGAAGTGAAACAATTCAGTGGTGTACAGGAGAAGTGTATTGAAATGTATCAAGATACAAAAAGTATTAAGGTAGTCCAACTCCTAGGAAATATAACAAACAAAGCAGCCACCGCCTACATGTACTGGCTTTCTTGCAGTAGGTTTAAATTATGATGTGCTTCATGTCTTCTGAAAATGTCATGGCTCACATGGTAGTGATGTTTTTACCTGAAAACTAAAGTTGTTCTGGGAAACGACTTTAAATCTGCAACTCAAACAAGTTCCCTTGTCTGAAAAGTCATTTCTTTCCTAATAAAACTCATTAAAACACTATTATTTAGTGTATATCACAAGACCTTTAATACAAGTTTTATATTACATTCAAATGAATAGAGCAATTTTTGGCCAGAAATAAATGGCTTTCTGTAGTCTTAAGCAACATACAAGTCCTTCTATGTAACTAAAGTACTCTTTCGGGGAGAGAGGGAAAAGGATGTGGTGGTTTTTGTTTCCTTGTTAAAAATGCTACAATTTTTAACTTGCAGGCAAATAAAGTAAAATTAGGAGTTTAGTGAATATGATCATGTAAGATACACTTCAAAGCAGCTAAATTAAGGCTGCTAGTCATATGCCAGCCTGCCTTTGAGCCTCTTTCATGGTTCTGTTTGATCTTTCCTTCTTGCATGTAAAATGCTATCTTATTAAGACCTGGACTGAAAAAATATCTGTATTGCTCTTCTTTATCAGGCTTCAACTACAGAAGTACAAGTTGGGCCCATGAGACTGACACAATACCCAATTCAGGTAAGATGCTCCTTCAGGTTCTTGATACAGCCAATTCAGTGTTAATAGTTAATAGTTATAGTTAAGTATCTTATTTTCACTTCACTTGTGCAAGATGGGTTATAGGTGTTTTGCTGTATCTGATTGCTTGAGAAGAGATTTACAAGTAAATGAACTTGGTAAACAAAATGCTTAGATTTCCATTAACATCCCATCATACCTTTTATATGTCCTGTCAGTAGGAGTGTGTATGTGCATTAGCAAGGGAAAGATCTTCCTCTATGGATATTAAAAACTGTTCAGTTCTGATATACCAAACAGAGAGCTTCATGGAGTTTACATGTCCAGTTTTTCTGGGGTTTGCACAACAGGACAGAGAATCATAACAGGGCAGAGGACTGTGCTTCTACAGATCACCAATCCAAGAAATCACATCACCTCTGACAAAATAGGTTGAACTTCAGCTTAAGGAGCAACAGATGTCACCCCTACCTGCTTCTTTTTCTGTAGGTTTTATTCCTGTGACAGTAAACAGATGTCAAGTGGTTTGGTTTTTTTTTAGTTTATAGTGGGTGTTGGAACTCTCAGATTATAGGAAATTAAATAGTTTTAAGCTTTAACATTGTTCTAGTGATACATAATTCATTTGAATTAATCTTGGAGTCACTTAATTCTATAAAATACAGAGACACTTAGTCACCATCATCTTTTCCATGAAAAATCTGTGTGAAAAAATGCTATTCTCGGGGAAACTAAATGGTGTATATACATCATAGAGCTTTACATTTTATGTCTCTATTAAGCATCTTAATTAGGACTTGATCCAATGAAATATCTGTTGATATTGTAATAAGGTGGTGGAACAGTTGCTTCAACAATAGAACAGTCTTTGGTTTTGCAAGGAATTTCAACATAGAATTGTGGAACTCTTCACAAAATAATGTTCTTTAAACCATGATCATCTCCTTAAAGATGCTCAAGCAGCTCTTTGGCAACTACAAATACTCTCAGTACTTATGTCAGTGTATTGCATTGTAGAAATTGGATTTACCAAAGTATCATCATATCAGTGTTAGCTGTTACAAGTGAAGATTTTTCATATAAGAAGCAAAAGTGGAATTGTTGTTTTTAAATCTGACATTCTTTTTGCTATCTTGCCAGATAGGGATGGTTTTTTGTCCCTACATAACAGAAGTGTAAAAATCTGTCTTAAGTAAAGCAGAAACCATTCTTTAAGTAAAATAATTAACTGAAGAATTTTCCATATTGCCATACACTAACTTATTTACGGTAAAGGTAAAACACTTTATGTAAACCCACCTCCTTTGTTTGTGGAATGCGCCATATTGCCTCAGATAATTTGGCAAGTGTTACACACATCCATACATTTAAAAAATGTGTGCTAATCTTTTACTCCATCTTGACAATGCAATTACGTGTTTCTCTGTGCAGTGCAAATAGCTGAATATCACGTTTTAAATGTCTATTTGTGGGTGATTAATAATGTTTACAATTGTCTGAGAAGCAAGTTCAGTTTGTTAAAACAATTGCCACTGGGGCTTTTCTTAGCAAAGTTCATTTTATTCTGGTGTGTGTTTTATGCTGTTATGGGACACCTGTGCCAACCTTGAAATGGTACACATTTTTTGTCTGAGAGGTGACCTTACTTGTGGCTGTGACCTACCATAAATCTTTTAATAGATTCCTCACCGGACTTCATGACCATATATGTTGGAGAAAAAATCTGGTTTGGTTTACACTGGATCATGACCCAGGTGCTTCTGCCCTTAAGAGGCAAGGGGGAGAGTCCAAAGTAAATCAACAAGCCCCAACAATCCTAACATGCCACATACAGCTTGCACATCTGCCCCAATTTTGTACCAAGGCTTGGATTCTGAGACATTAGAAATGACCATGATAAAAGTACATGTAAATGTGCCCTCTCCAGAGGACAGAGGAGATAGGTGGTTTTTATAAACATTTGGTGCACATAAAAAAGGTGTTGCATCCTATTGCAGAAGTGTTTATTAGGGCTGATAAGTGTTTGGAGGTGTCCCTATTCAGATCTTTTAGGACATTCATTTGCCATAATATCTTTCACTGCATAAATCAAACTCCATTTCTGTTCTGATGATCATGAAATTCTCTGGTGAGCTGCAAATGAACCGTGTTGATGTGCAGCATTTTATTGTTTCCTCATGCCAATTTTCAGAGTAAAAGAGCCCCTTCGTAACTTAATTCAGGGTTACTAACATCTTTTCCACCTTAAGAGTCTCTTGCTGGGATATGATGATGTGAAAATAATTAAATAACTTCTTAAGTTGCTGTAATTTTCTGTTTCCTTTGAGTACCGTATTTGTCCTCAGTTGGTGTCCCTTACAAGCTCTTTAGAACAAATTTCTGTCCATTTTCTATATTTGTATTATAAACCGGGAACAAGATGTGCAATAGTTGTGTGAAGCAAATACTTAGAAAAAGAGTAAAAAGTACATCACCAGAGTTATAAAGGTCTCCACAGAGAAAGTTCATGGTGCTCCTAAACTCAGGCAGCACTGATTTTTACAGCAACACTGGCAAATTATGCAGCAAAAAATAACTACATGCATTTTTTTTTTGCCAAGGAACACAGATCAAATTCAAGCATTTCCTTGATTTTGTTGTTTATATGGATTGTTATATTTTTATCTTGACTTTGAGAGAGTATCTTACACTATAGGTCTAGTTAGGTTATGTTTTGGTGATCAATAGTAATCATTACAAATGTTAATGAGAAAGCATAGTAGTAAAACTTTAAAACAACTTTTAGCGTTAATATCCTCAGAAGGATTTGCACACTGATAATTAGCTACCAGTGAGAGACTGGGTGGTTTAATTAACCTGCATTATTTTACAGCTGGTAAATTATTGTATTTTGCAATCCTTTATTTCCAAACTGGGAGAGCTGAGAGAAGGAAGACACCAAAAAATATGCATGCCACTATCACAAATTTTTCTGAACCATATTGTTTCAAACTAGGAACAAAATAAAACTCATGGCAGTTGGAACCAAACAGAAGATTGTATCTGAGTAGAGACTTCCCCCAGGAATGGGCAGGCAAAGTCTACAACTTGACCACATCGCTGCTTTCCATCACTTTGATGGCTGGAAAAAAAATCAGGCATTAGGTAGAACAACAATACTTACCTTGAATGTTGTGTGTTAGTAAACCAAATCTGGTTATTATTAATTGCAATCAAAACTGTTTCTAATAAATTGAAATTTCCTAAGTTGTTTCTTAATACTTACTGAAATTCTAAGCATATAATTTTCTTCCACTGTTTAGTGAAACCTGACTGGTTGTTCTGTCGCAGTAATACTGATTGATTTTTTAATTGTTTAGAATTCAACACTCCAGACAGCTCAGGATAAGAGGAAAGATATGCTCAGCTTTACTGTCTCCTAGACTGATGGTGTTGAAATTCATGGGCTGACACCACAGCTGCATAAAGCAGCACAGATGAAAGGTTACTGACCTTTCTTATGGGCATTTGGAGCAAATTTTGTGTATTTTTCACAGACAGGTTGTTTCATTGAAGTCAAGGATGACTACTATTTGTGAAATGAACAGGATTTTGCTTTACATGTGATTACTCTCTGGCTGCTGCCTTTTGCTGCAATTTAAATAGCTGTGGATAAACTTTTGACTTTGTGAGCCCTTCTTTTTCACAGTATATTTGCACTAAATTAGCCCTTTTCTTCGTCTGACACACAGAGCACCATGGTTAGTTACCAGTCGCTATGGTAAATATATGCAAATTATAATGAGGAATGTCTGCATGACTTGTGTTCCTTGCTGAATAAATTGTACACTGATAATGTATGTATTATAGAGCTGGATGAAAAATTTATTCTCTCCTAAAAAAATTTTATCTCACATGAGAAGCACAGAAATACAGCTGTTTTCAGCCTCTATTCTGCATGGCAATTAGCAAACAGGCTTTCTACAGCATCTTGTTGCTTTTTAGAATGACACCTCAGTACACAACCTGTCCAATTTTGTGTGAGCAGTTCCTTAAGTGCTCAGCTAAAATTGTCAAAACTAGCTCATATATTCAGGGACAATTTAGGGATAATTTGGGACAATTTATTGGCTACAATATTGTGATGTTTGATTTCCCCCGCCTACCTAATCCTATCCAAAACTGTTCTTTTCAGTTTTGAAATAATATTGGTTATGAATAAAACAATGTTCTGTTTGTCCCTATTCAGGCAAAAGTGATAATTAGCTGCGTTTCAGACAGTTCCTTACAATATAGTGTGTGTAGCTTGGATGGCCTGATGGGAGTGACAATGATATTTGAACACTCTGGGTGGTTACTGAATGAATTGGAACAGGAGGTAGGAAAGAATCATTATCTAGCAAGCTAGTTTTGTCCTAAAAATCAGACCTATTCAATTAACTATTGATTATCTATTGATGACCACTCTATCCATTAAGAAAATTGTACTACTGCATCAGCTGCTTTACAAGCTTTGGTTCAAGCTTCCCACTTTCAAAGCAGACTCAATCTTTCATAGAGCAGAAGTGTTTGTTATGATTTGCACCATGCAGACGACTACTTTGTGTGTTTAATGTGGTGCTGCTGTTTTGCATCCTTTGCAGGTTTTGCTGGTCTTTGCAAAAGAAGACAACCAAAGCAATGGTTTCTGGTGGGCTTGTGACAGAGCTGGATACAGATGCAATATTGCCTGGACTCCAGAGTCAGCGCTTGAATGTTTTCTTGATAAGCACCAGGAAATAATTGTTATAGATCACAGGAACTCCAGATATTTTGATGCACAAGATATCTGCAGGTAACCTAAAAAACCTTATGCTTTTCTTTAGCTTTAGAATATATTGTATGAAACAAAACCTCCTAATTTTAAAGCAAAAATAGTGGAACAAAAATGAACACCCAAAATTACAAGAAAATGGAAGGTTGGGAACTGAGATCAGGAGGTTTGCATCCATCTGTAAGAGAATAACAATATGACAACTACACTTCTGGCAAAGATGAACTGCAGAATTATCTCTAGGTCATGGGCTTCTACCAGAGCACAAGCCAGAGCTGTTGTGAAATTATTCCCTGCTGTCTGTGTCTGTTTCTTTCCTGGTTTATTGCTACAGCAAAGTCTGAAGCTGCAGACTTCAAAGGAACATGTTTGTCCACTACGTCAGCACTGCCAGTTCTTTGCAGAACTTCACTCTTCTGGTCCACATGATTCTATTTAAGCAGCATTAAGATTGCAAGTGCTTAGTGTTGGGATTCTTTGCTAAAATGTATGCTAAAATGCATACATTTTGCACCATATTGTACTTCTAGTCTACCATGACCTGAAATTTGCCATGTTTATGACAAGGGACCTTTTAATGCTCAAATACTTGTGCTGAAGTAAGTTTTTCTGAAAGACTAACAAACAAATATAAAGACTGATTATTCAGGACAGTGTGATATGAGTGAAAAACTTACCTTTCACCAGTAAAAAGAGAATGGAATGTTCTCGTAGTTGGTTGTATTTTTTTCAGTTTCCCAATACTATGCAAGGTGGTAAAATTTGTTTTTTCAGCAATTAATAAATGATAGTCTGTCATAATTTGCTATACCCACTTTTCTTACTTGCATGCCTCAAAAGCACTTCTCACCCTCTAAAGAAAATTTTAGAATGTCTAGAAGGACAGTGGTAAGTATGAGAAGTGGTAGAGATTTATGTTTAAATTAGCTAGCAGGTTTTGAATATGTGCTGTATTTCTCAACATGCATTCAGAGCAGTCTACCCCAAATAAGTTGAGTACATGGCGCAAAGAAAGAGTGGGTTTGAAAAGCTGCTGTTTGTGCTATGTGTTTTTGAAGCTCTTGCCTTCTGCACTGCGTAGAGCAAAAGGAATCTCGCTGCAAAATGAAAATGGTTTGTCTAAGTGGGGATAGGTAGGTTTGGCAGTGCAATATCCTATTTTCTAGCCTGAATGGTGTCTTTCAGTCATGCTTTCATTTATATTTACAGTGAAGACACTCAGAGTAACATTGAGAAAGCACTGAGTGTAACTGAGACATCTTTGTTTCCTCAGGTCTATTCGTGCTGTAGAGCCATCAGAGCACACTGTAATACTTGCTGTGGTTCCACGCATGTAAGTATTACTGGTTTGTGAGAGATTTTTATTTTACTTTATAAGAATATTATGCATAATAGTTATCTAATAACAGAAAACATCTTACTAGCAAGTCTAACAGAGTAAGTTTAATATTTTTCACCTGAAATAGGCTAGTGATGTTCTATGTTTTGAGTGTTTGATAACTTTAATGCAGACTAGTATTATCCCTATCACTTTCAGAATGGTTTGTATACTAAGAAAATTAGAAAGATATATGTTAGTTTCTAAAAGAAAAAAAATCCAAACCAAAACCAGAAAGGTGTATATTGCTTTCTAAAGGAAATACCTAGGTCAATTAACATGCTGTGGTTTTTAGGGAACTGGGTAATAGAGCAAAATTCAATCCTGTTGGTGCTAAACTTACCAGAATGTTATCCTGAAATTCTTATTCAGTAATTCATACTCTACATATTCAGGGAGAATTCTTACTGACTTAAATACATCTTCATCAAACACCTTCAGATACCCTGCTTAGAACTCTACACACTACTGAATCCATTGTCATTTTATTAATTTCCTAGATCAGTTAAAATATTAGAAAATATAGCGACAAGAGAACTATTCCTGCCAGGATTCAAAAATAGATTAAATTTGCTGCTGAGCAAGATTTTACAACTTGCTTCACCTTTTTCTTAATAAGTTTTTTTTGAGATTATTTCCAAGAGGATATCACAGGATGTCTTTTATCCTCTTTCTTCTGACTGTGAAGAGACACAGGGCTTCTGTATGGGGTCTGTCAGGTTTGCTGTAGAAATAACTGTCAGGTTGTAGTAATAGCTGCAGATACCTATAAAATAAGACTGTAGCATCAACTTCTGTAATAGTATGATTTTATGTATGTATTTTATGCAAAACTGTTCTCACAGAGTTCATTATGTTAAATAACTTGTCAAATTTATACCATCTAATTCTTCAATGTTGTGTGACCATACAATATACCAGTCATGTTTAACGCCTGTACTGATGATCTGGATGAGGGGATTGAGTGCACCCTCAGTCATTTTGCAGATGACACAGAATTGAGTGGAAGTGTTGATCTGCTGAAGAGTAGAAAGGCTCTGCAGAGGGACCTGGACAGGCTGGATTAATGGGCTGAGGCCAATTGTTTGAGGTTCAACAAGGCCAAGTGATGGGTCCTGCACTTGGGTTACAACAACCCCAGGCAGCTCTACAGGCTGGAGAGGAGTGGCTGGAAAGTGGCCCAGCGTAAAAGGACACCCCCATGGGTGCTGGTTAAACAGCAGCTGAACATGAGCCAGCAGTGCCCAGGTAGCGAAGAAGGCCAGTGGTATCCTGGCCTGTATCAGAAATAATGTGACCAGTAGGACCAGAGCACTGATTGTCCCTCTGCACTTGGCACTGGTGAGGCCACATCTCAAATCCTATGTCCAGCTCTGAGCCACTCAATTCAAGAAGGACACTGAGGTGCTGGAGTGAGTCCAGAGAAGAGCAGAGCTGGGGAAGGGGTTAGAGCATGTGTCATATGAGGAGTGTCTGAAGGAGCTAGGGGTGCTTAGTCTGGAGAAAAGGAGACTTGGGGGGGGATCATATTGCTCCCTACAGTCACCTGAAAGGAGGTTGTAGCGGGATGAGGCTCAGTCTTTTCTCTCAAGTAGCAAGGGATCTGAGAAGAGGAAATAACCTCAATTTGTGCCAATGTAGGTTTAAATTGAATATTACAAAAAATTTCTTCACTGATGGGGTTGCAAAGCATTGGATCAGGCTGCCCAGGAATCACCAACCTTTGAAATATTTAAAAGACATATGGACATGGTACTTGGGACATGGTTTAGTGATGGACTTGGCAGTGCTGGGTTAAAGGTTGGACTTGATGATCTTAACAGTCTTTTCCAACCAGAAAGATTCTATGATTCTGTGATTTTTTTTGTAGATCTGCTGACCAAGAAGAGACCTCTGTTCTTCCCCTTCTTGATGCAGGCTTTGATAGGGTAAGTATAAATTGCCCATGTAATAGAAACCATATAGTAACTTCATAAATTACAAACACTTCTACTTCCTCAAACTGAAAACTATACATCCTCTTCTGACAAAAATTTATTGATAAGAACCTGTGGCAGTTGATTTGGTATTCTTTTCTTTTCAACAGTGTATTCCAGAAGCATGTGAAATAAGAAACTCTGTGATGTAGCTAATCCTTTTAGAGTAGCAAGAGTACTGAGATTAATTTCTTGTGGTCTGACTGGGTGGTGGTGGGTTTTGTTTATGACTGCATTAAAAAACAATGATGGGAGACTCTGATTAACATGTGCTGCATATTGCAGCATGCTGACCAGTCACCCCAACATCTCTGCATGTCTCAGACTGACGGAATTCCTCTTCTAGTGGGACTACAAACCTGGTCCAGCTCCTGATGTGAAGAAGAATTTATTTTTTTTTCCCATGAGGTCTGTTGTCCTGATTTGCACCAGTTCTTCTCAGGACAGAGTTAGATGCTCTCCTGTACAGGCAGCAGAAGTAAAGATAACTGTTCATACTGTTTCTCAAAACAGCTTTGTAGGAGAGAGCAGAAAAGCAGGAGTTCTCAGCTCTGAAAGTCTAGGTTGCTTACTCTCTTCTCATCTTTGTGTGAGTGGCTTTGGATGGGCATGAATGTTATGTTGCTGTAATATAAATCAGTGGTATTATTTAAGTTCATAAGGAGTTATGTACTTAAGTTATGTACTTAAGCAACAGAAGCACATCAGTGGACACTGTAGTTAGAGAGAATTAAGTATATATTGTCCTAAATATACATATAGTTAGATCAATGAACTATAGTAAGGAATATAAGGGAAAGAATGGAATGAACTCAGGTAGAATCTCATGCTCAGGTGTCCAGTATCTGAGCTAGCTCACATTCAGCCCAAGTTTGTTTACACAGCAGAACATGCACCAGAATTACCATATTCAGATCATCTCAAAATAAAAAGAGGTATTAGGTCTTGCCTCTCCTGTGAGAGTATTGGGGAGGCAAATGATTTGAAGGCCAAAGCCTTTCTAAAGCACACAGATACTCTGAAAACTGGAATAGGTGAATCTAAGAGAAAGGTCAGCTCAAGAATGCCAGGGTTTTCTTAGTGCTCTCTCTCGCTCTCTCAAAAAAGCGAAAAAAAAGGGCTTTAATGTTTTTCAAAGAAAACTTTATTACTTCTTAGTTCTAGTGTTTAATTTTAAAACAATGCAGGGCAATATGTTTTGTGAGCTAGATTATAACTATAGGTGTAGTACTGAGTAAAACCAGAGAAGACACATTCTAGTGACACACTGTCTGCCTAGGAAAATAAAACCTTTTTGCACCTGACAGCTGGTCTAATCATTCCTTCTTGCTGTCCCAAATTTATCAGAGCTTACATAATATAATTCCCTATTGGAATTATCTTCAAGACTTTAAAACACATCTGATGTCAAACATTCCATTTTTGTAGTGGTGTGGACATAGGAATTATTTCTGCTTGGATGGGGATCAGTAGTCACTAAATCCATTAACACACAAAACTGCCCCACACAAAGATTTTAAAATACCCTTCTTCAAGAGAGATGGTATTTGCAGGGAATCTCTTCCTCTGGAGCAAAAATGAAATTTGTTTTTGAAAAATCATAACTGCTTAAATAATAAGTTTTTCTTGTTTACTTATTTCTGTTTTTTCTTCCTCCTTCTCAAGAAAGTCTATTTTATTGCATCTTCTGATTTTCCCCCTATATCATTAGCTGCTTTTGTGTTTGTGTATTAATGCTGTTGTTAGTCCGGTACATTAATTATGCTGATTTTTTTTCCCTCTCAACCTCATAAATCTAATAGTGGTGGCCTACTTAGGATGGACTAATTTGAATAAATGATTCAGTTTCCTGACTGATTTTTATCTACTATTTAAATCAGCAAACAGGGGATCTGAATGTTTGCAGTTGTTGAATTACAGCCTTGTCTTGTATTTTGAACTTCTTTTCCTAAACAAATGTTGATTCTTATTGACCAGATACTATGAAAAAGTTCTGGATTGGAGTAAAAGAAGTCTTTATGTTAAACCTAGTGTCTCAGTTTAAATGAGACACAAGTGTTTTGCTAAGGATGAGTTATGAGGAAGACCCTCTAAGCTGGCCTCACACCAGCTCTCTTTATAAGGTCAGAGTTTTAAATGCAGCAACAGAAATAACAGTTTAAAAGTTTAAAACCGTTCCCATCTATTTCATGCACTCTTGATTTGTCTTCCAGCAATTCATGGAGAACAGCAGTGTAACTGCTTGTTACAATGAACTGGTTCAAATAGAACATGGGGAAGTGCGATCTCAGTTCAAATTACGGTATGTAAAAATGTAAGAAACTGTAAACATCAACCTCTTTGTCTAAGTAATTGTATCAGGTTGATTCCTGCATCTTCCCAGCTATGCGTATGTGTGTTTTGCATCTGCATGTTAACTAATATACTTTTATATTTTCTCCTTCTGTTATTTTGTAAAGGACAAACTTAAGTGCCTTAGTAACTGGTGCCCTGAGAAAGCTTGGTCAGAAAACTGTGAATTTACATGATGGTAGAACTTCACAAAGTCATTCTTGATCTTGTGTATCTAAGATTTTATATCTGATAGCTTGAGCTGAATGCAATCTTGATTATTTTATTGCTTGGGCAAGACTTGGTGGGTCAGGAGCACAGTTTTTTATCATAATGAGAAAATATATTACTTTCATTCCCTTATCACTTTTTCCTAAATGTGATTAATTTTATATTTGTTATAGTGGCTTATGCATGCATGTAGATACTTTTGCAATGCAGGTGTATAAAGGAAAAAGCCCTTGAAGTTGAGTGTAATGCAGAGGAGGGGTCATTCTCTATGTCTTAAATTCCATTAACAGAAAATAATACCCTTTTTCCACAGGTTTCAGTGGCTCTGTTTAAGAAGTACATTTTCTAAGATTTTCTTTGTAAACTGATTCCTAAGTGACTTCATATTTTCAAGTGATTGTGTGTTCATGCATGCAGAATCCAATTATAAAATTTCCAGGAAAAAATTATAATTTGGGCTTACACAATTTAATAGTTGCTTTCCAAAATACAGCAGGAGAATAAAGCAGCTATGACATTTTAGAAGTTAAATTTTAGCAGTTAATTATTAGTTGTGGTGGTCCTGACTTGGTTCATTGTTAGTTGCAAATGCAAGATTAAATAAGTATCTTCTGAATGAAGTCAGCGTAGATCAGAAACATCAGTTTTATATGGAAAGATTAAGCTGTCATTCATACACACAATGCTTGTATTTCATGTTTTATTTCAAGAACAAGATCCAAATACATTTTGTGCATCTCTACATGAGTAGTATCAAATATGAATGCAAATAATTAGAACTCCAACCCAGGGAGCATGATTCATATTGGCTACCATATTTTTCTGTAAGTTCATTTATAGCCATTAAAGTTCATTAAAATTGGAAGGAAACAATGTCAGTCCCCAACGGCATTTCATCTACTGACAGTTCTTTCATCCATATTGTTTATGGAAACAGTAGCAATTCTGCTTGCTCTTGCTCTCTTGAATGGAGTTACATAAATTGTGAGCCTACTTCATTTTAATTTATGTAAATAATATTATATAAAATTCATCCTGTGTTATCATCTTTTGTATATTGATAATAAACATTATATATATTTTTGTGTATGTATATGTATCCACATCACCTCTGAACATGACTCTTTTGGGAACCTTTGGCAGCACTGTAAAATACTGTGAAAAGAAAAGGTGGTATCTTTGGGTTTGCTACTGCCACTTCCAGATGCAGTTGCAGAATAATTAAGTAAAGAGTTTAACAGATGTAGGCCCAATATAGCTAAGCAGCTAAACCTTGTCATCTAACAAGCATAAGTAATACTTATAAGCAACTTTTATACTAAAATAGGGGGGTATGAGGTTGCCTTTTAAAAGGTAAACTTTCTGAAAAGCTGTATTTGTGATCTGGAAAAGCTAATGCTTATCCCTACCTCTGCCTTATTTGGCAGGTACCATTAAAAACTAAGCCAAGCAGAACTTGGTATTTGGTAATGCTATTTAGTTACATTTTTTTTTTTCATTCATGTGGTTTAATTAAGTGGGTAAAAAAGTGTTGTACTGTTTGTCTGTCCCACTTGTTGCTGGTCTGTAGGTCTTCTCTACAGCTTTGTAACAGCAAAAGGGAAGAGAATGCAGAAAGTTAATCTATGGAATAAAACATGGGATATTTCAAGTGTTCAGAAAAAAGAGAAATGTGGTGAAAGAGTAGAACCAGCCCAAGAAAATAGAAAAGGTTATGTCAGTGGTCAGAAATATCTTTCCATTCCTAGCAGGGACTCTGCTTCTCCGCAGTTGCTTCTGGTCTGAAAATTGGTTGGACATATGTGTGCCAATCAAAGAGGATATGGGGTTGTAATTTTGCTGGCTTGCTTGCCAGATCAAATGAAAATACTAAGGCTTGAATAGTGAAAACATACATCTATGTTTTCATACAGAAAATTTACATTTGTAATGACATTTTTTTGCAGTTGGTGTACCAGCCAGGCATCTGTCACTGAGATTGTGAGTTACTTCACACAACACAAAATGAGACTTGGGAATCAGCTTGGATTGCTAGAAAATCACTTGTAAAAGCTCCTTTTATTATATGGATTGAAATACTGCTGTCATCTTCTGGATATCACTTTTTTCCTAGAAATCTTCATCCATGCGGCTACACAGCTGTGTTTCTGTGTATACCTCTTCATGCGTCCTATTTGGTTTAGAGTTACTTCCATGATAGGGGGAAGTAGAAACATCCTGTATTTCTTAGTTCTCTAGTCATTGGTACTAATTCAAACCCTACTATGCAGACCTGGAGCAAGAGATGTTTCTTTTAAGTAATAACTTTATACAAGAATGTTCATGTGTTTTTGCTCCCTGCAGTGAGAGGTATATAAGAGGCAATTAGTTTGTCTTTAGTTCAAATCAAAGATGAAGTACTGGCATCTATCAAAGCAAGTATGCCAGGTTGTTTCTTTTAGTATGTACTTTCCCTGACCATGGCAGCGGGGTTGGAAAGAGATCATTTTTCAGGTCCCTTCCAACCCAAACCATCCTATGATTCTACAAGATATACTTTTTTTTCCCTACCACTAGGAGCCTATATTAAGGCCATTCTCTGTAAATCATAATTCATGCAATTTAAATTTTGTAGCAAGAAGGTAAGGCTTTTTTTTCATTCATTAGTTCGAGGATAGCCCTGAAAAAAAATGGGTGACAAAGATCATTTTGGCCCTTAAAAATCAGGATGTATGGAAATAAGCCACTCCATTATTATTTTGTAGCAGGAAAATTGACATTTTTTGGACTAGAACTTTGAGATGAACTAGATTGTTTCCTTTAACTATGTTGTATTACAGCTTCTTTGACAGTGCCAATCTATTTGCTTATTGAACATTTTGTATATATCTGCTATGATGATTTTTTTGTTCCCAATCTTTAATAATCACAAAACTTTCTGATGTAAAACTAATGTGTTGGTTTTACTGCTAACTGTTAGTTCCTGGTGTTCAGAACATGTATGTAGATAAAAATACACCATTAAGATGCTGCAGTGCCTATGAACACTTTTACAATGTGATCTGCAGTAAAAGCACGTTAACAGGGGTGTCTAAGGTTGGATGCTCTGAAAAAAGTCATAATGAAGATAGGGACATGGTTTAGTTAAAACAACTGCTACTTTGTGATTCATCTACCGATAAGTACAATTTCAAAATGTATTTATAGTGAACAAAATGTTCTAACAATAAAACTAATGTGCTAATCCTTTGCTAATTTCAGAGCTTGTAATGCAGTGTTTACAGCATTAGACCATTGTCAGGAAGCTGTAGAAATAACCAGTGAAGATCATGTCATTCAGGTAGGGGGGGAAACCTTAACTATTTTATAGAATTGGAAAAGAAGAACCCCAAAGAGGTCTTTGTTCTATTTCAGTATTTTAGTTTTGTTGCCCATTAGTAAATCTTGTGCAACTGTCTAATTTTTTGATGATGCACACTGATGCCTGCTGAATAAGACTTTTCCTTCAGTAACTGTATTTAGGTTATAATTTTCAGTAAAGTAATGTTGTTTATGGTAAAACCTGTATTATTCTCTTTCTGTCTTTCTGATAGGAGGTTACATATTCCTTTCTGTGTTTGACTTCTTACTTGAATAAAATGTTTCACCATCGCTTAGTATTTTTATACAAGAAACACCGAATTACAGGGATGTGTGGTTGTGGCTTTAGCCATATAACTTGTCCCACTTTGATAGTTAAATGTGAGTAAATATCATTTAAGCACGTTCCTTTGAATACTGACCTAAGATACTTTTGTCTTGGCAGTATGTTAACCCAGCCTTTGAACAGATGATGGGATACCACAAGGGAGAGCTTATTGGCAAGGAACTTACTGAATTACCTAAAAGCGATAAAAACTGTGCAGATCTTTTAGACAACATAAACACATTCATTAAAAAAGGAAAGGTAAGCAAACAAAACAATCTCATTGCTATAGATTCTGCTTTATTTTTTATTTATATATTCTGCTTTATTTTTTATTGCTCTAGGTTTAAGAACACTAGGTGTGTTCTTCATGAGTGCACATATAAGACCAGAATTCTGCTCCTCAGATGTCTAAGGACCGCAACAGCCCAAGTCACAGACAAGTGACTACAGATTTCATTAGCTTTGCTTTTCGGATCTGACTGAACTCCTACTGATCTGTTTGCTTAAGATCAATATCAGAATGTTTTCTCTCTTTCTATTTTGCTTACAGCTCATGGAGTTTTTGTTAGTTGGAATGTAACAGTTTGTCACTCAGTCAGTCTCTCAGGTGGCTGAATCATCCAACCAAAAGGCTTAGCTGTTCTGTCAAACTGCAGAGCCTTCACTGACTGCATACTTCAAGCACCAAAAAGTATTGGCACCCAGTGGGGTTTGGTTTTCTAACTACAGTTAGAATTCTATCTGCAGTGCCCTGTGAACTCCTGTTTTTGTGGTGATGGGCCTGGCAATACGTTCCCCTAATCCAAATAACAGTCTCTTATCCCATCTCCCATGGGTTGCAGAAGTACCTCTCACCTTTCCCTGTCTCGCATTCTGCTTCAAGAACTTTGGGGAGTTCTTGAACCTTTGAATCATTTCCAGCAATGATCTGAGCTGGAGTCACTGTCTGGAGCTGTTTGCAGTTCACCTTGGTTCATTAGCAGTATTTGTAGGCCACTCCTGCTGTGCTCCTCCTCATTTATATGGGCTGCCCAGCAGCTCGCACGGCCTGCTCAAAGGTATCCTCCACCCATTTTCCAACTTAATCCTACTCTGCTGCCATGTAGTTCCATCCTTAAAAATCTTTCTTCTTTGAGGTTAGCTGAAGGACATCTTTAGGTCAAGGACTTCTGAAATTTAGCATACATATTGTGACAACCGACAACTTCAAAGCTGAATAGTGCTCAGCACAGTTTGTTTCTGCTGGTCCCAAGGAAGGTATCCTCTGGGTGTGTCGCAACGACTGCTGCTTATGGTGGTAGCTATCAAGTAATTCCTCTAAGTAGATGACTCCTGAAGTTCTTTATAAAAGTTGTGTGCTCTCTCATAAGAGAAACATTGTTTCACTCTCCTTATGTTAGCAAATGACTGTTAAAGGTGTTATTCTCTATTTATAAATTTTATATTATTTTAGAAAAGACAACCATGAAATAAAATGTAATAATTTACTATGTAAGGACTATGCAATAATAAATGAAGATTTGACTGCAAGCTATATATTCTTAGATGCTGTCTCTGTCTCTGTCTCATTCTTAGGAATGGCAAGGAGTTTACTATGCAAGAAGAAAATCAGGAGACAGTATCCAGCAGCACGTGAAGATAACACCTGTGATAGGTCAAGGAGGGTAACTAACTTTTCCAGAACATATCTGCTTTCTGGTTTTTAGGGTCTTCTTTCTGCTTTCTCAATCTGTAAGTTTGGCATGAACCTCCATGTATTTAGCAGCTGGGCAATCCCCTTGTTTGTGTGTGTGCTTGTACATACTCCCACCTTTGCAGTGTAGAACAGGCACATTGCCAAATTCAGCTCCCAGATGTGCAGGTGAATTCCTATAGGAGCAAAAGGATCAGGTGTTCTGGGACAAATATATCACTGTTATGCTGAAGGAGTGCTGGTTACCCAGTCTTCTTGGTGGTGTCGGGTTTGGTATCTGGTTTCCTGAGGGCATGGAGATCTCTGCTATAGAAAATTGCAGTGTATCACTTCACTTCTCTCTTTACCATTTGATATGGTAACAAGTGACTATTTCTGTTGCTAGGAAAATAAGACACTTTGTGTCCCTCAAGAGGCTGCATTGTACCAATGAAAACAACAAACAGGTATTGTATTTCTTTCATGTGATAATTTCCATAGCTTTTAATAAAATAATAAATTTTGGCTTATCAATTTTTGCAAGCAGATGTGACCTATATTGTCAGTGAGATTCTCATTGATTGTTGTAGCAAGCAAGAAAACTTCAGCAGTTGAGTGGGCTATTCTCCTTCTGTAGGACTGCTGAGTAGAGGAAGAAAGAATTTTCTGGAGCATGAATGTGACAGTTGAGTCCATGATACTGGGGAGCAACACAGACTATAGTTCAAAGGGAGTTCAGGGCCTTCTTTCTAGAGCTGCTCTTGACTGTTTATCTGATGTACTTATGCCTAATAATGACCTGTGCTCAGTGGTCACAAGGCTTGCAAATGCATTGTTCTTAAATAAAGTGTAGCCTTCATGAAGCACCTGAGACTTCACACACTCATAAGAAGTGTTCTGGAGGGGTGTCATTCAAGCTGTAACCCAAGTAAACCAGCAGTAGCAGCTGACCCAGGTCTCTGCAGTCCAGACACACATCCATACCAGCTGGTCCTGCAACAAATCTGGTCGTATGGGGAAGCTGTTTGCTGCAATCTGCTCCTGTTGTCCACCCGCTGACAGTGTCTGAGGCAAATGATCATATCACATGCTTTGCCCCAAAATACTGTAGTACATGCACTGTAAAGAAGTCTGGAATTCTGTGAGCAAAGAGTGAAATCTATCTTTAGCTTGTGGTCTTCAAATAGAAGTGAAATAGGAAGTGGCTGGCAACATTTTAGACCAAGGATGTGCTTGGCAAACATGATATGTTTCCATGTTGTTTCAGGAAGGAGTTATGCATCTTATTTAGATTTTTATGTACTTTTACCCATGATATGGGTAAAGACACTTACGCAGAAAAAGTATTAAGAAAGTCACAAGTGTGTCTAGTTGCCCCTTGTTTAGAAGAACAATACTCAATATTAAAACATTATTGGAAAACCACTACTACTGGAAGAATTTCATAGGTGGTAGTCTGTAAAATTTGCCCACTGAAACCATCCTCCTTGCATAAGTTTTGTGGAGGCAAGTAGTCAAGGAACAAAACTGCATAACTTTTGGAAGAACTTTGAAGGTCTATCACTGAAAAGTAAGATAATACTGTAATACTCATAATACTGTAAACTGACCTGATCTTTGAATTAACCACAGTTTTTAGTATTAGCAGCAAAGTATTTACAGTCACAGTACTTTTTAAGATCTCAGACTAGAGTGCAACTGAGTTTTGTAACAGAAGCAGTGATAAGTTATGTATTCTAATTTATTCTCTTTAATTCATTGTTTAAATCTCTTCATTGTTTTTTCATTTATAACTACTTTGATGTTGCTTTGAAAGTGAGATACAATCTGATATTTTTTCTTTAAAAAAACCACAGCTGAAAGACTGATACAGATAAGTGCAGATATGATACTCTTATTGCAAGATAATGAGTGCAACACAATTAAAAATTTGAAGCCAGCTGTAAAAAACAGTCATTTTCTGTTTTTCTTTGCTTAAGCCAATAAGAATCATAGACTAATTTGGCTTGAAAGGGACCTTAAAGATCACCTAGTTCCAAGCCTCCTGCCACAGGGGACACCTTCCACTAGTTGGTCAAAGCCCCATCCAACCCGGCCTTGAACACTTCCAGAGATGGGGCATCCACAACTTCCTTGGGCGACCTGTTCCAGTGCCTCACCACTCTGACAGTAAAAAATTTCTTCCTGATATCTAAGCTAAACCTGCCATCTTTCTGTTTGAAGCCATTACTTCTTGTCTGATCACTAGACACCCTTGTGAAAGCCCCTCTCCAGCTCTCTTGGAGGCCCCTTTATGTACTGAAAGGTGCTGTAAGGTCTCCCCAAAGCCTTCTCCAGGCTGAACAAGCCCAACTCTCTCATCATTTCCACATGGGAGAGGTGCTGCAGCCCTCTGGTCATCTCTGTGCCCTCCTCTGGCCCTCCTCCAACAGGTTCATGTCTTTCTTATGCTGGGGCCCCTCCAGCGTATGAACCACCCTGCAAAGCTTGGTGTCATCAGCCATCTTGCTGATGGTGCACCTGATCCCACTGTCCATGTCCCTGACAAAGATGTTAAATAATACTGGTCCTAATACAGACCCCCAAGGGGCACCACTCATCACTCCTCTCCACATGGATGCCGAGCCATTGACCACAACTCTTTCAGTGGGACCATTCAGTAAATTCCTTATCCACTGAGTGGTCCATCTGTCAAAATCCAGGTCTCTCCATTTTAGAGTCAAGGATGTGCAGGAAAGTATCAAATGCTTTGCACAAGCTCAGTTAGATGACATCCCCTTATCCACCAGTGCTGTAACCCTATTGTAGGAGGCCACCAACTCTGTCAGGCACAATTTGCCCTTAGGGAGGCTGTGCTGGCAGTCACCAATCACCTCCTTATTTTCCATGTGCCTTAGCATGGAGGATCTGCTCCATGACTTACAGGGCACAGAGGTGAGACTGACTGGCCTGTAGTTCCCCATGTCTTCTTTTTTTTTCGTATTTAGAAATAAGGGTTAAGTTTCCCCCTTTCCTGGGAACTTCACTGGACTACCATGACTTCTCAAATATGATGGATAATGACTTAGTCACTTCCTCCACCAAATCCCTCAGGACCCATGGATGCCCATCAGGTCCTGTGCACTTGTGCACCTCAGGTTCCTTAAAAATTCTCAAACCTGTTCTCCTACAGTGGGTGGTTTTTCATTTTCCCAGTCCCTGCCTTTACCTCCTGAGACTCAGGCAGTGTGGCTGGAGCACTTGTCAGTGAAGACCGAGGCAAAATTACCATGGAGTACTTCAGCTTCTCCATGTCCTGGGTAACCAGGTATCCTGTTTCCTTCCTAAGAGGGCCCACATTTTCCTAGTCTTTCTTCTATTCGCCAACGTACCTATAACAGCTTTTCTTGTTGCTCTTGACATCCCTGGCCAGATTTAATTCTATCAGGGTTTCACCTTTCCTAACCTGATCCCTGGCTGCTCAGGCACTCTCTCTGGATTCTTCCCAGGCTACCTGTCCTTGCTTCCACCTTTAGTAGGCTTCCTTCTTGTCTTTGAGTTTGTCCATGAGCATTTTGTTCATCCATACAGGCCTCTTGGCATTTCTGCCTGACTTTTCTTGGTTGGGATGCATTGCTCTTGAGCTTGGAAGAGGTGATCTTTGAATATTACCCAGCTTTCTTGGGCTGCTCTTCCTTCCATGGCTTTATTCCATGGCACTCTTCCAAGCAGATCCCTGAAAAGGCCTAAGTCTGCTCTCCTAAAGTCCAGGGCAGTGAGCTTGCTGTGTGCCCTCCTCACTGCCCTGAGGATCTTGAACTTCTCCATTTCATGGTTGCTGATGCCCAGGCTGTCCTTGAACTTCGCCTGCCCCATTAGCCCCTCCTTGTTGATGAGAACAAGGGAACTTAAGAAACAAATTTTATCTAAGAACTCATGTCCAAGGTGACATTTATATTCTCTGTACTACTGGCACTGATGGAAAGCACCACCCTTCATGTCTTTTTAGTATTGTTTCATAAGCAGTTACTTGTGAATTGAGCACAAATTTGGTAGTCTGGAGAGCTTTACATATTTGGCAATACCAGGGAATATGGCTTTTGAAAAGTTCTCCACAGGTATATAACCTATAACACAAAGGTTAAAGATCACGGCCTAAGAGAAAGCATGGCGTGCGGAGATGTAAGGTCCCCTGGGGAAAAAACAAGGTGCATTCAACAGAGCTATGTAATTATTCTGTTTCATTTCTGTGGTGGAAATACCTCCTGCCTGTAGGAGATACTGGACACTGCAGTATTCCTAAAATCCATGCCTGAATACTTGCAGCAGTAGAACATTTCTTTACCATAAAAAAATTAGATTCTTTTTCAAGCCACAGAGAAATCTTTATGGTAGGATAAAAGGAAATCAAACTATTTATTTAGTTACAGAGCAGTAAAAGCTGTCATGATTCAAATGTTGATGCAAGTGCATTGACATAATTTTAAATGGCTGGATTTCAGCATTCAGACAATGTATGTTGACTTAGAAATATTGTTACATATTTTGCATTGTTTCACCTTAAAAAAAATGTAGATACTTGCCATTACCGACAGCCTCTGTAAGGGATATCACAGTATGATCAGAGATCATTGTGCAGAAACCTTCATGTATTTCTATGCCAGATCTATCACATACAAAAATTTAGTATGCTAGATTTATGCGTGGAAAAAAATTTTTGTAAGAGAGTATTAAGCACTCTTACAGTGAAGATTTATGAATGGGGATTGACTTTCATGTGACTATTTTCATGTGTTGAAGCCTAGGTAATTATTAATGCTGCTGTTGTCAATTTGAGACCTGACAGGATTGAGTCCAGTGTTTGCACATTCATAAATTTACAACAGAGGTGTTGTTTCTCCTCTTAAGAACATATTGACCCAAGATTAACTCTGTGACTGCCCTCATAATTTACCTTACATGGCTCTTTCAGGACATGCCTGCAGAAGGGAAAGAGAAGTATTCAGAACAGAAAAGTGGTTTGTTTTATTTTTTTAGTAGAGCACTTGGAGGACTATGCCAATGTTTCTGCCAGTTGTGCAGTAGACAGAGATATATATCCATTGGCTCTGACAGAAGCTCCAGGTTGGGACCAGAACGAGCAGTGTGAGCCTTGTGTCACTGCACCATATCTGATGAGATTCCTTAATCTTGCGCTGTATGGACAAGATCATTTCTCTTTTAGTTTCTGCAAGGTTACAAGAGAAGTGTTTAAAAGTATTTTGGAGGAAGAGTCACTTTCTGTGCTCACTTGAACAAAATTTATATGGAACATGAGCACAGGATTTCCCTCTCCTTTTTTTTTTCTTCATTACAGAAAACTATGTCTGAATTTTATGTTGTTTTTCCTTTCCATTTTCTTCTCTTTCCCTCTTTACCTGCTCCCCTCCACTGCAAAAAGGAGAAAAAGATAGAGTGTTTGCAAGAATGACAGAAAAGAGAACGTGTATCAGAGTATGCGTATACAGAGAGCACGTGTATCTTCTCTAGTGACTGAAGTAAAAAAAGTAATGCATTATTTTTAGTCCTTCTCAGTGTCTCTGTTAGCTATAATTTATCATGTGCTAATTTCAGAGGGAAGACTTGAGGAACTGACATTTTTGTTCAAGTTTCCTACTAACAGGAAAGCAAAATACTTTCTTGTAGCAAAGGAAAGGGTATTAAATTGTCATGAACTGGACAGTGCTTTCTTTTCTGAGCAGAATGGAAAAGCAGAGGAACATTTAATCTGTTATTGTAGTCTAAGCAATATGTGTAAATTTTAAGATGATGGAAATATCCTATGTAAATTCTAAGAAAGCTTGAAATACCTATTGTGGAGCTACCCAAGATCTCTCAGAAGCACAAAGAATTAAGATTTTGTGTTTAATTTTTTCATTCATGAGAATGATCAAAAATTACTTGCAAATAAAGTTCCAATGAATGACACCTACCTCTACCCCTCATTTGTTGGAGAGTTGTTTTTATAACTGAGTTTTCTGAAGTCCAGTTTATTAGTGACCTATGAAAGGGTGCATGCAAAATTAGCTTAAATAGTGCTAAGAAAATGTTTTTTAAAGTGCAAAAATTAACATTTTGGGATTTTTTTTATTTTTTGCGTTTCATTTTTCAGGTTCATATGCAATTAGCATTTAAAACAATACCTAAAAAGAACATCAATTCTCTTGCAAACACAGGCATTAAACAGGAACTTAGTATATAAAAGCACTATTATATTTGTGATTTTCTGCATGATGTATCTGTTTCCTTTCATATTATTTCTGTACATCTAACTGCACCTAACAAAGAGTCTTTGCCAAACACCTTCTTTTTAAAAATAACTGAATGGAAAATTCTGGATAAGAACGGTGTTGAATGTAGCCTGTTTAAAGTATTTTTGTATTCTTTTTCCTTACATATATATTTTACCCAATCTTCAGGTCTACAAGAGTCACCATGAAGAGAAGTACACAGGAGACAATTCTCAGTCAGGTTAGAAAACTTTTACCTCTACGTGCTGCTGTGCTGGAGGTGGTGGCAGGGTTCTTTGCTGGTATGAATTGTTGTTCCTTCCCTCTGTCCAGTCAGTAGTCAGAGCTGACAGCCAGTGATGGATGCCAGCTGCCACTGATGTCTCACCATGAATTGGATTTATAATCCATAATCAATAACCAATAATAATATAAACAGCAATAACTCGGTCTCCTGTGCAGAGCTCTTGCTGTGCATCTGAAGTTAGGATGCACTGCATCTGATCCTGAGGCTGGTGTACCTTGGCACCCCTTTGTGTCTGAAATGTGGAATGTGCTGATTTGTGCCAGCACACCCGCCCTAGTGTCAGCAGGCCACTGGTTTGGCCCCAGCACTGGGCTAAGACAGTTGTCTGAGGAGTCCAGGCCTGAGCTAGTCAGTTCGTCACTGCTGAGTTGTTGCAGGATGTCTGCAAAACCCTTGCCTTGTGTCTCAGGTGGGTTTACTTACTTGCAGACAGCACATTCCAGCTCTCATTGACTTCTGCAGACAGCTTTTGACTAGAAGTGTGGAGCATAAGGGGATAATCCCTTCCTCCAGTGCTGTGTAGTGTTTGGAATAACACTTTTGCCTGAAGAAGAAGGCACCAAAGGCCAGTTTTAAGCTTCTGACTCCAGTGATCTCAGCCAGATGCAGCACTGATGTCTTACTATGAGTGAACAGGTTCTTGTGCCCTATTACCTTCTGGCACCTGAGGCTGCTTTGAAAGATGGACAATGTTGCTGTACAATGTCAGGCAGCTTCTGATTTTCACATGGGAAGAGGATATAACATACCATGAGCACGGGACATGATTGTTTAACAGCCCCTGCTTTTTCAAGTAGCCTAGGAATACCTACACACATCAGAGAGCTTTGTGGTGCCAAATAGCAGTGAGCAGGAAGAAGAGACAATATGTAATTGTCTGCACTCATTGCCATTGCTGCCATCAGAACTGATCCACAGTATGTTAAACTGCTTACTCCCGTGTCCCTATAATAAAAGCAAATCTTCCTCTCACTGTTTCTTTCCTGCAAACAAGAAGGTGAGAAAGTCTATGAATTAAGCCAGAGGACACTTGTTACTAGTTAAAACATTTTTACTAGCTTACTGATATTTTAGGTTTGCTACTGATATTTCAGATTGACACAAGACTGGGAAGCCCCATCCCATTGGTGCCATGTTGATGACTAAGGTGCAGTGAATGCAGGCAAACTTAGAGCATGTGACATTGGTTATCCCTCCCTGCAGTCCATCACTGTGCTCCAAGAATAAATTTCCAGAACTTATCCACGGGTATATACCAGTATATGATGAGCATAGAAAAGTAATCCATGGGTATTGTGCGTTTGTGATGGTGTGATTTGTAACAAATCTGGATGACGAGATATTCTGCTCACCAGGTGAAGAAAAATTTTTTATTTAGCAATTGAAATATTTACAGGTGAAATTGTAGAATGGCAGAGAGTAGCTTTTAGGCACCTGTGACTCTTGGGGTGGCACTAGCAAAGTTTCTGACTTGCTAACTGGCATTTACCACAAGGAGAGTTGTCAGCTATAGCCACTCACAGCTATGTTTATGTGTAAATCCTTGCTCCCACTCTAGTGCCTTATGATAAACTAATCCAAATGTTAATGCAGGAATGGGGTTTCTAAGAGGAGTACTATGAAATGAATAAATAAAATTATTTAACATGCATTAGTTATGCCCTGCTGTTAGATTTCAACAGAGGAAAATGCTTTTGGTTTCTCCAGCTTGGACTACAGCAAAATAAGAAGACTCAAGCTGTCTTATAAATCTGTGGTAGAAAAAGAGAATTAAGACAGAAACTGTATTTCAGTAATTTTTAAAATGGACAAACTTTTGATTCTGGAGAATCATATATTAACATTTTATTTTGCCTACATCCTGTCTTATGACATGTTCTTTGTATTAAGAATATCAATGTTATGGTATTTCTGATTCTTCAGATGGCTTTATCTGCTTTTAAAAACTTACTGGGGTCTCTGATCCTTGAGTGGCATTTCAGACACTCTGGGAGTAGGTCCTATAGAGACTCTTGCAAAGAGGTGAATAGATGCATAGTTGCTGTTTTTCAACTGAAGGGAGACTGAAGACTGTAATGTTTTGGAAGAAAATTTTACCGCCTTTTTTTTTTTTGGAGGCTCTTTCCTGGTATTTCATCCAGCTTCTGAGTTTGGCTGGATGTGATAATTTCTCTTGCTTTAGCAAACAGTAGTTTTAAGAATAACAGCTTTTTGCATGGTTAATTTTCACAGCAGCAAAACTGCTTGTTTATAATAATTCTCAGCATGCTGGATTTTTCTTTAATACAGGGTACAAAAAATTACTGCAAATAAAAGCAAAAGTTGTCTGTCTGAATAATGCTTTGGCTAGAGGAGTGTAGACTGAGACGGGACTTGCCTCACTTGGCTAAAGTTTTAGGCTGTTAAACTCAAGCTTGTTCAGTGGTTGGTGGAAAGCAAAAGGGTCTTGCAGGAGGGGTTCAATGCACCTGCCTGAGACATCTCTTCTGAAGTACCACCTCAGACACCAGCAGCCTGCAAGACTGCTGCTTTTAGGAAGCTAAAGTTAGGTGAAGCAAGTCTCCTGTTCCATAAGGCATCTTGACTTCCTTGTGAAACACCTTTCCAGGTGACTTCAGACAAGTTACTTTAAATTGATAGACACCGAGTTTCTTGTTCTGATGTGCAGAGATTACAATATTTCCCCCCTTATGTCATATTGTTAAGATTGTTTAATTAAATTTTCATAACTTTAGATGGAAGAAGCTTTGTAGATGTTTTACTTGATGCATTTTTAAAGCTTTTGTTTTGTATTTACAGAATCCAGTTCCTACAAATGCAAGAACAGAAGGAAAGACTCAGTTGATGTTAAGTCAATAACATCTCAAAGTAGTGATGGTAAGAAAGTAAACTGTCAAGAATGATTATATATTGATATATCCTATAAATATATATATATTTACAAATAAATAAAGAACACTTGGCCTAGGCAATAAAACTGCAGAAGATGAACCAGACAGATTCATAGCTGATTAAAGAGAAATTGCTCCAGTTTTTTATAACTGCTGCAAAATTTCTTTCTTCCGATTTGCAAAATAGTGCCCCAGCATAAGTACCAGCATTGCTATATGATGCATGGCAGTGCAGAGTGCCTTCCTAGAGAGGAGTGGCTGTGCCAAAGGATGGGAGAAGCCTGCTAAAAGAGTGTGTGGTGAAGTGTTAGTGCCACCTCTCTTAGGAAGCTTCAGCTTGTGCTCCTGAACCAGTATTTTCATTTTATTAGTGTTGAACATGAAGGAAATTATTGCTGCTGGTTACTTGAGAGCAGTACTTCTACACCTGATCCCATTTGTGACTGGTTGCTGGGGCTGGGACGGTGGTGGCAGAGATTATTTTCTGCCCCTCTATGTAATAAGTGAAGGACAGCTTATGAGGAGCAGGAATGGGTTTCATGAGACCAGTTGTATCACCAAGATGAGGGAAATACACACTCACAGGAGGAGCCATGTCTGACAGAGATCCACTACAATCAAAAGAGCAACTTGCAGGTACTGGGCATGAAGCAAAATAGGTACACCTTCGTTCCAAAGTGAAGGACAGATGGAAAATCTGATAGTAAAAGTGAGGGGTGCTGCCAAGGAGGTCGACAACAGAGCAAGAAATGAAACAGTAAAGTTAAGAACTTGCAAGAGGAGAGATACAGAAGTGGGACATGAGGCTGGATTCTGTTGTGCTGTTCCCCAGCCTTCTGCTCTTTAAGTGCTGTTATCTGATTTATCCCTGTGGCTCTCTTGAACGGCAGCTCCAAGTTTACAGACCCGACGGTACTCTTCAATGGCAAGGATTCACTCAATGACCATAGAAGCTCCTATCACAAAGGTGAGTACTGAGCACTGACTTTTCCACAAACTCAGAGTCTGGAGTTGCTCTCATAGGGAAGTATGTAGTTAGTGAACATATAACCAGAGGTTTCCTGCACTTTGTATTTTATAGTATAAATAACTTTTTTTTATCCTTACTACTTTCTACATCTCATCATCGCATTCCAAATCCTAGTCATAAGAAAGAATATGAAAAAGGGGGAAAGTGTGCCCTTGTTAGATGCACTGCTGCTGGCAGGAAGGGGACACTGTTCTGTTGGGCTGTGTACATGTAGAAGGATGTGCTTCCAGTCTCATCTTTGCTCTTGCTACTGATATTTATAAGATAGCACGCAGAGGAGGGAGCACCTGTACCATGTTCTGTCTCCCCACTTTCCTGCAGTCTTTTCTTCACTATCTGTGTTACACAAACTCTGCTGTTGCAAACCAGCTGCAAAGTCACTTGTAACACACACCAGGGTGCCAGGTATCTCCCACCCTCCTCTCTTCCCATCTTTACTTGCTCTCATCAAGTACTTGCTTCCCAACACTACTGTGACTGTAAGAACTTTTCCTTATCCTCAGTCATACCTGCAGGGAGGCCTGTAGTGCCCCTGCAGCAGCCTCTCATTGCTGGAGAAGACAGCACTGGGGCTTTCTTCCTCTCAGTCCTGGCAGACCCAGGAACAGCCCTTGGTGCTGCTGTATAATTGCTGCATTCCCAGATTGTGGCTGAAGCACAAGGTGGGTTTCAAAGAGCCTCTTCTTCTACAGCTGAGCTCTTTCTGCTCTCTGCCCTTTATTTTTGCATGGAGAAAACTAAGGCTTTACATCCTATGTCAGGATACCTGAGTCACATCCAGAAATTTACTTGTTTGTTTGGGTTTTCCTATAGGGTTTGAATGATTGCTTCAGAGCAGAACTGGATATGCTGAAGGACTGGGACATTGCTAGTTTTTGGTCCACCCACTTGCAGCTATTTCAGATATTTCACACCTCTCTGCTTTCACTTCCCAAGAGTGTGACAGTTAAAAATAGTAGATGGATACCAGGAAATCTGAGCACAAATTTATATTTTCAGAGTTATACTTCAAGGGTTGGGAGAACTGCATTGTATTTGTAAATGAGAATTAGCATAATCAAATCAAGAATAAAGAGTTTGTAATAAGAAAAGAAAAAAGTGCCATTCACTTTTCTTTGCCTGCCTCCTTAATCTGCTTTCAGGTTATTAACATAATTAATGCTGCCCAGGAAAACAGCCCCATCACAGTAGCAGAGGCCTTGGACAGAGTTCTGGAAATCCTGCGGACAACAGAGCTTTACTCTCCTCAGCTAGGTACCAAAGATGAAGATCCTCACACAAGTGATCTTGTTGGAGGTCTGATGACTGTGAGTAAAATTAGTAGAGATGAAGTTACGACTATAAGTGTCCTACACCACACTTCAGTGTTCTGCTGTGCTAAAATGTCCCACGCAATGGGAAGGGGATTCATCACCATTTCACTTCAGGATTTCGACCTCTTTATCAGCAGCAGGCACCAAGATGTAGTAAGATATGGTCACATCTCAGTCCATTGGGTGCATATATCATCCAGTCTGATTTGTCTCAGGAGATACTGAAGGAGATACCTTTTAGAAACTCTGGAAGCTTAGGTGGTATTAAAGGGATTGCTCTACAGCTAGTCCAGTGTATCAGTGAGATTGCTTTAATCACTTTGGTCCTGTAACAGCAGCAAGAGACAGACTGTCTATATTTCATCACGGATTTACTCATTTTTTAATGTACACTGAGCTAATTCCTGGCAAAATAATAAAAAGAAAATGAAAAATAAATTATAGTGGCTAATTTGAATGGTGAAATCCTTCAGATGCCAATGAAAAGGTCAAAGAGGGCAATACACTGTATAGTTAATAATATCCTTTCTGGAGATCTCATACCAGTCTTCCTTGTATCCTTTCATGTCTGTTTTGAAAAATTTTAAAACAAGGATGGTGCTTATAATGCTACAGTAATAACAATGGTTTTATTACTCAGGAATAGTAGCTAAAGACAAAGTGTGTATAGTGTTTTTGCAACTAGTGATGCATGGTCCCTCTGCCTAAAACTTATGATAAACTTGGGTTTTTTTCCAGGATGGCTTGAGAAGACTGTCAGGAAATGAGTATGTGTTTTCTAAGAGTAAGCCACCATTTTAAACTTCCTTTGCATGTGTGACTTCCTTTGTCAATGCTGCTGACGTACAGCTTCAGGCTAATTTGCAGTGGGATATATGTCTTTGGAAATGGTTGGCTAAATTTCTGCAGAACAAGTGCTAGACTGCCTCCATTTTGGAGTTGAAGCAGGTTCAAATAATTAAAATAAGGCATTTCAAGATGTTAGCAAAAAAATGGAATTTCACTCAAAGAAATGTTCACTGACCTTTTTTGTTAATGTTCAAACAACATGTAATAAACCTTTTATATTATAGGCACTTACAGACTTTTTCATGTAAGGAAAAAGTTGTTTTTCTTGAAAAAGAATTGTTTTCTAAATGGAATTCTGCAAGGGGTTGCTGTGGGGGGGGAATAATCCAGAAATGTGTTAATTCCCAAATTCCATTTCAACAGATACGAACCTGAGCCACAGTCACCTTCCAGTGCCAAACACCATCAATGATGTTCCACCCTGTATTGCACAGCTCCTAAATAACGAGGAAAGCTGGGAATTCAATATTTTTGAGTTGGAGGCTGTTACAAATAAAAGGTACTGGACTCCTTTCCCTGGGTGCCCAGTGAAAGGCTGTTGAGGAGCTGTAACAGAAAGCTCTTTGCTCTGGAAAAACTGAAGCAAGACATAGCAAATCTGTGAGAGCTTTTTTGCTTGACCTACCTGCACTCTGTCCAGGTGACACTGTTTGGCATAGTCTGATGTTGCTACGTACTAGATGTCCTGCAGATGCCCCTTTTTCCTGCTCATGTGCAAATGGTCATGTTGGAAAAAGCAAGGCTCTTCCCTTCCTCACCCAAATCATCCCATGATTTGGGAAGGTCTGAGGCAACTGTGGCTTTTGATTATAGGGATAAAAAAATGGACTGGAGGATAAACCAGTGATAGGACCAAGAGACTCAGATTTTAAAGTTTATAATGAAAACAGACATCAGTGGTTTTGAGGTCATGCAGACTGCAAAAATAATAATGTCATCCACAGAGAAAAGTGGTTTTCATTCCAAGACACAAAGAATCAGAGACCACCCAGTCTTTTGTACTCTCTTTGCAGAAAATGGCCATTTTAGGAATGTGCCTGGGTTTAATCTGCAGATGCTGGGTTTTGATTATGCCCTTCTCAGCTCAGAGGCTCTGCCCATCAACTTGTATGAGTGAGAAATATGACTGACAGACTCTCTCACAGGCAATGCAGTGTAAATGACAGGCCAGAGTGAATCTTGATTTAAGAACCAAAAAGACTAGAGTATTTACTGTTTCACAGATGGGCTCCCCGTCATTACACACAAACACACACATACACACACAGCAGTTTACATTTGATATTCGATCTTTTTTTGTCTTACGGCTTCTTAATCTTACGGCTTTTTAATCGTTTTGTCTTACAGCTTCTTAATCTTTGTCCAAAGACTGCTTTTCCTCCTCAGGAAAAAATAAATGTATTTTTGTTTGATTGACAGATACTAAAACCACAAAAGACCTGAGCTTTTAAGATGTTTTTTCTGAAGCCACAGGAACTGTTCAAACTCTAATGGAACTGCACTATTTCCACAAAACATAATAAAATAATGTCTGAAAGGATAGTAGATACAGAATTTGTAACCTTGGCCAGGCTTTTGAGAGACTGTAGATGTGCAATTTAAAAATGTTTAACATTCCCCACCCCTTTTAAGGTCTTGTTTTCTTCATCAAATATATTGGTTTTAGAACATCACAAGTTCCTATTTTACAACAGTGCTTTTTTCTTCTATTGTTTTTCAGGCCATTAGTGTATTTGGGCTTAAAAGTTTTTGCCCGGTTTGGGGTCTCTGAGTTTTTAAACTGCTCAGAAGTAACACTGCGGGCATGGCTGCAGGTCATTGAGGGCAACTACCATTCCTCCAACTCCTACCACAACTCCACACACGCGGCAGATGTCCTGCATGCCACCGCCTTCTTTCTTGGCAAGGAGAGAGTTAAGGTAGAACCCTCATGTAGGAGTCCTCTGGGCTAGGGTTTCAGTGTGTTTACTATTTTATATGTGTCATCCAAAAGTCACATTTAAATAATGGTCCTGGCTTCATAAACTCTCTCTGCCCTTTAAGTCTTCCTGTGAAGCCAGCAAGCCCATACAGTTTCTCTGAAGTCTGTTTATACATTTAAATGTTTATAATGTTTATAATGTTTTTAATGTTTATACATTTATACATTAAAAATTTACATTTTTAAGTAGCAGTAATAGGGGTAGGAAGGGAACCTGGCTCTTTTCTCTCTCTTGGTTAGTAACAGCTCTTAATAAAGTTTTGCGAAAGCTTTGGAGAGGGAGGTGTGAGCTATTCTCCCTGGTACCCAGTGATAGGATGAGGGGGAATGGTTCAAAGCAGCCAGGGGAGGTTCAGACTGAACATTAGGAAGTATTTCTTTACTGAGTGGTCACACACTGGAACAGGCTTCATAGAAAGGTGGTTGATGCCTTGAGCCTCTCCATGTTTAAGGGGCATTTGGACAAAAACATGCTTTAACTTTTGTTCAGCCCTGAAGTGGTCAGGCAGTTGGGCTAATGATTGTTGTAGGTCACTTCCAACTAAACAGTCTGTCCTACTGTATTCTAAGATAAAAGGTATATAGAGGCAGAGACAGTACAGATGCATTCAGGCAAGCACACACAGAGGGAATCTCTAGATGATCTATCCATTAGAGAATTTTATGCAAAGATATTGCTTAAGTTACAGCATAGTGAAAACCTTCTTTAAAGAAAAGAGTATATGGGTAGGGGTGGGAGTGAGAGTTTTGTAGTAGTTAATCTGTGGGCACAGTGAGAAAATGATTGCAAGGAGGTAGGATGCTTACACTGAAGCTTATGTTTGCATAATTGAGGGTACATAGAAATGATCAGAAAATATTTACTGTAATTTTTGTGCCACCTCATAATTTTTCTCTCTTCCTGTAGGGAAGTCTGGACCATTTAGATGAGGTAGCTGCATTAATAGCTGCCACCATTCATGATGTAGACCACCCTGGACGGACCAACTCTTTCCTGTGCAATGCAGGCAGTGAATTAGCTGTCCTTTACAATGATACAGCTGTATTAGAGAGTCATCACACAGCACTGGCATTTCAGCTTACAACTAAAGACAGCAAATGCAACATTTTCAAGAATATTGACAGGTGTGTCTTCTGGAGGAGTGCCCATGTGTGGATTGCTTGTTTAGCAGTTTTAGTTCGGGGCAGATTGAGAGCCTACCTTCTAAAACAAGACTATATAGTTTAAATACAGATATTAATATTTAACTTCTTTCAGAATCCTATGTAGAAATGATTTTTAAAAAAGGCTTTCATTTCCCCCTTCACCACCCCCATCTTCCAATTTGTAATTCTTGGAAGCTTATAGAGATTTTCAATAATCTTTTATGGATTACATTAACATGGTCCAGTTGACAACCTCAAGACTGCATCTTGGCCCATGGCCTTTTGCTTGCAGGAGCCTAGAAATTACTTTTTGTGGTATGCTTTTCCACCCCAGCAGCTAGATGCTGCATGCTGTGTCTGCACCAGGTCTCATGCTTCCAAGCACTACTGCGTTCACATGGAGCAGAACAGGTAGTGGCAGACCGACACGAAGCTCTGGGAGATCTGGACACTCCCTGTGGCATGCTGTAGCCTGGGATTTCCATTGCATAAGCCTAGCTGTTGCAGGGACAAGTTGAGAGAGAAAGAGATCTGAAAAGGAAAGGACCTGACCCCAGTGTTGTTTTTGAAAAACCTGAGCTTTGAGTTCCAAGCTAGCACACAGTCGAATGTGTTGGTACCATTCCTGGACAACTTGTCTTAGTGTTAGAGCAGGGGTCCTCAAACTTTTCAAACAGGGGGCCAGTTCCCTGTCCTCAGACACTGTCCGGGACTGGTTCCCTGTCCCTCAGACACTGTCGGGGGCTGGACTATGGTTTGGAAAAAAATGAACAAATTCCTATGCAAACTGCACATATTTTATTAGTAGTAGTGCACAATAACAGGAAAAAGAATGCAATATTTAAAATGAAGAACAATTGTAATCAACAAAAACAAATTATATTTCAATGTGAACT
>JAWWLV010000100.1:49060077-49079487 GCA_035041135.1 Platyrinchus mystaceus
CCTGGGAGCTGGAGGGAGGGAGGGAGAGACAGGGGAGCCGCCCACCTCGCTGATGCCGCCGCCCCCCTCCTCAGCCCAGACGCACAGTCCGGAGGGGAGGGACAGAAGGGACTGAAGGGACTTTGCCACCGGGGCTCTGGCGATTTGCCCGAGTTGGCTGGAGCTCACAGTCCAGAGGCTGCCGACACTGTTTGCCTGGCAGAGGAGACGCCCCCGCCTCTCACCCACTGGGCATCGCAGAGGAGGAGGAGGAGGACGGGGCTGCTTGGTTACCGCCCCCAACCCCCAGTGGGGGGTGGGGCGGGCCAGATAAGGGACTCTAGGGGACCAGACCCGGCCCGCGGGCTGTAGTTTGGGGACCCTTGTGTTACAGCATTATGGAACTGAGTTGTAAATTTTTATTAACCTCAGGGGATTAATTTTCATTAGGCAAAAATAACAGAGCTGCAGGAACCCAGAGAGGCACAATCTAGTTCATTCCTCCATTCCTAGATTGTTCCTAACTCTGAAGGTGCCAGCTCACATGGTAAGCCCTTGAGCAGCATTTTGCAGCTCTGTCTAAGCAGGTATGAGGAAAGGACAGAGCTCTGTCTGGCAGGCTTGTGAGCAGGAATTCTTTTTCTTTCCTAGAAATCGCTACCGGACATTGCGCCAGGCCATTATTGATATGGTTTTGGCAACAGAGATGACGAAGCACTTTGAGCATGTGAACAAATTTGTGAACAGTATCAACAAGCCTATGGCATCTGAGGAGACCAGCCCACATGTAAGTGCTTGGGGGACTTTACACCCTCAGGCATTTCAGTTAGGTTCTTCCAAGACAACTTTAAGTACCATTTTCATTCACCTTGATTAATTTGCATTGTGGTAATGCCTAAATAACACAACTGAATTTGTGACCTCACACATAAAAGCGTGAAAAAATACTTTAATTTTCTTGTTTTCTATGTCTGGCTCTGCCCTTAGCTCATTTAAACATTTCATTTATAAGCCTTGTCTTCAAAGCCATCTTGTATGCAGAAAATATGCAGGTGGGCGTTGTTTTACATTGAAAATTTTGTGCATGGAGCCAGGTTAGCACTTGTGCATATGGTCCTGTCTCCAAACTGTGTGATTTGTCTGAGCCAAGGGTTGTAACTGAGGAACCTACCTTGATGGTTTTGGGTCTGTGTAATCTGGAGCCTTCAAGTCCTGAGGAATACCCTCCTGAGACCTCTCCACTCCTGATTGTACCAAGAGATGTCCAGGCCTTTATTCCTATTAGTTAAACACCCTATTGCTCCAGTCAGGGTTTGTTTCATAAGCTGCCTCTGAGTTTCCCATGCCCCTCTTACCTTCTCTATTTGCCTTTCAAGGCTGAGCATTCAGGGCCTGACAGGGTTCTCTACAGTAGTGTTACCTGAGGAAAGACTACCTTAGTCCATCTTAGTGAAAACACTGCTTTGTTGGAAACACTGAAAAAAAAAATCAGACAAAATTGAAGGTCAACAACACTAAAAATAAATAGACGTCGCTTCTGGTAGTTATCTGTAACTGGACTTTTTGCACTGTAAGGTGTCATGGGTACAGAAATCAGTCAGGACTGGTGGGGTTTATGACGTTAGAGACAGCATTATGTCAGTTGAACTGAATTACTTCTAGGAACTGCTGAGCTCCATTCTTCCCAACAGTTTGAGCTGGAAAGCACAACTTACCACACAATAAAAGTGGAGCACAGAACCACTTGTACTACAGACTGGTTGTTTTCCCCCACTATTAGGTTGTTCTTTACTGCTAACAGTGGCTCTTTCTATTTTTGTCTTGAACAGCAGTTAAGGTGCAGGGTTAATTTGGCAGCTCTCTGCTGGACTATCCATGCTGAAAAAGAATTAACTGCTCAACATAAAGTTAGAAGATGAATGCCTCAACTGGCAAAAGTCACTGCAAAATATCTCTCCATAAACCACAGTGACATTAATTTAGTTGCCGTGGTAAAAAGTACTTATGTTCAGTTTTTGACTCATGACTTGAATTTAGCAGTGAAGGGAGGCCATAATCACACAAATGTATTATTTGGAGAACAGCATTAATGCCATGATGAGCTGAGGTGCTGGCTTTTTATTACTCCACAAGGAACATAATATACCTGTGCCTTTTGTAAACTGTTCAAGACTCAGAATATGATGCCACAGCGGACTTGTAACAACTACCTTGTCACCTCCACCTGCTCTCCAGAGTAAGCAGTTTGATATTTTACTCTCTAGCAAGTAGAGACTTTCTGCAGTCAGTCTTCTGCCCCTGTGTTTACTTACTCTTAATGTTATAGATTACCTAAGACTTCACCTTTGCTCATAACTAAAACCAGAGATGATTCCAGGTTGAGGGTTCAAAGTCTGGCATAAAGAAGGCAATTTTATGTGTAAACATGCCAGAACTGAATGTCAGAGATCTGCTTTTCTGCATATAAAAGTAACAGTAAGTTGTGCAAGTCAGTTCAGCCCTCTGTGCCTGCCTCAGTTTTCTCATTTAGGAATGAAAATCTAACTCCAGAAACTCCCCTAAGTGAAGCAGTCCCCTAAAATCATCACTCTCAAATTTAAGCACTTAGCACTGAGGATCATTTATGAGCTAGCAGTCGGTGGATGCGTCCCCTATCACGGTCTCTTCCAAAAGGACAAGGCTGGGATGCAGAGAAAGTGACTTCCTACCTGATAAAGAGCCTATAGTCCTTTATTTTACAAACTTAGCTATTAATTCTCAGAATCTTCACAACTGTAATATGTATTGGGGTTACAATTAGTTACTTAGCAAGACTGTAGACAGACATCACTTTCTTCTCCAAATTCCTAGTGCTCTGCATGACATTAGAAGGAGCAGACTCAGTGCCTGCTTACTGCCCAAGTGCAGTAGAGCTGATAACAACGCCCTCACTCCTGCCAGCAGGGGATGTGGCCCCTAATCACTGTAATAATCTCTCCTTTACAGAGCGAAGGCAGCGACACTGAATGTACAGTCAATATAAAGAATTTTCCAGACAACCAGACACTGATCAAGCGCATGATGATTAAATGTGCAGATGTAGCAAATCCATGTCGCCCTCTAGAGCTGTGTATCGAATGGGCAGGGAGGATTTCAGAGGAGTATTTTGCACAGGTACGTATACTTTTATGATTTGACCATTACATTATGTAAGAAATGCACACCAGCTGGTCTGCTGTTCCACACAGGGTTTGCCTGGTGTCACCAGAGTCTAAATGTGGTTTTTTTGTTCCCAGCCAGAATTGGCCCATCAATTTCATCTAGAAGAATTCACACCAGGCAGTTAGCTAGTTTGCCCATCACAAAGCTCATTGTACAGAAAGGTGAAAAGGACGTTTTACATTTTCAACTTTCTTCATCTGGCCAAAACAAAATTATTTGATTAGTCTTAGTCAAGTGGCTGAAACTCAAGACCGTCACCATTCTAGCTTCTAGTCCCAATGAAGGAAGAATGAAGATCCATGCCTGACGCAGCCCTCAGAAGAGCAAGGGCCATTCCAGCGGTTCAGCTAAGGTAGAACTGGAACTATTGTCAGTGTAGGCAGATGAGTAGTGGAGGCATGTGACCAGTGTAAATACTTATGGCATGGGATCTCTCCAGACAGAACTGAAAGCTCAACTTCACTTCTTCACATTAACGTTTTCTGACAGAAATGTGCCACCTTCCTGGAAGTGAAATACTCTTTCACTTTTTTATTTGAAAAACTGATAAAAATCTTAGCTTTTTTTTGCCACTAATGGTACAGAAATCAGCAGCTATGAGTGGAGAGAGAGAAAAGTGGGCATGCCTACCAACCAAATTCAGATCATACATCTGATAGTTATTACTAAAAGAAAATTGTAACAAGTACTTAGGACATGTCTGAATTTCATTTTAATCACAGTGAATAAGTCCTAAGTAAGATCAAGGATCACTTAGGCTTTATCTCCCTAGCAGTCAAGGTGTCATGAGCTAGCTTTAAATTGCCCAGCTTAGGCACTAGCCTACATGCAGCAATGTGAGGTGCTGAGAACTGTTCTGCTGTTCATTCACCTCATCTGCTAATTTTGAGGACTGCTCTGCTGTTCATTCCAGCACAGATGCTGCCTGTACTTCTTAAAATGGGACCTTTTTTTGGTTTGTAATTCCGTTCTAAGAAAAATTTAGGTGATTTGATCCTCCACCATACTGAGTGTAACAAAACCAGCCCTGTTCCAGTTGTGGACACAGAGTTAAAGGGCATACCTTTACTTCCATTTATCTTATAACTTGATACCAGCAGAGAAAGTAGCCTTGGCAACAGCCTCTTCTTACTTAAAAGACAAACAGACACTAGAGATGTGGAAAAATGGAGAGACCAGTCCTCTGCTAAAGGACTCTGCAATCCCATTTTCCATTTTTCAGCTGGTGTACCCTAATCACCTGATTAGAGCATTCTATCTTGCTGGAGCTAAGTGCAATCACAGAACTACAAAAATAACAGTACTTGTGAAAGAGATTTTGATTTCAGTCCCTGTTCCAGATGAAATCACACACATGAAACTGAGGCAATTCACCTCAGGGGTTCTAAGGTTTGTGTCAAATCTCCTACAGCAATTCGTCTAATCCCCTGAGCTTTGCTACTCCAGCACGAAAGTCAGCAAAGCTTTAGTGGCTAATTGGAGTTTTGTCTTCTTAGACTGATGAAGAGAAGAGACAGGGTCTGCCTGTTGTAATGCCAGTATTTGACAGAAACACCTGCAGCATCCCCAAGTCTCAGATTTCCTTCATTGATTATTTTATAACAGATATGTTTGATGCATGGGATGGTAAGTACTTCTGCTTACTTTTTCTTCCTTGGTCTGAAGCAGATATTCCTACAGACTAAAATGACTCATGTCAAACTGGCCATGAGTCCACTTTTTTGAGGGTCAGTACCCGTATATAAGCAGTACAGCATAAGATATTGTGCAGTGATACTGCTGAAGCCTGTTTCACTGCAAACAACACACTTTATAAAAGTTGAGCACTTACCAGGCAATCTATGTAGAGGAAGAGTAATGGCTTAAAAATAAGCTTTTTCTCATCTACTTTTTTTTCCTTAAACAATGTATTTCTTTTGAGCAGCAGACACCTAAGACCAATGTGGTTGCATGTTAGCATGATTTACTAAAGTCATTCTGCATTAAGAAAGGGATTTTCTTGAAAGAGAAACACAGTAAAAAAAACTTTCCCCTTTTAGTATTAGTTTAAGGAGCTGAAGAAACAAAAAAAGTAGATGAATGCCAATTTCAGATGAGGTTGGGCTGTTCTTCTGCCCATTCTGTATACACAGTACAACTGTTTCTCCTGTTCTTTCAGCATTTGCACATCTTCCTGTTTTGATGCAACACTTGGCTAATAACTATAAACACTGGAAAACACTGGATGATTTAAAGTGCAAGAGTCTCAGGCTTCCATCAGAAAACAACAACTGACACAAAATCCAAAAAAAGACCACTTGCTCTACCAGTTTCACTGTGAATTACATATGGACTCTTGGCTACAAAGGGGATGGTATTACCTTTCCAGTGAAATTAGGACTACATAACAAGAAGGAAATATTTTACTCATAATTTTTAAGCTTCTCTGAATTCTAGAGAAAAATGTTTTTCAATGAGGCTATATAATCTACAGATGACTAAGTGCTCTTTGGAAATAATATTTTGTGGCAGAAAATGTACTTCTGTAACTAATTTCTAATACTGAATATGCACTTGTTGAATCTTGTAGTTGATACAACTGTATTCACTAACACTTCACACAACTGTTTCTCAGACTGAAGGGCAATGTAGTTACCAAGAGAGTGAGAATAGCCTGACAAATAAGCATAAAAATTTCCCACTTACCTCGTATAAAATTTCTTCCAATTCTATCAATGTTCTTCAGCTCTCTGAACCATACTTCTAACAGTAGAACAATTAAACCTCAGTAAACTGGATACAGTAAAAAACCCAAACCTGGCACCTTTTAAAACAACCTTCTTATTATACAGATTCTCTCTCAGAGCACCACCTGTTCTTTCCTTTCCATATAAAATCTTGGTAGGAGTCAATGTCCCCTAAAACTGATCATATAATGAAGGAAAATAAGCATGTTCTGTATAGCTGGTGCCATTCACATGGTTCTCTGCCATCTTACAGATGTTATCACGCAAGATGTCACCACATTTCACACAAAAACTATTGTGGCACTTGTTCACCATCCTTTTTTTATAAAGTGGAGTTTGTACGCATGGTCATCACTTTTATTAAACTGATCTAAATTTTATGATATGTTCATATATTGTGCTACTTACTTCTACGATGAACCTGTTGCTTTTTAAAAAAAATTCCAGTTTATAATTTATAACAGCATTATAATTTTTACTGCTTTATCCTCCTAATAAAATTCTGGTTTGTTTTGTGATGTAAAAAGTACTTCAAAATATGTAAATAAGTTAGAAATCAAACATAGTTTTTCATTAGTAAGATATGAAATTTATGCTAAGGCTTTCAAAGCACAAATGCATATTTTTGTACATCTCATTTTAATCACATGCAGAACATGAGTTCAAATTTAAGACTATTCTCAGATTATTCAGTTAATAAATACTAGCAGAACTGCTGATTTTTAACACTGTGCACTCCAGGCTTCAGGCAAGACTGTCAAAACTGTGGCTGCAGTTGAAGAAGCAGTCCACTTTCCCTATGCTGTATCAAGAATCAAACTGGGTAAAGGAAAAAAAGAAAAGCAAACAGCATTTAGACTGCTGTGGTAACATAGCGATAATGCTGTTTACTGCAGGTAGCTTACATAATGTGCCAACCTTTTTTGTATGTTTTGTACCAAGTTCTGAAACAAAAGGAAACATTCATAAAATGTATGTGCAGAGAAATGTATATAAGCTATATTTTTGTTAGAACTGTAACAGATCCTTACTTTTGTCATAGCTAAGGCAGGTTGCTGTGTATTAAAATGCTGCGTTGTGTATCCTTGAAGAACTGTGTTTCTGGTGAAGCGTGTTTCTTCATTCTTTCTTATTACCTATGGCAACATTGTTCAATGGATTTTTATTCATATTAGTTGAACCTGTGTTTTCTAATACTGTAAACTGTTTCCTTTTTCCATTCCTTTATTTAGAACTAGTGCTCTCGGTGGTTGTACCTTAACTATTCTGATAACTGAATGCTCACTGCAGCTTGCATTAGAGAAAAGAATTTCCCAAGATTCAAAGCTTTGTTAATTTAATTTGTTAAATACAGCAACACTGTAAGACCACATCTATGTAAAACATTTCAATTCATAATTTTTGTCACACTTCTACCACAAGGAAAAAAATGTGAACAGTGGAAAGAATCTAAAAAATAAAGTTCAACTTGTGAACAAGAAATGAGGCCAAGGTGTTAATGTGGAATCAATATACTTGTTGCAAGATCCCATGTTTCTTCCCACAGTCAGATTAAGTAAAAAAAGAGCAATCTCTGTGGATATAGGTCCTCTTTAGGAGCAAAATAAATCAGCGCAGATTAATTGTCATCTGCCAGTTGCGTCAGATCTCCTAGACTAGTCCAGTGACCAAGAGCTGCTTGTTTCATGCTATTGTCAGTGCATAGATGTGTAAAACAGTCACCTCAGAGTTGTAAAACTATTAAGAGTAGGTTTGATAAAGATATTTACTTTTATGGTGTGAACATACGGAATTCTGTGTTACTGCAAGGTGGAAAAAAATTTAAAAGGACATAAGTAAGAACGAAAAATTCTCATCTGGTCACCATAATTCTGCTTACTGTACCTCCCAACAGCAAGTGACAAACTCATTTAACAGAGGAATGCAACAGTATACTCTTACTGTGTTCACTGTTATGCTCGAAGTTCATTTGTAAAACAAAGAACTCAATACTTTCAACTCAACCATCTTTAAAGAAAGAGACCCTTGGGAGATCTATTGCCAGTGGATTGTATCTGAGAACAATGGCACTTTTGATAGACATAAATATTTATACATGCATGCAGGACTATTTAAGGATGAATTACATCCCTGTAAATTGCACAGGAAGTTTTGTGACTAGAACTGCTTAGTTACATAGGTCTGCTTTTCTACCAGGTATTCATGTAAAAGCCGTCACATAAAAAGGAAATACTTGTTCTCATGGTATAAGAAGAGATAATAAAAATATGAGCTTTCTTCTATCTATAACTGATGATAGCAGTATTCTCTCCAAATAATCTAATTTTTATAAGCTTTAAGTCTAAAGGTTTAGTAACAAGGTGTAAACACACTTTATAAACAACTAAACAATTCTGAATTGAAACAAGGAAAAGAGCCAAAGAAAAACTTCATCTCCCCAGCTTGTGCTGGGGAAGCCAAAAATGCCACACTTGCTGATGAAGACAAGCTGAAATGATGCAGACTTAACATGCATTTCTCTCTCCAGTTTAATACCATAAATCCAGAATTGTGTTATCCTCAGATGTAATCCAAATGCCTTTCCTAGGCTGGTCAAAAGAAGAGCCAATCTGAGTAAAGAACATGCAGCTCAAAGTTTTAACACTGATTTAACCTTCCTGAATTGAAAGAAGAAAGTAGTTTAACAATTTCTCCATCTGTTTCGTGGTTTTGAAATAAGTTATTTTGAACTCTCTACTCAAAATAAGAAAACCTATACCAGTTGACTAAGGTAGGAAAAAAAATACAGCTCAAAATCTTACTGTCCTCTGCCCAGCCTTCCAGAGACTATGGTCAGACTCAAGAGGAAAAGCTTGGCTTCTGGGTAGTAGGAGGAAGGCAAGTGCCCACAGCCACTGGAGGAAGGCAAGTCTAAAAGGCTCCTTGGTTTCTTCTAGGAAACAGGAGCTTCCTTCTTTTGCTTCCATTCTTGACAGGATCTGCTTAGCCCTTTGTTTTAACTGCACTTACTGCAACTACTGTATCTCAAGTATGGAATTACAGCCTATATTAAAACCAATTCTCATGGATTCAAAGGGAAGAGATGGCACTCAAAAGTTGCACAAGACTTAGTCTTGTTGCAAGAACCATTAAGTACTGGATCTTCTGAGTAGACTTGAGGACAGCAGCACCCACTAAGTTCCCAAATTCTCCCTTTCCCTAGCTCTTCTCGTTCAAATGGTAACCTACCACTCATTATCTCATTCACGCTCACCCTTTCTTTTTCAGTTCTGGGTTTAACTTTGCTTTTTTTTTGTTGGTTTGTTTGCTTTTGGGTTGGTTTTTGGTTTTTTGGCTTTTGTCTTTTTGTTACTCTGTTTTAGGATTTATGCTGCACAATTTTTGCCATGCCTCCTTTCTGCACATAGCACTGTGGATACCCCCAACTGTTTTAGCTATGATCCACCTGAGGATTTTCACAAATCTCAACATCCACCCATGTGGGAACAACATTAGAAACCATTTAATGAGTCATCATTATCTTCAGTCTTTCAAGAGAACACCATTTCTGCTGACAGAGTAAGCCAACATGCAAAATTCTCCTTTGAGAAGAATAATAGCAACTAATAAAATTTCCAATATAATACATGACATCAAGTGTAAGCATTACTGGTAGTCAGATTCCCTGTAGCTCAGGCATTGCCTTACACTCATGTTTAACACACATCCACTTTACATATATGTAGCCTGTATTCAAGCAATTTAAAGCTTAAGCTGCAAATCACCATTTTGTGCCAATTTTTGAAACAGTGTTAAACTGCGGAGGCTAGATTCCCGTTCACCATCCTTCCACAAAATAATGAGGTGGTCAGCAGAGCATGTAGCCAATCCCAGTTCACCAAAGTACAGGAACATCTGCAATGAAACAATTATTATTACCATGATGCTTGCACAGATGGTCAACTTGCTTAACTATTTAGTTTACAGCTGGACTAAACATATATATATCTGAGACAGTTTTGCTTATAGATAGGTATGCAAAATTACACTCTATACCAGCTCCAGTCTGCCCATAGTTTAAAAATAACCTCATGATTTTCCATATGTAGAAGGTTGCAAGAAATCACATCCACTATCATCTCCATTACCCCTTAACTCTGCAGCATCCCAGCCAAAACCCAACATATGCCTCCCACCTTCTATGCTGTGTCCCTTGCTGAATTACACACTATGTCCTCTTTCTTAGATAGCAACTTTCCAAGTCAATAATAAGACCCCTTTCAATCATTTTTCAAAAGAAAGATAGCAGAAAGGTTCACCACCTTAGCTTTTAAAGAAAATCTTTCAGGTTTTGGCAGCAAGCAGCAGTTCTGAAATCCTCTCAGTCTCATGAATACTTGTGAGCAAAGCTACTCCAAAACCACACCACTCCTCTCTATCTGCCTTTCCCCCTGCTCCTGCCAAGAATGTGTATAGAAGTCCACTGTAAGAAAGTGATTTCTTACTCCAACAGATTTTCAAACACAGAAAGGTGTGGAGGGAAAATCCCATTTAAAACAAAAACACACTATATTATGCATACAGAAGCATGGAATGGTAACTGATCTAACATTAAAAGACCTCCTTCATGCTCACAGCGCAGAAGGCTAAGAAATTACTGAATGTGTTTTGTTTTGCATGAGCCCTTGTTTAGATTGTGAACTTAAGATGAAATCTGGGTCACGTATGCGGTTCCCAGTTGTATTGTTTGCAGTCTATAAAAGAAACGAAATACACTACCACATTATCTGTGACATGTATGTGCATATGTGCACACGATCCTCAGGCATCACTGAGCAAGTTCTCATTAGAATATTAAGTCAGTATGTATTCTGTTTTCATACTGCCCTAAATATACCACACAATGTGCTCCCAGCCTCCAGACCGCCAAAAGTTACAGCATTACAGCTGTTTTCTCAAATTTATGCTGTCAAATTTACCTTACTAACATTCACTTTTTCTTGTTCCTACTAAAGCTGACCTACCTGCACAGCTGATGAATGACCAATCAAATCGCCAACCAGCTCCAAGAAATACATAGGTATATTCTCTTGCATCTTCTTGGCAGCTTGGTTTGCCTGCTTGTTTGCCCTTCCAAAGCCCCACATGCTGAAAAACCCTGGGGGAAGAAAAGTCTCTCGTTTTGGCAAAAATAACACATACAATTTATTTCCTCTAGCTGAAGAGCCACATAAAATCTAAAACCAGGACAGTCTACATGGCAAACTGACAAAAGCATTGTACTGTGCAGCATTTATACATCTGCATTATTCATCTTGAGGGAGGAATGAAACACAGTTACTTGTCCTAATTAGATATAATTTAGGAAACATGCTGAATTACATACCTGGATGAGACAATATAGAGATTTAAGAAGAAATATAAAGACTTCCTAAATGAACTAACTGAACAGCAAAGGTAGATGCAGGACACTAATGTTCACCTTTGCTTTGTGCTCCTAAACTGTTACTTGTGCAAAGAGAAGAAAAATGAGGCACGAGTCTCTCCTGTGTGTCCTGCACTACAGCACTGAAGTGTTGGCCCATTGGCTTCTTCCTTCAGATTTAAAACTATCAGCCAAACGGGAGTGTAAAGATAGTACTCCACATGTTCCATTTAGATAGCACGAAAATACACGGCCACAGCCACCAGGGGAACTATGCAATAGTACTGACAGAAGTAAGAAAGTTCGGTTCTGTTCATGGTGCAGTTCAAACTTTATTCCCAATACTTCCCTCAGCCCCATCAGCACACAAACTAGAAGTGTGCTAAACCACAGCCCTGGTGCAAGGGATGTAATTGGTGAGATGAACAGGGGATCCCTAGAACAAAAATAGAGCAAATCTCACTATGGTTTCTTTCAAACATCTTGATTCACAGAAGTTATAAATTTCCAACGTGAAGCCAAATACCACTTGTCACCATGTAGATAAGCTGTCACCACCAATACTGAAGACAGAACATTCCTGAAAAAAACGTTTCTAAATCAAGCCAGGCAGCAAAAATATGTTTGCAGAAGTTACCAACAGGAGATGAACAGCCAGGTAGACAAGACAGACAAGATACATCAAGAAAATTATTCACAGCTTGAATAAAAAAATTCCTACAAGAGAGCAAGTCTACTGCTGTTCCCAGTCCTTAATACTAATTATATTGTCCAGAGCATCTGTCCAAGGCCACAACTGCCAGTGTGCAGAGAAGTTGCTGGCCTGGTCAAAGATTACCAAGCACTACAAAGGAACTCCTGTCATTGCTCAAGGAAATACACAGGAAACAAAAGCAGGGTCATGCCACTTGGAATGAATATAGAGAGGCTCTCAGAACAAGTAGAAATGAGACAAGGCAGGCAATCTGGAATTAAATGTAGCCAAGGATGTGAAAGACAGTAAGAAGGGCTTCTTCAAATATATCAACAACAAAAGGAAAACTAAGGATAATGTGGACCCATTACTAAATGGAGGGGGAACCCTGGTACCAGAGGATGCAGAGAAGGCTGAACTGAGCTTTGCATCAGTCTTCATTGACAAGGCCAGCCCTCAGGAATCTCTGACCTAGGAGACCGGGGTAAAGGAATGCTGCAAGGAAGACTTTCCCTTAGTCAAGGAGGATTGGGTTAGAGACTACCTAAGCAAATCTGAGATCCACAGGTCCATGGGCTCTGGCAGGATGCACCAGGGCTGAAAGAGCTGACAGACACCATAGCAAGGCTGCTCACAATCATCTTTGAAAGGTCATGGAAATCAGGAGAGATGCCTGATGACCGGAAGACAGCAAATGTCACCCAGTCTTCAAACAGGCCAGAAGGAGGACCCAGGGAACTACCAGCCAGTCAGCTTCAGCTGAATCCCTGGAAAGGTGATTGAGCACCTTTTTCTGGAGGACATCTCTATCCACATGGAGGACAAGATCCATGTGATCAGGAGTAGTCAGCATGGGCTCACTAAAGTCATGCTTGAGCAACCTGATTGCTTTCTGCAGTGAAGCACTCTCTAGCTAGATGGATGAGAGAAGAGCAGTGGATATTGTCTACCTCAACTTCAGCATGGCTTTCAACAATGTCTTTCACAATATCCTTACAGGCAAACTCAGGAATTGTGGGCTGGATGAGTGGACAGTGAGGTGGATTGAGAACTGGCTGAATGGCAGATCCCAGAGGCACAGGGGCCTGTCACTAGTGGAGTCCCCCAAGGTTCAATATTGGACCCAGGGTTAACTTGTTCATCCATGACTTGGATGACAGGACAGATGCCTCCTTGGCAAGTTCACTGATGACACAAAGGTGGGAGTGCCCGATACCCCAGAGAGCCGTGCAGCCCTTCAGAAGGACCTTGACAAGTTGGAGAGTTGGGCAGAGAAGAACTGTCTGAAATTCAGCAAGGGCAACAAGGTGTCCTGTTGGACAACAAGGTGTCCATGAGCCAGCAGTGGGGCCTTGTGGCCAAGAAAACCACAAGTGATATCCTGGGGTGCATTAGGAAAAGCATTGCAAGAGGGAATGCTGGCAGGTCAAGGGAGCTGATCCTGCACCTTTACTCAGCCCTGGTGACGCTTCACCTGGAGTGTTGTGTCCAATTCTGGACTCCTCAGGACAAGAGCGACATAGAGCTCCTGGAATAGGTCCAGCTACAAAGATGATGAGGGGACTGGAGCATCTGGATAGGCTGAGAGAACTGAGCCTGTTCAGCCTCAAGAGACGACTGAGAGGAGATCTCACCAATGTCTAAGTATTTGAAGGGAGGGTAATAAGAGGATGGATCCAGGCTTATCTTGGTGGTGCCAAGCAATAGGACAAAAGGCAGTGGGCAGAAACTGATGCACAGGAAGTTCCACCTGAGTATGTAGAACAACTTCTTTACTGTGCAAATGATTGTGCACTGAAACAGACTGCCAAGAGAGCAATGGAGAGTTGTGGAGTCTCCCTCACTGGAGATACTCAAGGACCATCTGGACACAATCCTGTGCCATGTGCTCTGGGATTACCATGTTTTTTAGCAGGGAGGTTTGACCAGATGACCCACTGTGGTCACTTCCAACCTCACCCATTCTATGATTCTGTGAATGTCTGTACTTGAGGAAATGCAATGCCCAGAGGTAGTGTGCAAGTGAGGTTGTATACAGCCTCAAAGTGAGTCCCAATATCATTCAGAGTTCATAAAGGAGATGTGGAAAACACTTCCTTTTTTGGGCCAGCTGCTCATCTGTAAGCTTTTCTAGCTTTCTGCACAAGATTCTGCAACTATTTAATCTCGCATGGTAGAGGATTCAGCACTATTTGGTGCAAAGAGGGAAGAAGCAAGGTTTGCCAGGAGAGGTCCTAATTTTTGTTAAACTGGCTGATACAACTATAAAATTTAAATAAGCTTTATGACAAAGAAGTGCCTCACCTAAACCTTTTAATGTCCCATATCAGATCTTGAGGGGCTTGTATACCCGTGCCTTCTTCAGTTTCCCTCCCACACCTGTTATCAGTTGGCTGAACACAAGACATTATCTCTCATTACAAATTCTGAAAGCCTCTCTATTCCTATATGGTGAATACTGGGTTTCCTGTTATGTTTTCAAATGTTCTTTTCACCCCCCACCCCCACTACTAGCAAACCTGTTGGAACTGGTTCAGCTGGCAGCTGCTGCTTTTCTCTGAGTTCCCAAATGCGCACACTGCCATCTTCTGAGCAGGAGATCAGCTGCCTGTAAAAACAGTTGATAAGCAATACTAGCATGGATACTTATCTGTGCAAATCACCTTGTGATGTCTCTATAAAAGAGACAGCAAGTTGCCTCAAATGAAGTGCATCTGTAGCAGAACAAACTATAACAGACTTGTAGAATAGGTGAAAAAAATAAACATTTTCAACCTCATTTTAAAAGCATACCACTATGTAAAACAAAACAGAAGCTTACACTCTGCAAACACAGTTTGACTAAATGGTGTCCATAAGCTTATTTTCATTAAGCAAAAACCTCTTCTTATGGAAAAATAACAAAAGGAAAGGTACCCTATTTCATTACACACTTAGAACAGCACATGCATTTACACAATCAAGGTCCTAATTTTTATCTTCTGTTCCATTGAACAAGAGTATAAAGGGATCTAACACAACTACTATTAGAATACATATATATATATGCAGCAAATTGTCCAAGTTGGCTCTCAAATCAATTTCCAGCTAGAAATTCAGCACTAATAAACAAAGGCTGGAAGTTATTACTTTTTGTTGAAACATTTCAATTGTTATAAAAAATTTAGTGAAAAATATTTACTGAGTATGCCATATGCCTTTGCTTCATAGAAGTGAAATGCCACGAAGCTGTATTTTCAAAATGTAGACAAAAGTGCTTTATCAGGTCAGACTCTGAAAATAGCTGAGATATTTTCAGCCTGTGTACCAGTCTGGATATACTGGATTATAGTTTTTTCCTGTTGAATTACAATGATGAATTTTCAAAAACCAGATGAACAAGCTCTACCTAATAAAAGCAAATCAAGCTGCAGATAGAAATCAGATCCCTGCCCTAGAAATCAAATCCAGCTTTGTAGTCTGTCTAGTCACCCTACCAAGTTTTGCTTTTATTTATTGCATTAACAAAATGTACCTGTTTGGAAGCTTCTCAATGTGCAGCACAGAGGAGTCATGAGCAGTTCTCTGGCAGGCAATCACACGCTTCATTTGAACATTATATATGTATATGCCTTTCCCAACAGCAGCATACACACACTGGAAAAAAAATTCAATGGAACAACTTGCAGAAACAGGTACTGAAAAATCATCCTGCATGTAACAGATTTCCAGAGATACTATGATGTCATCTAGCCGGCACTATCCAGCTTGTTTCTGTCCTCATGTTGCTTGCTGCCTTATCCCAAACATATGAAATTAGTCAGTCATAGAAAAAATATGGATTTTTTTTGAGCAAATGTGGGATATCCTCCTACACTCTAAGCAGTTATTTAATGTCTGCATTTTTATCCTGTACCTAACAGTATAAGCAGTAATCAAGGATACCAACAAATCAATACTCTTCTGCAATTGAACGTTTATGTTCTTACACTAAAATAATGCTCTGTGTTTTGAAAAACTTTTGTTTTATCAAGAAAGCCTGAGAATACAGGAAGCTGTTCTGCATTTACCTCTTTTTGAAATTTAACTGAAGCTGGACAAAGACGTCTTGCTTAAGTATTTCAGCTCTACTGAGTACAGAAAAGGAATTCTGTCATGGGAAAGTACTACACAATGCTGCATTTTGCACTCAATGCTTTTCTTCTGAAGACTGCACACATTCCATCTCACAAACATCATGACCCCAAGAAGCCAGAAACAGCTTACACATCTTTGGACCTAGACCCTCTTGTGAGTTGTGATGATCTTAGAGCAGGCAAATGTACATATGTATGTACACATGACTAATATTCAGTACCAGGAGCATGCAAAATTCTTCCATTCAGTACATTTTTTTCAGTTTTGAACATACCTTGTTCAGGTGATGGTATGCTGAAACACTTCCCTGAATGGCCTGCTTCTACTTTCACAACCCAAAGATCAATGTCTCATAAGCTGTTCACACTACACATCTTGTCAACATTTTGTAAAAACTGTAACCTACTGTCTTTGACTAAGAATTTTTTTATATATTCAATAATGTTTTGACACTGTTCAAAACTCTTTATCTAGGTTTTTGTTCAGAGTTTCAGATTTTTTCTTATGCACATCTGTGGTGGAAGCACTGAAACTAAACAGATTTCTGACAGCACCATTACCAAATCAAGAGGAAAAAAACCCCCACTGAGCCAATTTGTATTATTTTCTTAGTTTTGTGTGAGGTTCAAATTCAGTGGCCTTCCATATCACTCTTCCACCATGAGTCACACAGTGTTACAGCTTTGCAAAAGATGCTTTTCATGGAGCACTCTTCTTTTTTCACAAGCCCTGGCAAAATCCTGGTCATCTCAAACCCCAAGAAAATAAAAGATGATGAAGCATAAATTCTACATCTATCTTAAAAGGCAACTAAACAGAAACACACACATATCAGGGCAGCAGATGCACTCCCTAGCACTGTCTCCTAGTATTGCCAAACCTTTACCACCCCATTTGTATCTGAAATCATATTTTGCCTACAATCTCAGTGTCAAACTAGACACGTGCATCTTCTCCAACCACCCAACAGCCAAGCCTGGAAAACAGATAAAACACCTGTTTTGCATTCTTTTTGTAACATGAAGAACAGTGTTCTGCTTTTAGACTGCAGGTAACAAAATAATACATTATACAAATACATTTCTTCACCACTTTTTAAGTAGTACCTTTACAATACAGACAGCGCTGCCTTAAAACACCTTCTATTTCAGGATTTAAGACTAGAACCACCTTTACTTCTCACCATTCAAAATTCTCACGATGAATAAAATTCACAGCTATTTGTTTAGTTCAGTTCCAGGCATGGAAGAAAGCCTTCAGTAGCCTCAGATTCCATACTCAATGTTTTAACAACTTCTGACCTTCTCAAAATTCATTTCCTCTCTCTTAAAACACATCTTGTGTAGCTTTCAAGCAGAAAATCAAAGTATTTTAAAGCCAAATTATAGCTCTTACCCTAAATAAAATTTGCTTTTGACTCATTGCAGAAATAAGCATTGACAACACTGGAAATTCTATCTTTAGATATAACCACATCTTTTTTTCTGCTCATAATCCACAATGTTTCTCTCTCCAGGGTTTTAGGAATTCAGGCTTTTCCACAGCTTTTATTTTGTTATAGCTCGTATCTCTGAATCCATTTCCAGGAATCCCTTTCTTTATCATTCCCCAGTAACTGACCTACATGACAACTATGAAACGTCTTTTATGTTGCCACTAACAGTTGGTAACATTTCACAAAAGTAAGTAATAACTTGAGGACTTTTAGTGTTTGCTGAACAATAACTGGGTTCTGACAGAGTATTCTCATCAAGAACTTATGTCCAAAGCATTATTACAGTAGCCTGGATCCTGGACACACATTTGAGTATACAATTGAGTATGACCCATCTGAACAGAAGGAGCAATACTGATTTACTATTAAGCATAGACATATGCCTATTCTTAAATTCACTCCACAGTACCTTCAGATATAACTGTTCAAAGAGGTGCATTATTGTGAAAACTGCATTTCCAGAAGAATGGAATATGAAAGATGTATGCCATTAAAACACACACCTCCTATTTATTTTTTTCTCTACTGGTACTGTAAACAGCTAATAAATCTCTGTCAGTCAAAATGAAATGCTGTTGTTGAAAGTCCATTATTTTAGTTCCCAATACCATCAACACATTATAACCTTCAGTTAGCTCAACAGCCAATATTTTATATAAAACCTGTTGACTGTATAAAAATAGCTGTGCACATTTAGAAGTCTCTCATAATAAAACGGGCGGGGGCCGGGTTCGGCAGCTTCGGGGGCTGGTTCTGGCCCGCGGGCGGTAGTTTGGGGACCCCTGTACTAAAACAAGGAAACTGAAAACACAAAGAAGTTGGTCTTCTGTGGTAAGGTCATCCTAGCTTATTTGAATTAGTTTACTCTATGTAAGGCTTATTACCTCCTCATCAGATGTTAGGTGTTGAACTGAAGTTTCATTTGGGCTTTGGGATAACTTTATTTCTGGCTGTACATCTGGATGGACAGAGGAGTCCCAGAAGTTGCATTCAGATGCCTGTTTTGTCCAGTCAAGTGCATCCCAAACTATTAGCTCACCTACGTGAGAACCTGTCACAAAAGTCAAGTCTGCAGGGAGGAAAAAAACCCATTATATTGAAAAACTACATTTCACACAAAGTTACAGCCCTCGAAAGGTAAGAGTGCCTGTTTTCATGTAAAGCTATGTATAATGTGCAGTATGTAACTGACTGGACTAAACCCCCCCTCTTTAAGTAAATACTCATTTTATTACGTAGCACAGATCAAATGAGCAAAAAGAGATGAGCTCTCCTGTAAAATTAAAACTAGGAAGGAGAACATTCACTGACCACAGTGCACAGTAGTGTGTAGCAAAGGCAAGGAACACCATCAGAAGTATGTACAAGTACTTCAACTCCATTTCTACAAAAAAGCCCTTCTGTTCCTTTGGACACCCCTCAGAAGCAACAAAGTATGTCTATGCCATAAATAGAATTACAGATCACAAATTAGGTGGATGGCAAGACTGAAGTAGCTCATCATGAATTTGTTTTTCATACATGGGAAGGAACCACTTTCTAGCAATATTTAATGCAGGTAGCATATTGTCTCTTTAAGCCAAACATTGCTTGCTCTTCATAATCCAAAAGGAGAAAATAATGGCAACAGTTAAGCTCAGAAACAAGTACCATAGTATCCAAGTTTTCTTTTTTGCCAGCTTCTTGTTACCTCTGTAACAAAGCCCCTTTGTGCCAATCAGGCTGACACAGATACACTCAAGGACAAATACACACTCTCTATTACACCAGTAATAACTTGTTCTGGATTCTGTTT
>JAWWLV010000100.1:49079587-49091516 GCA_035041135.1 Platyrinchus mystaceus
TTCTTTTTAATTAAAAAAAAAAAAAAAAAAAAAAAGGAAGAACAGAGTAGAAGGGGCTGGATTTCTGGTAATAGCTTAGTATTGCCCTAATGAGCAGCAGAGACTGTATCATCTTCCAGACCCCCTATAATCTCTATGCAGGCCCACATCTGCACCCTCAGAATCTTCAGTTACCTTAGGAACATATCCCACTTTAGAGTCAGAAGGAACACGGGAAAAAGTAACATTTTGAACTTTCCTAACAGAAAGAAGACTCAGAGCTCCATTTCCATCAATGACATTACCTCTCTTCTACACTATCTTTCCTGGTTTCATCTCATTGTTAATCCATAAACAAAGCTACACAAGATGGTACATTCACTAGTTTAGTTTCACTCCAGTTAAAACTTTGGTCCCAGAAAAACTTCATAGGTTTATCCTACCGGTAACTAACCAAAGCAGTAACATTTTAAAATTACTCTTACCATTGACGCTGACTAATGACAAAATGTTATCCTGATGGTCAACAAGGCGCTTTACTTCAAAGACATTCCAACCTTCACACTCATTGTTAGAATCACTCAACCTAAAAATTACTTCAAAGAAAGAGAAATTGTCTGAATAAGCTCTTTCATTCAGAATAAGATGGAACTATACTTAAATAAAACACATCATTTTCAGAGAGACACAAACTAAAACATAAGTGAGACAATACAAGAGCTATTTATGGTCACTCATGACATCAAAAAATGAGAATTAATTATTTCAGTGATATCATTAAGACCTCTTACTACTGCAACTCTAGGATAAAACATTTCAGCCTAGTTACTCTGAAATTTAGAGAATTGGCCAGCCAACATCAGAAGCTGTAGAAAGCAGAATTGAAAAGTATTAGCCATTTTTATGGATAAGTGAACTAAAAGTGAAATATGTTGCTTGAGGACTCATCTCACTGAAAAATTAATATTCAAAAGGATGCAATATTACCTAGTAAGGCAACTGAGATCGTCAGCAATTAAGACTTTATTTTAACCAGGCTAGGGATTTCTTTTCTATCTCAAGGGTACTGCAAAAGAAGTGTGGGAAGTTCAGATGGAAGTTTATATTGTATACCAATGTCTAAACACAAGAGGACTATTCTTAATTTGTTCCTGATTCTTTGATCAAACTATCAGGTTGCTAATTTTTCAACTAAGTATTTAATCATCTTGAGCAACATCTGCTTTTTCGCTGATCTAATGCTCTACTTTTGCTCCAGGATTTTATTCTGTATTTTGAAATTTCAGTAATTTTACACAGCACTTATCAAAAAGACTCTCCACCAACACCTAGCCACACATAATTCTGTCTCCAACTGAGCAACAGAAATCATCACACTGTCTCATTATAGCTTCTGATCCTGGGATAAGGAGGCTCTAGAGAAGCTTAGTATCTGACAGCTCAGATAAGCAGTCCCAGACCTTCTCCAGTAGGGCAAATGTCAATTGCCCCAGTCAGATCTGGACAGGTGGCACTAATACTGATTGAGCTGGCAGAGGAGCTCGCCAAGCCACTCTCAGTCATTTATGATCGGTCCTGGTTAACCAGGGAGGTCCCAGTCAGTTGGAGGTTAACTAGTGCGACATCCACCTACAAGACAGATCAGAAGGAGGATCCAGGGAACTACAGGCCTGTCAGCCTGATCTCAGTGCCAGGGAAGGTGATGGAACAAATTATCTTCAGTGTGATCACACAGCACATGCAACACAACCAGGGAACCAGGCCCAGCCAGCAGGGGTTTAAGAAAGGCAGGTCCTGCTTGACCAACATGAGCCATCAGTGTGTCCAGGTAGCCAAGAAGGCCAATGGCATCCTGGCCTGTATCAGCAGTGCAGCCAGTAGGACCAGGGCAGTGACTGTCCCTCTGTACTCAGCATTGGTGAGGCCACACCTCAAATCCAGCTCTGTTCGGCTCTGGGCCCCTAGCTTGAAGAAGGACATTGAGGTGCTGGAGCACATCCAGAGAAGGGCAACAGACATAGGAAAGGGTCTACAGCACAAGTCTTAAGAGGAAGGAGCTTGGGTTGTTTAGCCTGGAAAAAAGAAGATTCAAGGAGACCTCATCACTCCCCACAACTGAGAGGAGATTGTAGATAAGTGGGGACTGGCATCTTCTCCGAAAAAGACAAAAGGGAGTGGCCTCAAGCTGCACCAGGGGAGGTTCAGGTTGGACATCAGGAAGAAATTCTTCACTGAAAAGATGATCAGGCATTGGAATGGGCTGCCCAGGGATGTGGTGGAGTCACCATCCCTGGAGGTGTTCAAGAAATGACTGGACATGGTACTTAGTGCAATGGTTTAATTGGCATGGTGGTGTTCAAGGTTGGACTTGATACCTTGGAAGTCTTTACCAACCTTAATGATTCTATGATTCCAAAGATAGAAAAGTTTAATCTATAAGATTCCTGAATGAGATTAGTATTGTCTCCTCTTTGTAAAGAAATGGAAAAAGGAAGATGGTGATCACACTCTAATACCACTTACTTTTCCTATACAATTCTAGCAGAGTGTTTTTTACACATATCTCTGATAAGCAGCTGTTATAGCGGAACATGAACACTTCACAGAAATGCAACATACTCACTTAGCTCTTTGCCGACAGCTGCTGCAACACAATTTTTGGGCAATTCAACCAAAGCACTGATACCTTTGAAAAAAAAACAGGGGATAAGGGAGGAAAAGATAAGCACTGGTTATAACACAGCAAACTATTAATTCCTTATTAATAAAGTTCCTAACAATCTTTCTTCCACTTAAAAGTTATAATCAAAACAGAAGCATATTGCCTAAAATGAAAGTTACATGGCATCAGAATTGAATAGATTATCTCAAACGGAAGCAAGGTCAGGACTTTTGGTCCTGAATCCAGCAGAATTCTGAACATCAAACTTGCAGTGAAACTGAATGTAAATTATCTTTTTATTTTAAATACGGTTAAGATATTTATGTCCTAATGCTGGACAGTATTAAGGATACTGTGGCAATTATTGAGATTCTAACAAAGGCAGTACCAAAGTTATTAGACACTGTACATACCTCAATACACACAATTCTAAAATCCTGTGCAGAGCCAGCTGAAGAAGAGTAAGGCCTGAGACAAAATGTCCAATTTGCTGTTAGTCTGTCTTAATCCTGCACAGAATTTTCCCAGTCTGTGCCACCACAACATTAAAGAAAAATTCCCCAAGGAATAAGCAATCTCTTTTGCCACAAAGGAAGTATGTGATTAGGATAGAAGACAAGGCCCATGCTATGCATCCCATTGACTCCTTGTACCAAAGTTTAAAAGCACCTCATGCAAAGCACCACAGCACAACTTCCAGCTGGCATTTAGCATAATATTTAATACTGAACCAAAAGAAGTATTAATATCCTCAAAGATGCAGAAGGTTTTGCCTACCACTACTCTATTCTATGACAAAAATAAGGACAATATTAGTTCCACCTTTAAATGTCATTCACAGCTTCATAGCTATCTTGGTAAAGCACAGCAATAAACATGCGACAATTTTCTTCATATGGACATATAATATGTAAGATTATTAATATAAAAACATGATTGCCATTGATATCTGATTAAATTTATTATAGTCCTATCAAAACCTGCATTTTCTACATAAAAAGTACTGATTCTTAATAATAAAAAGTAATCTCTACTGTTCTACTACTACAAAGCTCACTTAAGAGTAACAGAACTCCCACTCAATCACACGAAGAGCCAGTCAAAGGATCTGGTACATGTTACAGCTAACACATATATACCAGCATCCAAGGTCTAGCCCTCTAAGTCCAAGCTACTGTACAGTTACTGAGATTTGACATATTCTAAAATTCACACAGCACAGGAGATTAAAAGCAGCCTTAATTCTGAAACTATTAAGGCTGACATTTAAAAAAGAGTGAGTGTCTCTAATACATAATGTTATCATTAGAATTAAAGGAAATTTGCCAAATTGGTTTTGCATCATTATACAGATCCATTTTACTTGCACTTTAACAGTTATAATGAGTCATTTACATTTTTACCTGCATCAGTAAGATGACTGGTCTTACACAAGAGATCTAATTTTCGGTTCCAAACACATAGATCACTCCCTCCAGACAACCATACATTCAGTCTTTGAAGAACTGTCAAACACTGCAGAACAAAAATCAGATATATGTCTCCTGCAAAAGTTCTACAGGGAATTTCTCAGTAAAATGATCATGAGCTTTAGTTAAATAAATCTGTAAGTACTGTGAAGCACAGTATCAAGGTATCACTTCCCTGAGAAACACAAATTTAATTACATATGTTACATTTTTCATCAACAATGAAAAAACTTATTTTTTGATTGCTTTTTTCCTCCTGTTAACAGTCAAGAATTACTTTAAATGTAGGTTGGCTTTTGCAACACAGTAACAGAACCAAGTCATAAAGTTACCTTTGTTCTACATCCTTTGAAAAAGAAAACTGAGGTATTAAGAGTTCGAAAAACAAATTAAGATTTATGTCCACTTCTCAGCCGCTCCTTATGTACCACTGCTCACACCATACATTGCTGTTCATTTTAACACACCTGCCCATAGGACCCATGAGCCATGCATAACAATTATTGTATATAACAACACAACAGACATTCATAGGTTTCTTTAGCATACCTTTACAGTAGAATGGAAACACGACACTTTCTGAACCTGTCTGCCACTAGTGCAGTCCCAAACCTTTCTTTATTCATTAAGGAAACTGAAAGGTTTCTATGCATTATAAATATAAATGCTGTGTTTGTGACAGATTAGGAAAGACGTATGCAGAGACTCAGTCTTCTAAACTCTGACTGTCTTTTCAATAATTGGCCTAAATGGCATAGAAATAAAGGTCTGTTATGGATTCATTTTTGTAGCAAGGATTGCATCTACTTGTGAGCAATAACTAGTAAAACTCCTGTGTAATCCCATTATACCTGGTAGGTATTATTGGCCAATACATTTTGAGACAGCCAGCAGCCCGAGTGCTACCTTTAAAAGAAAAAAACACAAAAAATCTACAGAAATTTGAATATTCCCCAGATCAAAGGATACAATAACTGTTCTATCAGCTGAGGCTGTTATAATCAAATGTTTTTTTTCTTCAAAAGCATCTGACGAAGAAAATGGTGCTATAGCTGTAATTTTATGTGAGTGTCCATGAAGTTCAAAAAGTTTTTCTCCAGTCTGAAAAATAAAACCATGGAAAACAGTGTAAAATATGAAAAATGCCTACTGTAGCATAAAACATAGGTATCGCATAACTTTTGAAAGCAAGAATTTTTAAGAGTCTAAAATCTCCTTTCCTAAAGTAATTTAGTACTGTCAATTTCCTGCCAGCTTCATTTAATATGTACATTATCTATAGATTCAAGATGCTTTAGAAACCTGGAGCTACGTCTGCTGTGTTTAGACGGCAAAACTCCACAAACAAACATGCAGAAGCACACTGGCATTTTAAGCATGCAACTAAAATACAGGGTAATTTTAACTGCAAACTTCTTTACAGTTGTGGATTAATGTTTTAAATTAATAAAAATCCTTCAGAAGTAGAAAATGGAACTTAGTTCATAAGCTGAATATCTATGTGAGTTTTACATTCACAAACTGCTCAGAACACTGGGTATATATATTCACATATATGGCTTTTAATATTCAAAACTCCTTTACTTTTCCAAATTATAGAATTAAAAAATTACAAAAGGCCTTCAACAACAGCAAAGCACTAACTGAAACTGCTCAAAACAGAGAAGTCTCCCCTTCTGTATTTTAAAATTACACCATCATAAATGTCACATCAATTTTTCAGAAGATTTTTAAAAAATTTACAGTCTGACATTTTTTTCTTCCTCTATTTGAATGTTTGATGCACTTTAGACAGTACAGCATGTCTCCCCTTCAGACTTCTTATTGAACAACATAACTTGTATACCAGACCTCCTTAACACAGGTCTATTGCTCATCCCTTCTACAATTCTGTGAATCATACAGAGACACAGAGTAGAAGACCAGAACAGAAGGTGTCACACTAACAGAGCACCATTTCCATGATAAAACTATTGTCTTTGTAAGGTTTTCAAAAGTTACAAGAAGATTTTTATCACAGTAAGCAATTAAGGCACTGTTCCTGCACTGCATGAAATGTTTAACTTCTACTGCCTTCGGTTTCTTTCCAATACATTTTTATGCTAGCTCGCCACTTAGCCTAATCAGTTACACTACAAGGAGGTATTACTATTAAAGCTACTGAAATGTACTTAAAACTTAAGTATATATAAAAATCCTGGCAGGTTTGCAATCTTCTTACATATTTGTTGAGTTACTAGTCAACGTTTTGTTGTTAACAGCAAACACAAAACACAGTTGTAAAGAGGCACACATTCATACACACTTCTGCTTTTCACATTATCATCTCATCTAAAATCTCTCTAAAATCACTATATCGTTCCAGAACAGTCTAACTTTCAAAACTTATCCTTCTCTTGAGTTCACACAATTTTTCATATCCTAACTCTCCTTTGTAAACTAAAATTTAACAGGCTCCCTCCACTTGTACATTTTCAAACAACTCTGCAGCAACTCTTATTTATTCTGCTTTTTCATTGCTAGACATCTCTAACTCCTCTCCACAATTTCTAACCTCTTCAGAACACACAAGCCAGCCCCCAAAAAAATCACTTAACCTGAGTATTCCAAAGACATACGATGCCATCATCTCCTGCAGATGCAAATCTGAAAAAAAAAGAAACAAAAAACCACAACAAACTGAAAACTTCATCATAGCGTAATGTAATGGAAAAGCAGTAAACAGTTACAGAAGAAAAAATACTTACAAGATATATCAGACTCTGTCTTTAAAGAATAAACATGTATTTGCAAATCCCAATTATAGTTTCTAAACTAAAGTCAGTACATTTAAATAGGTATTTATCAACATACACTTAATATAAGAACAAGATGTAAGAATTCCAATACGTACTATTATAAAAAGAACCCCACATAAAAGAACCAATTCTCTTGTTTAAAAATACGAGATCTTAAACATCAAATAACAGTGAACTCTAAAACCAAATACTATTAGTCAGAGTCAACTGTAAGACATCTAACAAGTTACAAACCACTCATCTGAGTTCAGCCCAGGAATAGAGTAAACCAGGATTTACCATTGTAATTTAGAGTGTGGCTTAAAAGAACTTCAAAGGGAAGAACATTTAAGGTGCTAAATTTGACTTCTGATAAAAATCCACATGGAAGGCATACCATATGAGGAAAACACAAGTTTAGATTAGCATGTTAATCTCACATGAACGAAGCCTGACTTGCATTCAATCTTTCTCTCAGGTTACAATGAGTATCTAACCATCTGCCTACATATGCTCCTTATGGGACACCTCATTCTTTTCCAGTCAAGATCACTATCATCTATAACCTTGTCTGTTTCCTGAAGGAGCAAGGAATGGTCAAACGAGCAACAAAAAAACCTATTCTTAAAATGTGTTATGATCTCTGTTTAATTTAATGTGTCAAATGCTAGAGCGTTACATGCAATTTTATTTCAGTCCACTTTTTGGAAGACTCTTGCTCAGGCTTAGCCTTCTTTAGTAATCTTCCAATCAATATGACCCCTACTTCACATTCAAAAAGTACAGGAGTAAAGGAGAAAGAAAAAAAAAAAAAAAGAAAAAAAAAGCCCACCAGCTTTCTGTTACATTCATACAGGATTTATTTAGTATCTTCAAAAACCAATCTGAGAAAATTTTCCACTCACTGGTTTTAGCTGAGCCACTGAGAAAACAAGAAAATCCTTCTGCAAAATTCTCACTAAGATGATATTATCTAAAGACTCGAAGCGTGAAATTTGGCTTACAATAGTTGACAAAAAGCACACAATGGAATAGCTGCAGAAACTAAATAAAAACATTTCAGAAGCTGAGTAACGATACTAATTTTACTGAAAAGAATCAAGTGAATAATATTATCAGGTGTCTTAACAATCCAGAAAATACCTAATTCTTGATAAATAAAAACTCAGAATTACTGTCCAGTGAAGCAACTCTATTAAACTCCTCAAACTCTCAGAATATTAACCAGCTATATAACTTAGTCCTTATCCATATGCTATTTTACAGCCTATATTAAATGCAGCCACTCAGACTTTAGCTTTACAATGATTATCATTAGTTTAGCTTCAGTAATTTACCTGCCACCAAAGAAAGAAGCCCAAAATGGTAAACAATTCCTTTGTATCACACAGCAATTTAAGAATACTCTGGTATTTCTATAAAAATCAATTACATCTATTCAGTATGTGTTTTGAGAAAACATACTTTGATAAAGAGTTATTTTAATAACTGGTCTGGGAAAAAAAAAAAGGACTGAAAAAAAGCCACAAGATTTTTCCATTTTTATAGGAATTTTCTGGCAGACTACTACAATGCAGAAAAATAAATTTTATGGTAACGCATGTAATTTTCCTGATACATATATTTATGACATTAAGAATAAAAACTGACATGCTAAAGATCCTCCATAGAGTCTTCTGTGAAATATATATATATATACATATATATATATATATATACATATATATATAAAACAAATCTTATTGGAAAACAGGATTCTGTGGGCATTCCCAAATTGGAAGAGACCACCTGCATGATCTCTTCCAATCAATATGCATGGGGGAGGAGAGAACCTTCCTTCACAAAACACCTGCTATACACTGCTAAGATTAAAACAAGCCGTTATCCATGTTAACTTTGTGTAGTGTATTGATGAATACATTAGAAATTCCCTTCAGAGTCTAATCCATAAAAGATATAAATTACTACAGCTCCTTACAGAACTATTCTTGCCTGTTACTTACATTCTTAATCTCCAAACATTTTTTATTTTATTCTCCACATCAGCCAAGAGTCACTACATTTTATTACTGACTAAAGAATTCACAACCTTACTTTTAAGGTAGATAATTATTTCTTCTGTTGTAGGATTACATATAATTAAAGAACATGCAAGGCTAATTTAGAGAAAACTAGAACAGAAGCCAGTTGTAATGTACAAGTATCATAATTCATTCTCTCAGTCACACTTCCAAAGTGACAAAGGTAAATACAATGACTTCATCTCTGCTTATTAACCAGTTTTCCAGTTTTTATATAACTCTCTCCTCAGAAGACAGTCTTCAGAAGAACAGAACACAACAGATAAAGATTGTCAGGGAATATACAAAAAACTGCACATTGCTGAAAAATGACCGAGCGAAACAAAGGAACGATCAAGTTTCAAAGAAGTACAGCAAGTTGAATCAGATTAAACTGGAAGAGAAACAAAATGCAGAGATTAGGCATGTGATGAATTTGCAGTCATTCTGAATAAAGTGGTGAACATGTCAATACTTGAAAAGTTAAAAAAACCTGCATTAACTAAAGCTCAACTGAATTAAGTGCTATAGCTTCGGAATAAAGTGCAGCAGAAGACTGGAAAGAAAGGAACATCAACCAACGCTCAGTATTGTTGAAGATGTCATGTCTAATTGGTACAATGTACCTAAAGAAGCCTATTACATTCTTTCATAGAAACAAAAGTTGAAATAACAGCTATTCTCAATTCAGAAACACAAAACACATGTATCCCCTCAGAGCAGAAGCAGACACTACTGCATATTGTTCTGTGAGAAAGAGTCCATATGCATGTACAGAAGGGAATACTCAAACAGGAACAGACTAAAAAGAACATTTCTTCCAAACAAATGACTTGGCACCAAGAAACATAACTCATTCACCATTATTTTCTCTGTAAAGTAAAACTTACAAGAGAAACCAAAAGACACAGTAACATCCCAAGAAAAGGGAGTGTTCATCCCTTGCTTTTTTTAACTCCAGTTTCTCCTGCCCTCTCCCACCAAAAATAAAAAGAGCAGATTACAAATATTACTACATTTTCACAAATATTCTCTGAAGTATTGTCAAGGACACTGTGAAACAATTTGAAATGGCATTTCATACCTGCAGTCATCTATTTGCACTAGAAATCGTACTATATCTTGATGACCTTTCAACACAAGGAGCTCTGTGTAAGGATTCTGTATTTGTTCTTCACCAACTGTCTGTACAGAGGATTTCTAAAATTCATAAAAAAATGAGTTAATATTTGGTAATGACAATTATTTTCTTCAGGTCTTTGTAACCTCTAACAATCTACACATAGGCTCATGTGTGAAGTTCCTGAAATACAATTTTGCCTTAATGAAGATCATTACAAAATATAATTTCTTATTATTTCAAGTAAATAATAGCTTTCTATTGCATGCATTTTAAATTATAATGTGGCATTTTCTGTTTAACAAAACATTTTATACTGCTTTAATCGCTGATACAGCATGATGAAAAACCAGTTTGGTTATGAGCTGTCATATGGAGCCAGCTTCATGACTCAATTGACCATACACTCAGTTTTTCATTAAATTACACATCTTATGAGAGGTCTGTGAACCTCTCATATCTTTCATCTGTTGTTCAATTTTAAAATCCTATATAAAGACAACATATTTAAAACAAATAAGAACAAATGCTGTTCTGTTACATAATATATAAATCATCCATTGCTACTCTATTCAGAAAATTCCAAAGCCAATCGGTTAAAAAAATGTAGAGAATGATTAATCATTTTATAGAACAGCATTTGCAATTACCCCCACCTAGACTATTAATTAAAAGAACAATCAATCACTTGGAGCAAGCTGATCATCAGACAGGTCAATAAAATACTGCACAGAACTGCAGTTTCAAGGAATAATAGTTCTGCTACTCTCAATCATCAGTTTGTTTCAAGACCACTTTTTTGTAATTAAGGTCTTACGCATTGTGGAACTTACTATTAAACACTATTTTTTAAAAAACCAAAACAGCTCAATAGTAACTCAGTGGCAGCACTCTTCTCCTTCTGGATTTATTTTACACGACAGTCAACATCATCTTACTTCCAAGACTGTCTCCTCTTTGAGGACTTTAACAGAACCTACACCGTAAAACAGTAACTACAGAACACTGTACAACATGCAGCACACATGACAGGTAATACCACAGCAAGGACAAACATATTATTCTCAGAAATTTGGACATCTTCATGCAGGACTAATAAATTATTTTCTATTACTTTGATATTGGTAATATGATACTATTCTTCATAAACTAAGAATGACAAGGTTAAAAAATGGTGAAAGAAACCTGTTCGTTTTGAAAAAATTAAGAGTTCTTAATTTTTAAATTAAGTTCTTGTGATTTTATCTTTGTTTTGTGCTATCTGATGCATTTCATGAAGCAACTGTTCCTCATTTTATGCAATCACGTGTGAATAGCAGTTTTCTTTTAAAATAATGCAAGTAGAATCTGCATGGATAGAAAGGAAAACTGAACAAACTTGAAAACTTGGAGTTCAGCCGTTAAAAGGTAATCAAAATATGCCTTAAAAAAATGAGAGTTCTAAATATTCTAAGCAAATCTCTCTTACATTAGCAATACCATACTGAGGAAACATACATTAATATTTACAAAAGTGTTGGGTTACATGAGAATTCTTTCTCTAAAGAAATCTTTTTTTTTTTTTTTTTTTTAGGAACTATTGGACTCTTACAGCAATTATGTTTTTAGAATGGAAAGCTGGAGAGTGATGCTAATGGAATCCATTCCCAACTTGCATGTTTTTATGCAAGACCTGTAAGCATCACTACAGTAATCAGTAAAAAAAAAACACCCAAAATATTAATCTGAACTTCATAACTTCCTATAAACCCCCATGATGTAAAGTGTTTAAAAGTGGGATTTTCAAATGCAATTCACCAAAAACATGGAACACAAGAATACACATACATACTGATTTTATGCACCATGGAGCATGACAAATT
>JAWWLV010000100.1:49106002-49120822 GCA_035041135.1 Platyrinchus mystaceus
GAGAAGAGAAGGCTCAGGGGAGACCTCATCACTCTCTACAACTCCCTGAGAGGAGGTTGTAGCCAGGTGGGGGTTGGCCTCTTTTCCCAGGCAACTATCAGTAAGACATGAGAGCATGGTCTTAAGCTCTGCCAGGGGAGGTTTAGGTTGGATATTAGGAAGAAAGTTTTTACAGAGAGAGTAATTAGACATTGGAATGGGCTGCCCAGGGGGTGGTGGATTCACCATCCCTGGAGGTTTTTAAGATGAGTCTGTATGTCACACTTAGTGCCATGGTCTAGTAACAACGGCGGTGCTGGATCAACGGTTGGACTTGATTCTATGATTCTATAATTCTGTGATTTTGTGATTCTGTACTCTTACTCTCTACCTTAGCATCTAGGCTCTCCTTCCTGACCTTTTTGCTGTACTAATGCTGTGAGTTTGCACACCTGTTTATACCTCCTCTTTTGTTCACAGACTTGTGAGAGCACAAGTTCTGTGGCATAGTCTCACCTTGTCTCACTACTCATCTTCAATTAAGTAAGAAATCAGAAGATGGTGTCTACCAGAGCCCATTTTGTGAGAGGATTGTACTTGAGGGAACCTACATAAGTAAAAACTGAAATTTCTGAGATGACTGAACTGTAAGCTTTCAGGAGAGGTTTTAGCATTTTGTCATGCAGCATGCAGCTGAAGAGACAAAAAGCCTTGTTACTGCTTTTTGTAAGTGTGAACTGCTTCTTTACAAGGAATCACCAGAGAGGCAGCCTCAACATGACTGAAAAATTTAGGGGAGAAAAAAGATATGTTGCTGCCCTGGAGGTACACACAGTTCCTGTCTCTTGTGAGGGAACAGGGAAACACCAGGCCCATTGCTCCACTTCTGCCTTTGAGGGCCTTCAAAACTGATGGAGAAGGAGCGGTGCTCTTAGATAGATCAAAATGATGAGGCCCAGTGGCTTTGTTCAGCACCCTTGAAGGCTGAAGGGTAGTCTCCTGGGATGAGCCAGGGAAAGGGAAGAATTGGCAAGAATTGGCGAGAGAGAATTGGCAAGGACTCACTCAGTCAAGAGCTTAAATAGGGAAATCTTTGGTCTCTTGCTCTTCTCTGCTAGATATCTGTTAGACATGTTTTCCATCAAGAACTACCAAGGGTCTAAATGCCAGTAGACCTTTGAAGAACAAAGCTGAGTAGCTTCCATCTTGAACGACCACACTCTGGAGTATTTTGGTATGGGGTGCCAGGCTATAGGTCCACTTCCAGAAGAGCTGAGCACTGCCCAACAAAGGAGGGTTACCCATAGCTCTCGGTGCCCACTGTTTCTAGAAAACACAGCTCAAGAGGGTTTTCTAAACAACCAAAATACAGGAATGGCTTTTGAAATGTGCAGGCTTCCAAAGCTGACAAAGCAACTCTGCCACTAACTAGCCAGCTTGCTGTACTGCCATCCAGGCCTTCTCCAGCAGCAGCTTTTAAAGTCAGATTGTTGAACCATTTTATTCATGGCAGTTTCTGCAAGTGCTTCTTTGTGAATATGGGCTTGGAACCACCTTTTTTATTGTAGGTGTAGTTATGCACACATGGTACCTTAGCTGGATCAATTCTGGATCCAAGTGATAATTCAAGAGAAACAAAGGAAAAGGATCAGGTTGTTAAAGGAGAAGCACAGTCTGAGCATTCTCTCACCATTCAAGGAGTGTCACACCCTGTCTTTTTCTGTATGGACCTGAGTCCCTTCACAGCAACAGCTCCAGTGAGCCAATGCCTGCCCCTTTTAATTCCTTCCGCACACTCAGGGGCGCTTCCTCTTCCTTTAGGCTTGACCCTGGGTTTCCCTCAGTTGAGTCTCGGATTTACAAAAAGAATCTCAGGCATCAGATTTCTAAAAATAAATAATTTAATAGAGTTGTACAGCTCTACAGTTGGTCAGCTCAAGCTGGGTGCCTCCAAGGAGGGACTCCCTCAGAACAAAGAAATCCCTGTGCAATTACACCCTTATGATATATGCACCTGCCCTTCAAGCACTCTCCACATGCTTTTTTGTCTAATGGTGATTTTTGGTCAACGATCTTCTAACACGGATTCTTTCTCTGTCTCCACATAGCCAGGCTGCTCTTACCTTGTGAAATTGCAGCTTCTGTTGATGTCTGCAGCCTCCTTGTCTTCTGGCTTGTGCTTCTTGTGCACTAGACCAGTCAGCAGATCACAGAAATGAAAAAAGCCCTAGACTGGAATAGAAAAAGTCCTAGGCTGGAATTAGCAACACTTAAAACAGCAGTGTGTTATTAATATTCTTCCCAAACTAAAGACAAAATGCAGCACTGTACCAGCTGCTAAGAAAATTAACTCTGTTCTAGCAAATCTTGCAGCCCAAGGCTTTAGCAAATCCAGCTGCTCATGCTGAGCAAGTAAATCCAAACAAACAGCAGACTAAATCACACAGTATTATAACTCTGACTAATTCTATTTAAAACTTACTTATTTAAGCTAAACAGCAAACATCTCTCAAAAGAGATAAATTCTTCTGTTTTCTTTCTACTCTAGCCAAAGAGCAGCCAGAGTCCCCAGTCTGCACTTCCTAGATATCCATCTGGATTTCCATGCATATCCACTTGGTTATGCATGTGGTTATCCAACTTTATAGTATCTAAAGCTGATGGTGTGGCTTTTCTTTTATTTCAATGAGACTAGAATTTAACTTCTTCACAGAGTTCAGGAAAATTATGTATGCATTTTTGAGGACAGACCTCTGCTTTTTTATGCAAGGTATTAGAACTCCTAAGGGTGAGTGTATGTTATAGAGAAGACTGGTTCCTAGGCCTGGTCCTTGTCAACACCAAGACATCCAGCTTAATCTTCACACTAATGTGTTGCTACAGTTGATATCAACGTTGCCACCACCTGCACTCTGGTCTCCATGGCAGCCTGTGAGTGAGATGTAGACTCAGGGTGTAGTGGATACCCATTTGCTTTCTCAGGTCTGGGTTAGGGATAACCTTTTTGGTTAAAACAGCTGTGAAACAAAAAGGCGTTACTGGATTTGTGATTCAAAGCCTACATTGTGTTATACTCTTTGATACTGACTCAGGCTACTGCTGCTCTTTTCCCATAGCTGCAGGCAATTGGAAGTGTTTGCCCTGGACACAAGCAGCCAAGAGGTACCAAGAGCTGTGCAAATACAAAATGATGAATGCGCGAAGCTTGTAGGCAGGCATCCCCACCTTTGCCAGACATCTCATCTCCTCTTGTCATCTCCCAAGTTAGACAAAGAGCCTGTCAAAGTCAAACAGATTGGTACAAACAGATTCAACAAAAGCCCCTCTGACCCACTGTATTCTCCCAAGAGGATTCACCTCCTCTCAGCTTTTGTCATTAGCACTCTCACAGCAGGCAGGAGGTCATTTCTAATTTGTGAATGCCCTTGGACCACAAGCTGGGATTTTTAATTTGTTTACCTTGCATATTAAACAGTACTTTCAAAGGTACTGTCAATAAATTCTCTATGAATCAAGATCTTCATTCCAGACCTTGTTGGTACTTTAACTGTTTCAATTTGTTTAGATAAGATTAAAAAACATTCCTTGAGGGCAATCTCAATTGCCAAACGCAATGCCATCATCAAAATCCCCAGAGGGCTGAGGGCAAACCTCTCAGGCTTTGTGACACAAGGATTTGAAAAGGAGAAGTAAAACCAAGATCCTACTTCACATCAGAAGTGGGGACTCAATTTATAGGGTTGTGGCAGTGAAAAGTGCCTCCTGGTAGAAGCTCAGGGTACTGCCAGCAGTACCTAAACCTGTGCTATCAATCCCCTACACATCACACACAAAGAACCAACAGGGAAACCACAACCAGTTCATCAGCTTAGCCCTCAGGGCTTCATATCACAAAGACAAGTACAGCACTCAAAGCAGCTGTTTCTCCAATAGATTTACATCTTCATGACATCTTTTTTGTAAGCTTGTCCCTCTTATTTCTTCTCCAGGAGAAAGCAGGAGGTTTTATTTACTTCTCAGGTTTTCAATTCACAGAATAGCTTTATTAAGCTTATAGGTCAAAAAGGGAAATATTTGCATATGTTTGAATGTAAATGCATGACAGTAGATAAGTAGCCCTCAAACTTTCTCCCCTCTTTGGCTGATAAGTTGTGTTGCAGGACTATTGAACGGTTGCACAACTGTCACATTCAGAGCCATGAGGAACTCAGCAGTTTCACAGGGTTTATACTAACCTTGCTTCCACTTTTAGATCATGAGAGGTTTGCTCAAACATGTAGACCAGATCTGAGTTTCAGGACATCTAAAAAGCTGGAGCAAAACTAAGTTACTAAGTCATCTGTGCTCAACTTCTCATGTAAACTGTGTCAATGCCATGAAACATTTATTAATATGTAATCAAATGGTCATTTGAAAGAAACACAGTCACAACTGTCTCAGATTTGCTCCTTTTTAATCTAAAATTAATTAAAAATTGTGCTCCATTTCTCTAGGGTGTGGAAATTAGAACAAATATATAAGGAAACAGGAGATCCCCATTGAGCACAGGTGAGTTAAAGATAGACTGGTCCTTCTACTCTGGTACATCTCAGTAAATTTCACTAGCTTTTTCATAGGGAGCTGCAACAGGGAAAAGAAAGAAAATTAAAAAATGAAAGAAAAGCAAACCAGAAACTACCTTATATGACTTGACCCCTTACCCTAGGGTAAGGGGTAAGCTGTCTTTCAAATAAGTATTTTTTAGATTACCTTACACCCTGAAACATCAAGGATATTCTATATCACAGAATGGGGAAAGAAAAGTGTGTAGTCAAACTAAACATAAACTTGAACAAACACTGTCAGCTGAGGGACATCTACAATCTCAAAAGATATATTTTCAAGGAAAGAGGAGACTTGTGGTCACTGCTCTCACATAGGCAGCAATGGAGATAAACACCTCCTGGTCTTCCTCTGTGCTTGATCATGAGCAACTGCTGCGGTGGTCACAGCTCCCTCCTCTACCTACCCTTGCCTGTGGTACCTGGGTCTTCCAGGTACAGCTGCTCCACTATGGAGAAGAGTTGGTTACATCGAACAGTCTGTCCAGTGTGGGTAGCAGGAGTATGAAAAGCAAAGCAAAGCAAAAAAAGAGGCAAGAGAGGCAGTGTGTGGGTAACTTTGGTCTGAGACCACAAAGGGCCATCTCTGTTTGCAGAATGTCTCAGCATTTGTCTTCCTAGCTGGATTTTCTCTCCAATGCTCCTCACTGGTATTTTCTTTCCTATGTTCAGTGCCATGAGTCTGGGCACAGGAGTCATGTCCTGATGACAGTCTTTGTGCACATGCTCTTCCATGATGTGTGATTGACTGCTCCATGAAAACTAAACCAGTGCAAACGACCCTCTACATATAACACAGCAGCACAAGCAATGCCTTAGGGCCTCTGTGAGTTGGGGTGTGGAGCCACACTGGTGATGGGAACAGCGCCACAAGGGCCCTGCATAGGACCCTCTTGCAAAGTGTGCACTGGAGTGGAGAAACTGGGCTACCCCAACAGGGACAGCCAGCCTGACAGACTGAGCACCTTGAAAAGGACAGTTAGAGGCCAGAAGAGCCCCTTAGACAATGAATTGTCTAAGTCAGACACTAAGATGTATCACTGAGTGAAAAGCTTCTTCAAATTGCTTTCACTGTGATTCATAAACTCTTCATGTAAATTCATATGTTAGGATGAGCAAAAAATTAGAAAGCTGGAATAAGATTGCTTTAATTTAAACAAGAGACATGGTTGTGAATATTAGGCCTTTACACTGTTAGCAGTAACCCATCAGATGTTAACAAAATCTGATATGCAAGAGTTTTACATATCCCCTTGTGGGAGAAAGATCAACTTGCAAACTGCTTTATAAATCAGCCACACTGTTAGAGTTAGGCTACTGTATCTAAATGGCTTTTAGATATGCTTCCTGTTTTCAGCTACCATATTTACAAATGAAAGCTTTTTCAAACCACGTCTTTTAATATAATTTGCATATTTAGTAATACATTGATTAACATTAAACACTGATTATTGCAATTTATTTCAGAAACAGTTGGGATGCATTAAGTGAAAAGCCAGAGTGTTTAAACAGAGCACACTCCCAGGCTGATTGCCGATGATTGATGAATACAAAAACTTTATTAACTATCAAGAAAAAGAAAAAGGAAAAAGGAAAGGATACTTCGTGCTGGTTTCTTTTCAAGCACTTCCCTCGAGAGTATACAAACCCACCATTAAGGGGAATTCAAATAAAATAATGCCATTCAAATATATGCATGGCTTTATGGAAAGGTCTGGCACAAGGAAGAAAAAAATCTTGATCCTAGGTCTCAGTTGAAAGGAGGAAAAACGTGCCCCAGGAGCTGGGGACTGGTGTGTCCGCCCCCGCCCCGGGTTCTTCCCCTGGTGCCAGTAGGTGGCAGCCGTCCACAAGGCACATTTCCCGGGCACACTTGGTGGGTTTTTTTTCGCTTTCGCAGGAAACTTCTGGGGGAAAGCAGGGACTGGGGTAACGGCAACGGCCTTTCAGCACCCGGCTTTCAAATACCCTGCCTTCAGTTGCCAACCGATAGTAGGAACACCCTACTGTATGTTGTGGTGCTCGTGTGTGTGTGTGCGAGTATATAGATACAATTTTAACACAAAACCACGATGCACATTACCTGTATAAGATGATCTATGAATCAGTCACATGTACGAGGATGTGCATTGTTTTTTAATAGCAAAATAAGCATTTAGAACAGCAATGCAATGTAAACACCAATTCATGTCTACAAATATTCTCCTCAAAGAGAAACCTTCATTTCCCAAAAACAAGTTGGCGAGTTTTCATCTTTATTTATGAAAGTAAATTGAAATAGTCAAGAAAGGAATAGGCAGTGTCATGAGAGCTAGGTCCACTGGTAGTTTTTAAACATGACAATTCAACATACGGCTGAGCTGTGGAAGCATGGTATGAGAGGGATTACTTCTGTATGTTCCATGCTTCTTACACTCTTTTAAGAAAACGTATCCACTGCTGGGCACTGATTAACCTATAGCCTGACCTAGTGCATTGTTTTGTATCTTATTTAAATTAGCTTTCTGTATAATTAATGATGCAGCCAATTAGCCTGACAGAGCCTGGAATACCATAGCTAAAATAAGCTTTGACACTTCAATAGATCTCTTCAAGTAGATTACATAAATGTCATTTCTATGCTACCCATTCAGAGCCTTTCCTTTTGTTTTACATTTCTAACAGGAATGGTCCTTCCCAAAGAAGGAAATGGAGGTCTCCAAAGGGAAACAGTTTTACCTTCCCTCTTCTGGTCATTTTATTTCCAAGGAGGCCTTGTTTTCCTCTCATGTAGTTGCATATGAGCTTTGCAATTTAGGATAGCAAAGGAAAGGGAAGCATCCTGTCCTCCCACATGCCCTGTATGTCACACACATAGTCACACAAGCAGTGTATTTATGTTCTTGTCTTCTTAGCTGCAGAACATAAGTTACTGTAGAGCTGGAGAAATAAAGACTGTCCATCAGAGCACATACTTCATCCTGAGGGAATAGGAAGGGCTCCCCTCGAGCAAAGTCTGAAAGAAGAGACCTGGAAAAGAGAACGTGATTTTATCTGGAGTTCACTTAAGGAGTCTGCTCTGAAATTTGCTTAAAGAGAAGGGACAAAATCAGTGTACTGATGCTGGGATTTAATTCTCAAATCCTCAAATTTCTCCAAGCTCTCTGTGAACTCAGGGGAAATTAGCAGAAGGCCAAGGCATCCCAAACAGAAACTTATGTGCTCAGATCCACTGTGGGTCAAACCACCACCCCCATGATCAGCTGTCCCTAGGACAAGGAGAGACCCCAAACTCCTGCAGGTCAGCCACAGGTGGCCGCAGTAGACGAAGTATTTCCTTTTAATCCTCCACTGCTGGTCCTCCTTTTCTGTCCTCTTAACTCTGAAGGGTGCTATAGAGGGGAATAGATTTTAACGTCACTTTCTGTGGAGGAAATATGGAATGCTGTGCATGACACAAGCATCTCCTGCACAGACCCCAGTGAGAACATCAGCCCATCCATGTCTGTACCAGTGTGGGCGTCCACATGTAGTACTTCTGGACATGCAGCCTGGCTTGGCCAGTTCAAATCCTGCTGTTCGACCCCTTTTCATCTTCTTTCAACTCAGGCAGTAGACTATACATTGACTGCCTTATTCAAACCTCTTAATCTCTGATCACTGTTTTCTGCCCATTTATCTTTATGCTGCTATTACAATATGCAACTCTGGACTTTGCTTTGGTTTACAATTTTAGGAAAGATGCTCTGCACAACTGTGTCTTCACTTAAATCTCTTTCAGATTAATTGACTGCTTGAGGTTACTTGAGTAAGTTTCTTAGCATTCAACTGAGAAAATTATCCTCAATAGGGAGCATCTATTTAAGAAAAAAAATAATACAGATAAATGATTCATGAGCTTTTAAAAACATACATGCTCTCCCAGCTCTGGGAAAGAAATTCTGTGTTAACATTTCAGGTTGCTGTGGCACAAAGCCAATGTTTCAATTACACTACAAAAAGCACCCAAAAATTACCAACACCTCTTTTTCCTGTCTTCAAACTTTTATTAAATACTCAAAAGTATTTAAAAGGTCAGTTACCCATTTTTCTGCTATCAGGAGGTTACTCTAACATGATGTGTTTGTCTCCTATTGCAAGTAGAGAAAATCCCCCTGTATCCAGTGTGTTTTGTTTGGATTGAGATGGCATGTAGCTGATGGCTGTGACCTTCATGGTGGCTTAGATCCCTGGCTGGCACTGATTTTTGATTTAGTGCCGATCTGCTGCGCTTGTCACAGGCTGCAAGGTGCTTTCCATGCACTAATGGAACAGCTCAAGGGCAGAGGGGCCCTGTAAATGTCTATCTGTCACCAACACTGTGCTAAATAGAGAGCTGAGTTTTCTACATGTGAATGACAGTATCTAAGATTATATACCGGAGTGAACTGGGAGTTCTTTCACCTGGACTAACGTTCAGCAGTAAATAATTGTCACCGTAAAATGAGAAGTTTTTATTATTCCAAGTGATAATGAATGTAAGTGTACAGTGTTAAACAGGATACTTAATATCGCCTATATATCCACACCTGATGACAGGAACTAGCTGTATACAGACCATATGTCCATAAGCAATTATTTCCTTTGAATCCTAGAGGATTTGAGCCAGAGTTGAGTTTGACTCTGCCAATAATAGGTCATTAATAAATCCTGTTCCTTATTCAGCTAAAAATGAATTCACCCTGAGCTCTCCCTCTCAGGAAACCAGCACACTGGATTCTAAATGGCAAAGGATTCCAGGTTAACTCTTTGCTTATTCACCAAGGTTGGGAATGGTTGAAGGGCCGAGCCAATGCTATCTACACAAGAAAAATCTCCTACTAGGCTTGATGGAAGTTTCTTTGACTATGAATGCAGGGAGAGGCCATTAGGTTTGCCTCAACAGTGTAGGGAGTGATGCAGTGTATTTTAGTATCATATTAATCTTACAGTTCATTTTTAACAAAACAGGTCTTAACAGGATAAACATATTCCTTGCACTCAGAACTTCATAAGGAGCTCATTTGTAATTTTCATATATTGGATGCAAGCTGGAATATTCAGATAACATAAACAAATGGGATAATAAATACATGCCCTCTTAAGTATAATGAACCAGATCATACCATCAGCTTCTGCAAAGAAATTCTGAGTGAAATCAGAATGAAGAAGAGCTCTGCGTGGGCTTGAAGCAGAATGAGGAATTCTGCTTACAAGCCAGAACTGCCTCTCTCTCTCAGTGGATCGTCTCTCTCCTTATTATTGAACAATTATGTCGTTTTTAACTACGTAACTGCTTTTTTTAAGTTGTTGGTTTAATCAGTAAGGTTGCCATTACTAATTTCTAAGGTGTGAAATGAAATGAAAGAGACCACTGCCTCCTTGTTCTGCCTCTTGACAGCTGAGTGCATTCTCAAGGCTACTCAAAGATGCATTTTGCTGCCAGTTGCCCCATGGAGAAGCAAGGGTTAATTATAATCCACTTTGCACTTTTGCCATGCCACACTCAGGACCAGATTTTCTGACTTCAGTCTGTGTCCTGGGTGAAGCTACATTAAACCACTTTTTCAACCAAAGAGATACAAACAAAGCATAGCAGAAGAAAATTATTCAAGTCCTTTTCAACCCAGTTTTCCTGCTTATGGAAAACAAACAAACAAACAAAACTATGAAATTGAATTAAGGTATTATGAGTATTAAATAAATCAAGGAATCTTTATGGGCAAGATAAAGGGTGTAACACCCACTATAGAATTTTGTAATACAGGACTTTAGTGTAATTTTCACTGAGCCCCTTTGTTTCTGGCAGTAATGAGTGCTCTGTGAGTTTTGTCTATAGGTTAAGACCTATAGGAGAGGATCCATAGTCCTCTCATTTGGCCCATGAATGTATTTTCACTAATTGTGACAGTCAGAGGCCAAGCAGAATCAGGCTATAGGCTACAGAGCCTCAGTTTCCTCATTTGTGACAGAGAAGTGCTTCTCCTAAGGGTGTTGTTGAGCTAATTAATTGCCATTATCAGACTACAACAAGAGTCTTACTTGGACAAGAGAGTGAGAGAGCTATCAGTCCCACCTGGGGCTGAGCTCTCTACTGGGCTTCAGCCTGAGCCTTGGCTCAGAGGAAGATGATTTGGAGGGATGAGGGTGGCACAGTACAGTTTCAGGTTGTGAAGGACTGGGCTTTCCCTCCAGCATCTGCTGCTGCCTGGGGCTCATTTGAGCACTGTGGTGGTTTGGAAGACCTTGAAGAGGGACACCTGGAGCTGTCAAATCATACACTGCCCAAAGCTGCCAGTCTGGCACCCTGCCTACATCCAGATTGCAGTTGGGCACTCAGCTCCCTCTGCCACCCGTAAGGGAGCCGGCGTCTGGCAGCCCCATACCACTGAATTACTCCTCTCTGCTTGAACACAGACACCACAAGAAGTTCAACACCTGTAGTCTTGCTATAAGTAGAGGGATTACTGTTTTTAGGATGCAGTTAAAGTGCAGTGAAGCATACTGTGTTGTGACAAAGCTTGGACCCACTTCCAACATGCTTCAGGCTGAAGACAAAAGGGCCACCTCCCCTGCCCTTACACCTTGTCCTATGGCTGTCCTCATGGTCCCAAGACCCACAGATATCTGAACTTCAGGCCAGGCCTGCTTAAATGGTGCTGGGAGAAAGCAGGTCCTGGCAGTAAAACTGGTATCTTGGAAATAGCTACTATGAGAAAGGCTTGGACATCAGTAATCAAAACCTGGTGTGAAATATCATAGCAGCTGACAGACTAGTGGGAGACAGGCAGGCACATTTATTGATGGTCATACTTAAAAGATAATATACCTTTTGCTCTGGTGTGCACATGATGCTTTTACACAGATTAGCATCCCTGGATACTCTTAAATCTTTCGTAGCATGGTACTAAGTTAAGAGGGACCCCAAAAATGACCCAGTTCACCTCTTAATTTCTTCTTATGATAGAAGAAGATAACAGATCTAGGGAGTAAATATTATTTGTCCCAACCACTATAAAACTATCACTGGAAATTCAAAACCTATATGGACAGAATGTAAGAGCATGGAATGACCAAGCACACAGATGAAATTATTTGAGAATGCTTCATCTTTACCTTAACTTTTCCCCTGTAAAGCTGCCAAGGTCAGAGAGACCTTGGTTCATCTGTTGCTTAAGTGCTAGTTGTTGCAGGCAGAGCTGTGGTGGGCCAAGACTCTGGAAAAATACCTACCTCCCAAATTTGGGAATCAGCGGAGAATGTGTCAGATATGTGTCAGAGCCTTTACCAGCCCTCCTTATCCCTTCCTGCCATTTAGGTTTTCTATTGCAGCATATTTCCAAGTGTTCCTCTGAGCATACTTGCCTTCTGGGGTGAGAAAACAAGGCATTAGCTAAAAATTCACTTTGCAAAACTTACTGAAAGTGTTCAACACGCTCTTTCTTGTTCAACTGAACAGTGATACATACAGTACATACTACATGTGAAACATAAATCCCTATGGCTGATCCACTCTGCAGAGGTATTGATAGATGGATAATGCAGTCATCACATCCTATGAAATACCTGTTTTTTTCTTTTTAAAATTTTTGCCATTGACTTCTTTAGGTTTTTAACTGGGGCTCACATACATAAGACCAAATTCTGAGGGAGTTTCTGGGCCAACAGCCTTATCTGGCTTTTTGCATGCACAAGGCTGAACACTCAGTTGCTGAAATGGATGGAGAGTCCCAATGACAAGGATATTAAAACCTAATTTTCAGATTTAATTTTAGAAAAACCTGCTTCAGTGTTATGTGGTACAGAAATATCTCATTAGCTCTTACCAGATCCCTGCCTTTGGAGGGCTCTTTCACTGTGCTAATGGCACTTTGACATTTTGTGGATTACTCTTTCAGGTTCCATAATCAATTTAACATTAACATTCATGTAAACTATTAATGAAATAATATTAAAAAAAGAAAAATGTTCCTACAATACTGCAACATTTTAATGCCTCATTAAAATCATTAGTAATACTAATATTAAAGAACTTACTTCATCTTTCAGAGAACCCCAAAATAAATCATAATCAAATGTTTGCTAACGTAGAGCCAGAGAAATAATTTATACATTGATGGCATATAGGCATCACGTACGCTAAAGATGACACTGTAAGGTCACATTATTAAGCACTTGCAACTAGTTCTGACTTTGGAAACTCATTGTACAGAGCATTATTTTATAATTAACATTAAACATACTGAATATTGTTTGTGGGTTTTATTTATGAAAAAAAAGATACAGTGTGCCTCTCAGCCAGCCAGTGCTTTCATGGAATTCAAGTTGCAAACAATGATATGCTTCACTGACCTCAATGACTTACAAAAGCCATTTATATTCAGTACTCTCATTTACACTATTCTTAAAAATGAGTAAGAGACATATATTAATAGCAAGAAATGGGGAGAATGATTGCATCACTACCCATCTCCAGACTTATTGCCACACTTCATTCTCCAAGAGTTACTGGCATGGGAATGTAAATGTTGAAGATGATATTTATGTAAGCTTTTGCTACATGTGTAAGGAGACCTCTGTGGTCCTCCCTTTGTTGGCCAACCTTTACACCTTATCCTGAAAAGCTGTAGCCACAAGAGAAGCCTTTACTCAGTGAGTTGGAAGGGTGAATCCTGAATCAGAGTCATTATTTGGGGCACACCAGGGCTTTAGCCTGGTAACAGGTACTTCCTTAGCAGTAGAATGAGAAGAAAGCTAGCAGTGCTTCACACCAGCACACTCTGGGCAATGGACTAAAGGAGCAACAAGGCAGGTCCTAATGCTGAGCTGAAAAGATTTCCCAAATGGGTATATCATTTTGTTTAAATCAATGTGGACGTCCACGTACAAAAACAAGCCGTCCACTCCCAGATCAACAGTCCTACGATATAAGCGGCAAACAGGCTGGCAGCTGATCATCCAAACTTACATCAAGAAATCAGAGAGAGAAACCCTGCAGCCCTTCCCTGAGAGCCCCACGCTGCTAACCAGTTCAGCAGCGCAGGATGCAGCCTTCCAGCCTTCTCTTTGGGCAAGCCCCACAGACACGAGGTGCTTCTTGCCTCAGTGTTGGTACATCCAGCAGAAGCTGGGTCAGGCCGGATTGCTCTGGTGGCAAGTGCATCTTTCTCTGCCATGAGCCAAGGTCATTGTGTTAGACTGGGGACAAGCTGAGTCCTGTCACACTCAAACAAGATGTTAGTCTGGATTGGATGCTCTCTTCTATTAAGCCACAGCATTTAATCTATCCCTTGTTCTGAAGCAAAACATACACTATTTTAAAAATTTACCTCATCACCATTGGGTTTTGCTGATTGCTGTGCCAGATATTTGGGATCCAGGTCCACTGGATTAAAGAGGAGATTTGGTCTTAACTTCCAAAAATGAGATACCAGATTTTCATGAACAGTATCCCAATCCACTCACGAAACACCACTCTTCTTTAGAGCAAAGGCAGCTTATACGTCCTCCCGTTATTGTCAGCATTGCCTGACCCAATCCCTCATTGCCAAACAGATTTTGCTTTGCAAAACCTCCTTGAGGAAGCTCAGCAAACAAATCCACTGGCATAGCCTTCTGAATTCAAAATCAGAGGGCTGATTCTGGCATGGTTTACATTTTCTGTTTTAATTTGTCATTTGGTTTAGATGAAAGGTTAATTGTGTTTTCTCTTAATATATTTAATATACAGTATAACAAGCAAGCTCTAGAAATTATAAAGTCATTTGTTAAAAAACTCAGCTACATCATCTTTAGCCATTCATGTTCCCTTCAGAGAGAAAATTAATTGTTCCAATCTAGTAAGCAACAAAAGAAATACAGCCAACAAAGGGTGAAATATGAACATCAATGGTAAGTTTCAAATTTACCCTATTTATTTGGAATGTAAGATCTCATGACCCACTAAAATTCAGTTCACAGTGTTTTATGAAAAATAATGGCTGAAATTGAATGTCTTAATTTACATTTAATGCAATTAAGAATGGTTTAAATTATGACTGATGAACAGCACACACAGATGTCAGTCAGTTTCATCAGAATAAATTGAAGTCAGTGTCAATGAATGCTCCACTGATAAATCCCACTTTACATAAAATTAATAAAAATAAGGAAATATAATCCTTAGCTAATTGCAAAATGTTCTGGAATTCCCCTGAAGTGGGGGGGGGGGGGGAGGGAAGGGGGGGCGCGGGAGGGTAAGTAG
>JAWWLV010000100.1:49128135-49150635 GCA_035041135.1 Platyrinchus mystaceus
TGGTAGAGATAGTTAAGATTATGTGTGTAATGTATTATAATATTTATTTGTTGTACAGTCTTGTAATATATTCCCTTTCCCCCATTTTGAGTCTTGTGTGGTGTCTGGAAACCCCATCTCACACTGGGTTGGGATGAGGGAGGGGAGCTTTAACTCAGGAATTGCCACTTGTAGATAACTTCTAACACCCTCAAGGAAATAGGATTGGCTGCTTCTCAACTCCAAGTGTTTCTCTAGAGTAACCTGTCTCCCTCCTGCAACCTCCTGTTTAAAAACACCTTTCCTTCTCTAAAACTACTTAGCACCTGGGCAAACAGATCTCTTTGCTGCAGCAGTTTTTCTGCCAGCTTGGCCCAGGCTCTGTGCTTTCCACCCCCAAACCTAGGGTGATGAAGAAGGGAGGAATTAAAGAACACAAAATCCTTTTTTGTGTACGTGGGAACAACTTCTCCCTAGCTGCTTGCACTGGCCAAAATTCAGTTTAATGGCTGGTAGAGTCTCAGCTCTACTAACTCCCTTTAGAACTGGAAGATAGGTGATGTATCCCTCCAGCCTTTGCACTGTCCTCACTTGCAGGACAGTTATGAGTGCTTGGGTCTCCATAGAAGGAAGCTGAGACCTACCAAGAGGCATGGGCACAGGGGTGGGAAGGGTTCCTGGCTGGATGTGTTATAATGCTTTTCCTCAGTTTATTATTGTATTTTAGCTTGGACTGCTGCAAACGTCTGTGCAAGGTATTGCAGGTGATGCAACAGGTTTTGCCAACGCAAAAAAAAAAAAAAATTGGCTTATTCCTATTAACTTTTGGCTGACTCAAGAAGCAGTGTGGATGAAACAAGGTACACCACAATGGATGCTTGTGTAAAATCACTGATCATGTACCTACCTTGTCCAAACTGTCTTTTGGAAAGAATAAACTGTTCAGGGATGTAAAAGACAGACCTGATAGCACCAACCGCAAATGTGTTGTTTTCTCTTCTTCCTTTTTTAACTTATATGCAATTCACAAAGGCAAAATGTCAAAGTTGAATAACAGTAATGAAGGGTCAGCTTCTTTGCTGGTGCAAACAGGTGTAACACAGTGAAGCTGACGAAGTTCCACCGGTTTACACCAGCAGCAAATGCCACTTAAAATAAGTTGCATCTATGCTGAAGTGGTCTCATGGGGATGTGGGAATACTGCATCTGTGATTGATGAAAAACCATTTATAGTCTCAGAATTTAACCCCCTAGAAAGGAAACTACCAGAAGGAAGAAGCCAGTGAAGGTGAGTCCTATTAGGGAAGTGACAGCACTGCCAGCACAGCCAAGGGGCCCAGATAAACACAGAGACAGCATCTGTCCCAGAGACCTGAGCCTTTCTCAACCACATCTGGATTTGATCCCCAATGTTTACAGAACTGGGGAGTGTCTGTATTTTTAGACTGTTATGTACATTATTTTTCTCATCTTAAAGCTGCCTGTGTAGAGAAAAACACAGGACTTCAGTAACAGTTACCAGCATGATTTGCTTTTATTACCTTTCTGTTCAAGACCCTTGTTTCCCCATGTAGCATGTCAAATTGCCCCCAAAACCATATTATACAGCAAAGAAATGTCGTTCACACTTCACTGGCTGTTGATTTACTTTACTTATTGGCACAAAATCAGCCTGAGATAAACATTTTGTCCCCCATTTCCACTATTGTAAGCAATACAGTTCACCGTGAGAGAGGCAAACCCCAATGTGCTGGGTCACAATTCGACATGGCTTTCTAATCAATGTGTGAAAAATTACCTAATGAATAATGGGTTGCACATTTCCACAAACAAATTAACCAGGGTGAGACTGAAACTAATGATTATATTTATCTAATGTAATTTCACATCTGTTACTAGAGCTAGTAATTTTTTTTCTTCTATGGCATCCTTAGAATTACAGCCTGGCTTTTGAGAGACAGACATTTCACATCCGTTCAAATAGATAATGTTCAGATTTATTAGATACGTACTTTTAAAACCACAACATATTTGGGAAGTTTGTTATTATTTTACAGTACTTTAGGGGAATTGAACTGCCTTTTGAAATGCGGTGTAGTTCTCACACTGAAGCCAGGATCCTCCGACTGACACCACCTCCCACACAACAACGAAAGTCATCTTTTTCACAATATACAGCCAATTGTATACCCTGATAATTTTCACTACAGTTAAGCCAACGTCATGTGCAGATGAAAAAGCATGACAGTGGGAAGGAACCTCACAGGCTTGTTCTTTATCTTCTAAAAATTGGTTTGCATCTTCCTGGTGAACGGATCGGTTTTATAAAACAAATGTTCCTGGAATCTGACCGCCAACTCCACGTGAGTTCAGAAAGTAGCCAAGACCTGATGTGTCTTCTCAGAGTATCTGTGAGTATCTTCTCAGAATGGGGAAAGCAATTGGCTCTGAGGCATTTGCTTTCCAACTGGGTGTTTTTATTCTCCAGGCACATTAAAATGTTTTGCTTGGGATGACTGAATTTGCTTGGGCACCTGTCCTGGCCTCCAAAATATGAGGCATTAACTTGTCTGTCCCTCTCCCAAGAGAAGTGTTTCAAAGAAGGGTTTGTAAGACAGGCCACCACGGACAGACAAAGAGGACAACACTGAGGTTTCCTCCCCCTAAAGTTGACTCACCTCAACCTCCATGGGGGATATAGAGTTCCCCTTGCAGCAAGCACCTTCCGTTCTGCTGCTGGGGCCTGTATCTGCTCTGTTACATCCAAACAGCTTACAGTTGTCTTTAAAGATGTTGCAAGAAAACCAGAAGTCTCCAAGTGATGTCACTGCTTGAGTCAACATTATTAAACAATTTCACAACCTGTCTCAGTCTTGGTGGCAGCTTTCATAAGGATTTATTATCCAGAAAGAGAAGAAGAGAGGGGGCTGTGAGGTTTGAAAGTCATTGTACCGAGAGTTTAATTTTGTATTTTTCACTGAAGTTGAAAGTATTGAGGAAAATGTAGCCAATTTCACATTACCTCATTTGATTAAAGAAGTTTTATGATTGTTCAGAATGTGTAATTGCCATTCAGCACAGCTGAGCTGAAAAAAAGTTTTTTGACTTCACATCCTTAATACTTGGGGATATTTCATAGCCTTAGTGGATTAGCTAAATAAAACTTGGAAAATAAAACCAGCTTTATTCTGAAGACATTACAGTAATTGATTTGACTGACAATTATGAGGAACTCAATGTGTGTTTCTGTTTGGATTTGTGTGTGAGTGCTATTTTAGTAGTATACATTTTTCTTATCACCATTAGTAAAAGTCCCCTATACAGACAAGTCATATATCAGATAATACATAACTTCACAGGTGGATTTTCAAACCACTTTTACAAATAAATAGAAAATTAATTTTTTAATAAAGCTTGATACAGTATCATGTTTATTACATTGACCAAGACAGGCAGACATCCTGCAGTTATGTGCCTTGTAAGCCTACAAATACTGGTTTGTATTTGGCTTCTTTATTGAGGAGAGACTCTAAATGTGTACCACTACAAATATGTATTTTTTAAAAATTGCAAATATCACTCATTCCCTTTCATGTTGGTTCCAGAAATAGATGACCTTGTTCTACTCAGAAGCTTGTGGGACACCTGAGGAATATTCTGTCTGGGTCAGTCTTTAACTGTTTGCTTACAAAGCAGACCTCTGGATCTCTTCATTTGGAGACTCCTTGTTCCACCAGTTGCAGAAGAGATGGTCTATGTACTACTGGCATACTACTTAAGGAAAAGCAGGTTGCACATTTCTACAGACAAATTAACCATAGAAGCAGACACTAGCGAGTGTCAGCCAGCCTGGCAGTGGTTGAGCTGCTTCCTTCTATGGGAGCACCTTCTGCAGCAGCTTGTTAATCCTAACCTATGCAGTTAAGGACTCTGGTGTAACACCTGAAGAAGAGTGTTTATGACCTCTGCAGTGTAAATGACCTGGGCTAACACCCAGTGCATCCATTGCATCTATAGTCAGCTCATGAGATTGAAATACATGCTGCCACCCGGGTAGGCAGGGAGTTGTATAGGTGCCAGGCGCGTTCCTCTGTGCTAGGGCAGCTGAGCAGCTCGGCAGTCACCACCTGGTTCAGGGTGACTTTGGTGGAGTTCTGAGGCATGTAGGATAGCAGTCCAAAACCAGTATGAAAATAGAGCACAATGTACTAGAGACAAACTCTTGAGTCTGCCCTGTCCCAAACACTCTACTGCCTAAATGTACCATTCCTCCTAAAGCTCCTTCTTTTCCCTACCCTGAGCATGATGACTGTAGCGTGTTCTGGACTGCCACAGTCTGCAGAAGCCACACAGTGAGAGGGCATCTCTTTGTTTCTGAGGACCACAATGACAAGAACTGTGAGCAGACATTGGTAGAGTTGCTTGGGGACTAAGCTCAGGAAAATATCTGATGGTTGATGATAACAAGCAACCCATTCAATGTACTCATTCAGTTATTTTTACTTCTCCTTTATCCAGCATATTATTTTCTCCAGTTAATGCCACTTAGCCTAAGTTAGGCTTACTCAGTCCCAGAGATATAACTCAATAGAAGCAATTCCTCTTTTAATAATAATTCACTCATTGCTGCACAGGCATTTGTTGCTGGAGAAAGTAGTGAACTCTGTTGACTGAAGGACGCAAAGAATGATGATGGAAACACAGTGCAGAACTGTCCAGAGGGACTCGGAGCATTTATAGTGAAAGCACACTTGGCAAAATAAACCAAGCATCTGCTTTTCTAGCACAGGCAGTCTGAATCTTAGACTGAGTCCAGAAGGAGGTCACACTGGAGAGGCACAGCATGACAACAGTCTCTGTGCCTTTTCACGATAACCAGGCTTTACCATTTTTGTTTCTCATTTTCCCTCTGGTAGAAATTACTCGCTGAGGGTTTTGACAATTTTCAAATATTGTCGTGGAGAGTGTGGCAACCTGAAATGAGAGTAGTGCACAATGATGCGGTAAATAGTTACATTATTAGAAAGGCAGATGCTGGCATTGAAGCAGGGTTGTTGGCCTAAAAAAAATAAATTAGGAGGGAGAAAATAGAAAAAAAATCTGTGAGAAAAAAAATCAGAAGCAGTAGATAGCATAATAACATTCATATGCAAGCAAGGTTTTCCTGTGGCAATGTGAATCAACTCACATGCTAATATGACCAGTAAATAAACCGTAGTAAGATTCTGGAATTGATATTATTACTCACCAAAAACAACTCCAGGCCACTGAATCATGTCAGGGATTACATTTTGGACTCCAAGTCGTGACACTGGAGCCCAGTAGGTAAGACAGAGTCCTGCAGCAGTGTTTGAGTCACACCCAGTTGTCTACAGATAACCTAAATTCAGCATAAATCTGGTGGTTTGTATTTCCCGTTGGCTTATTTTTGTCACTCTTTAGAGTCCTCAGAAATACATGCTGAGTGAGTCCAGGGACACTGGTGACATTTAGGACATTTGAATATGCTATGATACCTAAATGGTACCAGCAAAGCTGCTACAGCCAGGTCTCCCACTTAGGCAATTGAGAGGAATGGGGTCTCCTCACCCTGCTGTGAAAGCCGTTGCCCATCTCTTGTGTCTGTTGTCTACCCAACCGATTATAAACTGCAGTTTGAATTCAGCCCATAAGAGTAAATTTTAAAGAGTATCTGAGGATTTTCTACATGCCTCCAGGGTCTAATGACCCATGTAACAACCTGGCAATCTGATATTCAGAGAGCCTGGGCACCAACAACTCCAGCATAAGGCTTGAAGAGTTTCAGCAACCACTGCCTTAAAAATCAGCCCCAACAACACTGATGCAGGCACTCAAATGAACTGTGAATGTGTGCAAAGGCAAACTCACCTCTGGCAAACGCAGGATTGCTGATATAATCCTTGATAAAGCCATGGTAAGTGAGAGCCACTTGTTCTCTAGGATAATGCTGTAAAGCAGAACAGTCAAAGAGCAATATGTCAGCTGTCTGGGCTTAAATGCAGCATCTTGTAAGTCTGTACTACATGATGCATTATGGATATTTCTCCACAGAAATGCAAAGGAAGAGAAAATGTCATGTGTTGATTTCTTGTGCATGGCAGGGCAGACTCAGAAGTAAACAAAGGCATCCCACGACGATACTCCCAGAAAATGTTCGTCTCCCAAAAGCTGTGGAAGTAATGGTCTGGCCCCATCTGCAGCTACACTGGCCATCATGGCTCAGCTAAAGTGCAAGTGTGACTTTGACTGCCTTTGCCAGTCAAGCTGCTTCCCTGGGAACTTATAGAGAATGTATTGAGGCAAACATGACATCTTTGGGATTTTCTGCTGCTGTGCAGACTCTAATACAAGGCAGGACCAAATAAAACTGCCCTGAGTAAGTAGAAGGAGGAAGGCTTTTGTTGCTAAACAATTTGCTGATGAGTCAAGTGTCAGATGGCTCAAATTTTTTCTTCCAGTTTGGAAGTGAGAAGACATAGATGTAACCCAGATACATCAAAGTAATTTCATCAAGGTTCACCAGTCAAGTGGCACCCCTGATGACAGACTCATGGAGGTGAGAATGAAAGGCATAACCAGGAATGGTGCTCCAAATCCTTTTTCACCCAGTGTGATTCACACAGGTAGCCAGAAGAGTATGTGATGTGTCAGAATCCTCGAGGCCTCAGTGAAAGCAGGAATAGGCCAATAGATAATCTTTCACATAGAGGGTCCTTAACTGCTTTAATCATAAACTCATTCTGAACCTAGAGGTAAAATATAAAGACCAGGATGAGTTTAAAGATGAGATGGGAATTTGTGGCTTGTTAGAAAGAGCACCTCTGAAATGACTGGACAACTGCAACGTCAAAAGTGGTCAGAATCAGAGCAGTGTGGTTAATGGAAAGCAAAGGTTCGTGTATTGCTATGGATGATGGATAGAACACGTTGGGAGTACATTATTTGATAGAAATGTGGAGTTTGATAAGAAGCTAGTGAAAGTAACAAGAACACTAAACTGATAAAATTTGGCAGCTGACCCTACTTTGAGAGAAGACTTAGGTACCAAAACATTAAGATGCTTTTCAAAAAAATACCTGCAACACTGGATGCTTTCATTTAGAAGGTAATGGTGTAACCAGCTGCTGTCAGAGTTATAACATAAAGAAGGATGTGTATGGAAGGCATCAACAACCAATAGGCAGGCTTTGTGTTTTGGGTATAATTGATTGACTATAGCATCCATGAATTAAATCTCTCAATTTACACCCTACTGGAGAGGCTAAGAGAGGAGGTCATAATGAATGAATGACTATTGGAACAATTTATTGTAGAATGGAACAAGAATCATCTCCAACAGAAATGAGAAAGGTCTGATTTAAGTGAGGATACAAAGCACCTGATGAGTGGGTCAGAGGCAGCAGCTTTTTGTGTGAGATATGAAGAAAGGCAATCAGGTAATAACACAGGGTCCTGCATCCTTTAGAAAGCGTCTCCACTGTAGCTGTCTCTAACTAGACAGAGTCCCTCAGAGCCCAGTTGGATTCCTCACATTGACAGGGATCTGTCCAGCCACAACTTGGGCAAATATGAGCTTAAAATTGCAGAGGAGTTAAAGCAGAGAGGGCAAAGTGACAGTAATATTAAATATAGTGGAATTATCTTCAGATATTTCTTATGGTAATTAAAATTTCAAGAATAAAGCATGAGTCATTTATTTGCTACTAAGACCTGAAGAGAAGAATACAAGCTGACAATGAATACAGTTGTGGGTGTTAATTACTGCTTAAAATAGACACAAAGATTAGAGCCACAAACTGCACCAAGTGTAATTTTTTATTTCGTAATTTAATATTCTTCCCTTTTCATTTCAATGCATTTTTATATGTCTGACCTTCTGTGGACTTCTCATTTTGTTCTCCAGTTGAAAGAGCAAAGCTGGTTAATTTCTAGTGACATTTTGCAGCTGTGTAGAAGCTGAAATACCTTTTTACCCTTGGTTTTGTTTATAAATCTGAATTAAGTGGATATCTTCCAAGCCACACAAGCCTGTATGCTGGGAGACTACTGAAATGAGAGCCTGTTCCTTCCCAGGGACTTCTGAGTGGAGTGCATATTCATCTTTAGGGCCCAAGGGACACTGAAGAGCACCCTAAAATGGCTGTAGCTGTAGCAAACAGCTAGACCAGTTTATACCTTCTTGAAGTGTCCTCTGCTCTTCCAGTGTTTCATGGCTCACATGAACTGTGACTATGGCACAACCAAATCTTCCAGATTCAATGACATGGGGAGTCTTTGTGTTACAGCCAAATCAAGTTTTGCTTGACTTTGGTATAAGGCAGGAAGCTTAAAAACACAGCCTTCCAGTACATTGGAATTTCATTATAAAGTGATGTTTATGTCTTGAAAGAGGGACTGGTGCTTCCTCTTAATTATTAGACTCCAAAACAGGGGAGGTTGCTTGAAGCCATTCTGAAATGCTCTTTAAAAAGTTAGCAAAAAAAATAAACCTTAAAAGCTTGTAAAGGAGCCACAGGGAATCACAGCTGCCACTTAAATTATATTAAAGGGCAATAAATTGAAACCAGTAAAAAAGAAATGTGTCCTTACAGGGTGCATTGTCAGCTTATGAAATTCACTGTAGCAGGAGGTCAGTGAAAGAAAGTCTATACTTTTTTTTCCCAAAGTACTTTTTGGATCACTACCATGATGCTTCCAGTGCTGTGAGAAAAGGCTAATCAAACTTCATACTCCAAGGCATAAACTGTCTGTGGGGGTCAGGAGAGAACGTCACCCTCACAGACACTGTATTAAGCATATTCTGCATTTTCCCTCTCGACCTTCGAAGGAGGGGAGGATCTCCGAAGAAGGGTTATATAATTCCCAAAGACAAATTCTGCACAAAAGCCTCTGGATTCCTTCCTCTTGGGGAGGGATTTTCCTCTGGTAGGTTTCAAAGCTTCTAAATGCATAATTTTAGCTCTGAAAAATGTATTTGAGCATTAGCATTGATGAATGATGCAAGGTAAAGGTGAAGCAATGCTCTTGAGCCTCAAAGACAGTCACAGGAGAAGCTGAAGCAGGCACAATTTATTGGCAAATAAAAGAGGCAACCTCCCACCCATACCATTGTACAGCATCCAGGTAGATGCCATTTTTCCTTTGAGGAGTAGAAGTAAATCTCACAGAGGGTCTTACATGACTATTAATGCATCCCCTCAAACACTAAAAAGGGTGGCAGTTAACCAAAGAACATCCCCTCCCACATCTCAGGCAAGACCACCCCCTTTGGTTCTTGCTGCTATTCTTCTCATGATGAGGTGAAAAATTAAAACTGTGCTGTCCCTACTCTCTCTCTCCACCACCACCTCTGTTTTTCTATCCCAGTAGCATCACTGCATGAGTGATGATTGGTCCATGATGTTTATAAGGAGCTTGTGCATCCTATGTCTGCTTCTCTGAGTTAAGCCATGGCTGTCAGCTCTCCGATAAATTTTGGACACACCACAGGTGTCCATTAAGTCTAACTGGCTCTCATGCCCTGGCTCTTACCTCATCCATGGCTGGATGAGCCGTTATGGAATAAGCTGTGGCTTGCCATTTGAATGTGGTTCATGTGTGGCCCTCTTATCTCTTTAAGAAAATAGAGTCTTCAGAGTGTGAGAAAGCTGAGTGGCAGAGCAATTTTGGCCACTAATCTTGCAGATCTTCACACACGCATCTGCTGAGCTCACTGCCAGGTCAGCACAGCCTTTAAAGGCTGCAGGATCAGGGCCTTTGCTTCTTTGTTACTTTTGCCTAAGCTGTAAATCTATTATGGCTATCAAACAGTTGAGATAGATTTGTAACATTACAGGTTGCTAATTTCTAAGGATTCCTCTCCCTTTCCCTTTTCCAGCATTTGAATTTTTCCTATATTCATAGCACACGTGACAGAAAAACTAAGATTCTTTTGTTCTCCCTTTCATCTGTGTGCTGAAAGGCCTTGCTTCCCAGACCAATGACCCTGAGCTCAGCTTTCATGGCAGGCAAGAGGTGGTTGTCTCAGTGTCAAAGAGTGTTTTAAAATACAAGGGATCTCAATTCCAGCATTGGAAATTAATGTTAGCTCTCGTGTTAATAATTTGGAAAATAAATGCCAAATCACTGGTGTTCTCTCAGTTCTCTCTCAACACAGCTGCAAACTGCATTAGGCGTTAGGGCGAATGGATACATTTCAGATGAGATATTTGTACTGAATTATTAGAGGAGTCTGTATTACAAAATTACTAATAAACATTGCTTCTGTCTCAATTTAATCTGAACTTAGTGAACCTAACCAGTGGTGAGAAATCAAAAACCCTGAAATACCCGATGAATGAATCTAACTAATCAAGAAGCCCTGCAGGAAGTAGATGCCAGGATTAATGAGCCAGGGGTTTCACCATGCCATGCTGTTATTTCTTCACATAAATGCCCTCAGATGAGATTACCTTTGTCATGAAAAGGAGAAAAGGAAGGTTACATACTTTCAACTGACAGGTTAACTGCCATACCTCCATTACTGCAAAGATACATTTTCATGTGCAAAGATTTTTATTCTGAAAAATGAAAATTTAAAGACCACAACACAAATTAAACCAAATTTTCATTTCTAAGAGCAGGGATCATTACTGCTAGTACAGTAATATAATCCATTCTGCAGTGTTACCTGATCCCTTGCCTTGCACAAACTTTCTTCCCATATTAGTAATTGCTCAGTGATTGCAATCTCCAGCAGTGAGTAAGAGCAGATTCTGCCTTCCATGGGAATTTAAGCAGAGGAAGGGAAGAGAGAGAGTGTGTCAAAACATTTCATCAAGAGAGCAAATGAAAGGTTCAGTGACATTATCTTAATGTATATTCCTTAGACATTAGGGGTGATGTTGTGTTTAGAGAGAAGTATAGTTACATGAATATGTGCCAGTGTGGAAATTAATCCATATGTAAGAACATAAATCTCAGTCTACTTACACACTGGGTGAAACTGCTTAAGGAGAAAATGCACCTTAACATAAGCAAATAAGCCCAGCTTGTAGCAGCTCCAGTGCCTGGCGTTAGCTACTTAGTCAGTAATAGGCTAATTGTTATTCAGCATAACTGTTCCCTCTCAATTTATATGGAATTCACTCATTTATTTTGATCACTTTACGTGAATGAAGCAAAGCTGTTCATGTTGTTAAATAGAACTGCTCAGTGCTGTTTAATTTTTATCTTTTAACATCAGCACGAGTGAGACTTTATAATAAAATAATTCACACCCAACCGGTAATGTATGTGAGTTAAAGCTGTGGTCCCCTTCCTTTCATCCACATTAAATACATAAGAGCATCATCTTAGATGTTTTATGTTATAAAGCTTCAGCAGGTGTTAAGGGTACATATAATTTCAAAAATCTCTAGGACTCAGAACACAAAGAACTATTGCTATGGAAACAAATCAAATTTGTATCAAAGTTGGGTAGAATCAAAAAGCTTTGCTCATAAGCAGGACTGCAGTTGCATTAGAATATGCAGGAAATGGCAGATATTTTAGGAGTGAGGAATAAGCCAAAGGACATTTGTAAGGCCCCTTCCAAAGTGCTGCAATGTTCAGTGTCAAGAATTGGATCTTACAGGTTGTGTCTCAATCCCCTGCCCCCAGCCAGAGCAAGCGTTTTTCTCCACCATTAAAAAGCACGTTTTTTAAAGATCTTCCATACCACACTTTATGACATTCTTATATCATAAAGCTGTCTTGCTTATAGTAACATAAAGCAGCTGTAAAAATTGCATGCTTGTAAACAACCTTCCATACATTTGGAAGGAGTGAGATTTGCACTCTTCCGCATGAAGTGGAGGCCTTTTTGCCCTCCTGCCAGGCCACAGCACGGGGAAGAGGCTGCTGTGGAGCTGGGAAGACCAAGGGATGTCCCAGCTGGCTTGCCATTCTCATTGGTCCACATAGGGTCACTCCTGCAATAGGGAGGCTAGAGGAACTCTGACCAGCCCTGCCCTATAGGCACCCTGTGTTTGATGGCTGATCTAAACTGCTTATGAACTTCAAACTCAGAGCTAAGCCTCGGTACAGAGGAGCAGCTGCTCTACACAAGGCTAGGCTGGGGCACACAGGGAGGACTGCAAGGAGAGAGAGGACACGGTGACTTCTTATCCCAGGTGCTACCATGGTGTGGATTGTGGTATGGGACTTAGCCTGGACTGTCTCAGGTTGAGCGTCCTGGATTGTTTCAGCACCTGCATGAGCTGGCTCCTGCAGAAGGGTGCAGGACTGCTTTCTCAGGTGACCCCCAGAGGACTCACTCATGGTCTGGATCACCAATAATTTATTCTGCTTTTATTTCTTCTTTAAATTAAATATGCGTACGTAATATGCACTTTGGAGCAGGCAAGGACCCTTCTGCGGATGCCTATGGAGCCAGGCACTCTCAGGTGTGTAATTAAGAGGTGTGTAATTGATGTACAAGGAGAAGAGATCTCAGAGCATTGCATAAAAGGCAAGGGCAGGGGGGAAGAAAAAAAAAAGCCCAAACCTGGCTTTACGATGCTTGCTGATGTCCTGTAGTTCTTTTTCCCGCCGTGTCAAAGTTTGCCTGTGAGTAAACCAAGAGTTTTCTCTTCCACGGGGTTTGCTTCGCCAGCAACCGTGCCCCCATTTCACATGTGGAAGAAATGAAGCACCCTTCCACTGCCCGCCTGCCCCACTGCCTGCTGTCCCGCTCCCCCACGCCCCTCGCCCCTGCCTTTCTTCACCACAGAACTTCTTGTTACCCGCAGTTTGAAGGCCAACCACACAGAAAGATTAACAAAAGTTTATTAATCATGAAGTATTAAAATTGTGACAAGTGAAAGGCATCAATGCAAAGATAAGCAAGCAAACTATCCCCAAACTTGTGACAAAGGACTCAGTGAATACCACAGAAGGAAGTCCTGTCTTTTTTTTTTTTTTTTGCCTGCAGTTGAAGACACCTCTCATATCTCACACGCCACATCAAAATCTATAATTCTTCATATCACATCCTGAAAATGATTTTATTTATCCATTCACATTAACATGATATAAACGTGTCCGGAAAAGTCAAGTAATATGTTTTATATTAGCTCAAACATTTATTAAGTAACCCAAAATTCAATAAATAAGCACAGACAATAAGTTAAAACATATCACGAATCGACCAGTATGTAACAAGAATGCTTTATCTACACAAAACATCCTATTTCACATCGTTTGTTCATTCCTCCAGCGGCCCTGCCCTGCGGCGGGGTGACCGGCACATGCAGGCGGGCGGGCCGCGGGGCCGAGCCGGGCCGGGCCGAGCCGTGCCAGGCGGGGTAGGGGGCGCGGCGGCGCCTCCGCCGGCGCTGCGGAGGGACAATAGCAGCAGGAACGTAAGTAAATGCGTAAATAAAGGTAGGGAGGATCGGCAACTCAACTGTCACGAAATCAAAGATCCGAAAAAGGGAAGCGCTCTTGCGCGCTTATTTTTTTCCCCTTTTATCCCCTTTCTGTTTTACAAAAAGAAGCTTTTAACTTTTTTTTTTTCCTTTTTCCCCATCTCATTCGCTCTCGCTCATCAATGCTTAATCAAAATGGATTTGATTCTCTCTGGGATCTCCGTGCCGTTTCGCGAACCCGCCCGACCGCCCCCTGACGGCGCCCTCGCAGCGGAGGGGGCCGGCAGCAGGTCGCCGCACCTAAATAAACCATAAAAATTATGAAAACAGAACGAAAAATGCATTTCTTTGCAAAGCCAAAGCCGGTCGGGCGCCTGGCGGGAGAGTCGGGTCTTGGCGACGAAGGGAGGCAGGGCCGGGCTCGGGGCGGCCGCAGTGCTCCCGCCGCCGACCGGGGCGGACCGCCGGGCACGGGGAATGCGCGGGAGCGGAGGGGGTGTGGGGAGGGTCGGGGAATGTTTCTCGGCCCACAAACCAGTCTGTTGGCGTCTGATTTCAGATCCTGAGTCGACTCCCTGGTAAATCGGGTGGGAGAAGGCGGGGGCGCGGGAGAGGCGGGGGCGCGGGGCGAGGCGAGGCGGCGGCGGGGGCGGCGCGGGGCGAGGCGCCGGCCATTAGGTGAAACTCATGGAGACTGTGTGCTCTAGTGCTTTGCGGCGGAGGGAGGCGATGCTGGTTCCCCGCCACACGTCGCTGCTGTCCGGGGAGCTGCAGAGCTGGGGCGAGCCCGTCACGTTGCTGGGGCCGGGCAGGGAGGCGGGCACCATTCCGGGGAAAGCGGGCTGGTAGAGGTGGGATTGCAGCCCGGCGCCGTTGGAGCCCGCCAGGCTGTTGGAGAGCCCCATGGAGTTGGGCGGCGGCCCAGCTGCCAGGCTGCACTGGGACAGGGATTGCGCCATGGCCTGCTGCCGTCCCAGTGCCGGCGGCAGCGGCAGCTGCGACACGCCGGGCATGGCGGCGGCGGCCCAGCGCGTGTCGTTGGCGTGGAAGGAGCACAGGCTGTCGCCCATCGCGGCGGCGGCGGCGGCGGCCGCCGAGGGGAACTGCGGCAGTCCCGGCGTGGGCAGCAGCGTGCCTGGGGCGCGGAACACGTTCGTGGTCTTCTTGCGCTTCTTCCACTTGGCCCGGCGGTTCTGGAACCAGACCTGCGGGCGGCGGGCAGCGACACGCTCCGTTAGCCACCACCACCCCCCGCGGGACCCTCGCCCCGGCTCCCGTCGCCCCCCCGAGCCTCGCCCCCGCCGGCCGCTGGAGCTCCTCACACCCGCAGCCCCAGACGTGTCCCCGTCGCGGGTTAAAGAAACTGGTGGAACTTTTTATAACGAAACCAAGTGATGTGTCCCTCCAGGCTGCGGCCTCCCTCCCCCGGCGGGAGGCTTCGGGAGAGGAGCCTGGCCTCTCCCCGAAAAAGAAATTTAAAAAAAAAAAAAACAAAACCAAAAAACACAAAACAACAAAAAAAAACCAAAACACCACCAACAAAAAAAACAACCAAACAAACAACCAAACGAAAACAACGGTTAAAACGGCCCACGGCTCCGGCCCTGGCGTGGACGCGCTCCCGAGCCGCCATCGGGGTTAGCTCTCTCGCCCGGTGACGCCGGAGTCTCGGGGCAGGAACAGGAAATCCCCGCGCCGAACTGTCCACATTTGGCTTTGAAAAAACAAAACATAACAAAACCAGAGATGATTCAGGTGAGCGGATGCTCGTGGTGGCACCGTGTCAGGGCTGACTTGATGGGTCTTGTCTCACCGCAGCCGAAAGCTACCGAGACAGTCATGAGCCGGGAGAAACCGCGTCCACCTGAAATCCAAAGGAACGCAGTGCCCCGACCTGCCGGATTCCACGGTCTCAGGCTCCGTAACCAGACTGAGAAAGGCAGATGCCCATTAGCGGGAATGAGCAGCCATGAGGGAGCTAAATATTATATGAATAATCGAAAAATCGCGTTCAATTATGTTTTAGGGTTAATAGTTAAATTGCGGGTACAAAATCTTTTTATGTTTCATGGTTTGCTGGTGGTGTAAAGAATCTCCATCGGGTCTGATCGCCTAAGCTCATAGCTGTGCTGCATATGCTTTTAAAATGTGAATGTTTCCATTTGAAAACTAGTGCATGACAGACTAAAATGCAGGGAAAACCTGGGGGAGATTTTGAAAATGCACACATGACAACTCTAGAAATATATTAACCATGAGCGTTTGGCAACTTTGGACTCCTTTTAAAATGCAACTAGCCTCTGAAAATTATTAATACAACAGTGAGAATCTAATGGAGTTTAGAATCTAAAAATCTACCTTGATGATGTCTGGTGTTACAGTAATATAGACATACTGTAAATGTATTTTAAAATATATAGCCCATTTAATTCCCCAGCTATAAATGGGTGAGAGAGAGAAAGCAAAAGAGAGGAGAAGCAATATAATTTTCATTTTTCTTCTCTCTCTCTCTCTCTCTTTTTTTTTTTTTTTTTTTTTTTTTTTTTTTTTTTTTTTTTTTGTAGGAGCAGAAGCTTTATGAAGATCTCATTGGAATCCAGCGGATGATTAATGTGAAGATTTGGTAGGAAATCTGGAGAGCTGTATTAAAGCTCAGATCTCAGGTTCATTTCGATCAGCCAGCCGTGAACTCTGGGCCGAATTCATTACACTTTAATAGTGCTGGGAGAGGAAGAAAATGCAATTTCTCATTCCATTAGAAAACTAGAAAATACTCTCAGCTTGTCCCCTATTAAGATGTGGCAGGTGACGGGACCATTGTGGGGGACACGGTCAATGGAATTACAGCACATTATTTTTGTTCGTATAAAATATTGGACGGCAAGCCTGACTGTGCAGAAGTTATTTCACTGATTTGGTTTTTATGTAAATAAAATATTGAAAGTTAATTAATCCGTGCTAGAGACTAATGATTATGCTTATTATATTGCATTTGATCGCGTAATTTGCATGATTCTCTCATTGCTGCTTAATAAGCCATTCCGGGTTATAAATAATTCTGAAATTGGTTTCTAATAATGGCATGCTATAAAAAGAATGGTTTTATTACAGCAGCCTGAAAAGCAGAGCAATGTCAGATGTGGAATTGGACTCCCGTTTAAGCATCAGCCACTTTAATAATTATTTAAATGTATCATATACATTAAATACAGATCTAAAATGAAGAAAGTGGTGATTTATCCTAGCATCTAAAACCATTAAAAATATATACAGCAGCTATAAATTAAGTATTTGGAGCATCCCTTAATCAGTGTGGAGCCCACGTACTGGAAGGAATATGTAGGCAATCTGTTAACTATAAAGAAAACTGTAAAGTACTCTTATAAGAACATAAACCAATTACTATTTAATTTAAATTTGGTCAAGGAGCAGTGATACATTGGATTGTGAAGTAAATAGATTAAATAATTTTTTCCTTAGATTACATAATGTTAATCATTTTGAAATGTTAATTAAGAAGGTTATGTTGATCTGATTACTTTTTAAACTACAGAACATTATTGTAAAAAATATTTAAATTGCCACTCTATTAAACTAGTTTTATCAGCAGTCTCGAGCTATTAGCATTGGTTTAAGATTATGCCAAGGCCATTAAAACACTTTGTCTTTCTTCCTACGAATTTCTTTGATGTGCTGTTAGAAAATAACTGTTTCCATTTTATATTTTACTTCATTTACCACACTCCTAATATTGAAATTGGTATCATTAACCTTTGGGAAACCCAATAAAGTTTAATAGACCTCGTTTTCTTTTTTTCACAGAGTCAGTTGTCCAATTATACTTTATTTGTGAATCTAATTTCTTTCTTAATTTAAACTAATTATTGTTCTATGAAGACAGAGTCAGATTGTTTCACTTTTTAAAAGCAGACGTGCTTTTTCTGTCACATTCAAGAATGGAATCTGGTTTTGTTCATTAAAACGTTCATTTAGGGATTGCTCTTGACGTGTCTTTATTTAGCTGAGGAGCCTATGCTTGTCGAGAGGGATTTTGAACAGCGACTGCGGTAAAGTGTGGTGGCAGTCCCGGCTGTACTGAGCTGGGATGCACATCCCACAAGTACTTCTACTGTGCAGGCTTTCATTCTTGGGAATGGATTCTCCTATAAAGTCACTAAAATAACCTTGTAAACACGAAAACCACATCTGAGCAGTTTAGCGCTTTGATGCCTCTGCCCCTTCTCCTAATTTTGTTTACATTTATTTGCCTAAATAGTTTCCTCTGCTCCTGTGTGCAGATATATATATTTGTGTGTGTCTTTGTAACTGTAGATATATATACTTTGGAAAACAAAGTACACCCTAGATGTTGAAGACACTCGCTACCCCCGCCACACTCAGGCTTTTTAAAAGCCAGTGTGGGGAAACTGCGAGTTAAAACACCACTGCCTTTTACGCGCCCTCCACTCCGGCCCTCACGGCTGGGGTCTCTGGCGGACGCCTCTTCTCGGCGGTGCCGCGGCAGTGCCGCCGGCAGCACCCTGGACAGCGGCCCCGCCGGCAGCTCCCTGGTCCGCGACTCCGCGGCGGCCGCCAGAGTCCACTTGGTGGAAGAGCGGTCATTACCCGGCGGTTCGGCTCGACTCTTAGCGCCAGGCTATTGCGAGGGCTGAGATTCGCTCCTCTAAGTCTGTGCCTCCCTGGACTTATTCCTGCCGCGGTCGGGCCGTGGAGTTCAGCCCGTGCCCCGCTCGGGACCACTGCACTGTAGGTGGGGAGGGTAGAGGAAAAGGGGACACCCCAAGGCGACAGCTTTGCGGAAGGAGGGGCGAGGGATGTCTGGTTTCAAGGCTTCCCGGCCAAACTCTTGCTTTCAGGGCTGGATTACTTCCCCCACCGTCGGGCTGAGGTTTGGGGCACCCACCCCCCCGCCCTGTCGTGACTGGACTCGCCGCCGGCCGACTGTGCCGCCGTCGGTGAGACTGGGGAAGGGCCAGCGGGCACTGCGCGGGGGCGGCTTTTCATACCTGCACCCGGGACTCGGTGAGGCCGATGCGCAGGGCCAGCTCTTCCCGCATGAAGATGTCCGGGTAGTGAGTCTTGGCGAAGCTCCTCTCCAGCTCGTTGAGCTGCGCCGGCGTGAAGCGGGTGCGGTGCCGCTTCTGCTTCTGCTGCCCCTGCTGCTGCCCGGGCTGGCTGGGGTTCTGGCCGCCCTGCTGGCCTTGCTGCTTGTCGGCGTCTTTGGCGCTGACGGCTAGGGAGCTGGGGTTGGATCCCACTGTGGTGATGTCCTCCCCCGGCAGCAGGGTGGTCCCTTCTACCGTGTCCGAGTTGGGAGCCATGTCTCCCGGGTGTCCCCCCGGATCCGAGCCCCCTACGCCCAGACGACACTTCACCGCCTCGCGATGTCCCAGCAGCTCAGCCGCATCTTTCATCCCTGCGGAAGCAAAGGAGCGGCAGTCACTCCCCTGCTGCCAGGCATGGATCCATCAGAGCCGCTTTCCAATGCATTGAGCTGGCGAGAGGCATCCAGCCACCGCCACCGTCCGCCGTCCCCCTGCCGCCCGCCAGACCCCCAACCCTGCTCGGCCCGAGACGCAAAGAGACCCCGACCCAGTGCAACCCGGGCGGAGGAGGGAAAACTTTACACCGAGCAGCTCCTCTTCCTGCTGAAATAACCAGCTCCCTGTCCGACCTCCCCATGCGAGATGAAGGGAAGGGAAGAGAGGGAGGGCAAGTTTTACCGGGTTCAACTTGGGTTTTCCAGCGGAGCTGGTAAGAGAAAGAGAGGGAGAGAAAGAAATAAGGCTCAAACCGCCCTGCTGCCGGGAGCACTATCTCCCAGAGAGATGCGCGGGGACCTCGGTCTGTCTAGCCGATCTTTCCCCTCATCTCCCTCCTTTCCTCTAAACAAACTCAGGAGTAACCATAAATAGATAGATACAGGTATTTCTCTTTTTTAAAAAAAGGAAAAGAAGGAGAGAGAAAAGCGAACAGGAAGAGGCCACCTAGAACTCCGTAAACACCATCGAACTCATCTGTCCTAAAATAATAATAATCATCATCATAGTAATAATGTGTAGGTATATATATAAAAACAGGGGAGAAAAAAAAATGATCCACAACTCGCTGTAGATCTACATACTCCGTAGGTCTCACTCCCTCTTCTTTTTTATGTTAAATCAAATTAAACTTTAATACAGTACAATTACTTTTAAAGGAATTAGACCATTTAGATCGCATTAAGGTAAAATAAGGAACAAATTGTCAATTTCCTGCCCCGGCTTTCTACCCGCTCGCCGCCGCCAGTGCAGCCGCCGCGGGGCGGGGGGGTGCCGGGGGAAACTCACCGAGACGGGCGTCCAGGAGGTCGGCGTGAGACAGCATCGCGCACCGCTCCAGGGCGAAGGCTGTTCCCCCCCAAATTTTAGCGGCCTTAAGTTATTTAAAATAGATATAAGATATGAGATATATATATATATATATATATATCGCCTAAATGAAAGAAAATTCGGTGTGTGGTTAAAAAGGGGGTCTCTTGCATTATAATGTCCTTTAGAGAGACGGGGAGGTGCTTAACACTTCAATGAACCCGTGAGCAGCTCGGCGCGGGGACCAATCAGGAGGGCAGCCTGCAAATGTCAGCGCCCGGAGCGCCCCGCTCCGCCCGCCCGCCACCCGCCCGCTGCTGCCGCCCCGGCCTCCCGCCGCCCCAACCCGTCCTGCCCGGTCCGGCCCGCGCCGCGCTCGAGCTCCCTTACCCTGCTCCGCTCGCCTGGGCCGCCCGCCTTCTCTCTCTCTGCTTCTCTTCCAAGTGCACATTAGACACACTCCTCCCGCTCCGGGTCGCCCCTGATTTATTGGGTTTTATTGTTTTTAATACCTCCTCCGAGTGCACCCTCGCACCCGACCCGGTCGGGCTCCCGGCGGTCTCGCAAGTCCCGCGCCCACCGGAGGCTGTGAGCAGGGCAGACGGTGGGCGAGGGGTCGGGCAGCTCTGGCCCCGCTCGCCAGCGGCCCCGAGGAACCGGGGGCGGGAGCTGCAGTGGAGACCGCGGCGCGGCTCTCGCCCACCCGAGCCCCGACGGCTGCGGGGCGTCGAGGAAAGAGAAACTTGAGCGAGTTCCCGCAGCGGCCAGCGCCGCACGGGCTCCCCTGGCCCCGGGACTCCCCGACACCCCGCCCCGGCCCCGCTCGGTGCCGAAGCAGAGCCAGCAACATGAAAGGGAGCCAAGCACCGTGTGTCTCGGCCGCCCGGGGAGCTCTGCCTTCCTGCCCGGGATTTAAACACCCTTAAGCACTATTCTTCGGATAAAGTTTCCAAGTTCGGCTCGCCTACAAACTCAATTTAAAGCAGTAAATAAAGTTAAATGCTTTTTTCGCCCCTCTTGAATATGTTAAACTACTTGAACAATTTGAAGTGCTTTGCAGAAATGAAGCGAACCATTTCTAATGTTCTGATTTTTCAAAGCCAGCCAACAACAAAGTTTAGATTAGTAATATATTTCTAACCAGAGTAATTTTCAAGATCATTAGGCATTTATGTAATTAGTGCCAAATCTATAAGCTTTTATTACGATTATTAGAGTAAAATCAGTATAAATTTGTACTAATTTACTACTGTTTAGACTTGGCTGTCAAGCCAAGAGGTTCTTATTGTAAATGATAACTGAGGAAATTAAGTGCAAAATTCTGTACCATTTCTGATCCGCTCCTAAACAATCCGTTTCAATTGTATTTGTAGCAGAACATAATGCCCTTTTAAAGTTATTTGACTTGTATTTTTATTTGCAAAACAAGAAAAATACCCTCTACCCGGCCACAATGAAAACTGATATTTACTACTTCCAACTTGATTAACATTGATTTTTAATTCAAAAGTGATGCAATTAAGATTATTCATTTAGTGCAAATAAAGCTTCCACCAAAAAGGGAGCCTAGTGAAGTCTGTGTTAAATAATACGGCGCCAATGGCTTTTTTTCCCCTCCATCCAATTGACTTACACAAAACATTGTAAATACTGCATGCGAACAGATGCAAGAGTGGTTTTGTTTGCAGCTCAGATGTGCAGGGGTTTCGGCAGCGACTGAACAAGGAGACAAAGGAACCGGCCGACCGATCTCTAGGGCAGTTTTGCTGCCTTTTTTTTCCCCCTCCTCTCTGCTCAGGCTACATTGATTCAATTCAGCTTTCGAGACGTCGGGCTGTTGCAAACAACCTGGGTGCTCGGGAATTGCCGCTAAGAGCAGGGAGTGAGACCCAGAGTCGGGCCACAATTTAGCCGGAGACAGAGAGAGAAAAAAAGAGATGGAGGTGGGGTGGGAGTTTCGGGATTTTTCTCTTGTTGTTTTGTTCCCGGCTGGATGGGGGACTGTTGAGATGGCACATTTGCTGTGCTTTATTCCTTTGAAAATTATTGTCTGTGTGCAGCTCCAGGGCAGGAGGGAAGGACCCGGCGGTGAAAATTGTTGAGCGGCACCCTCCGGCCCGCTGCCTGGCGTCGGGATCCGCGGAGCGGAGCCGGCCGGGTCGCCGGCGGGGACACCGGCTGGCGGCGCGGGTGCAGCGCGGAGCCCGGGCCGGAGCGGTCAGGGGCTGGCCGGGGCGCTTGAGGTCCAGTTTATCTGTATTTACTGGCACAAACGTGTGGGCACTGGAGGTACCTGCAGCCGGCTTCTGCCGAGCGCGCTTCGGGCAGGGTGGCATGGCTTGCGTGTGCATCTATTCCGTGTTATTGTATGTTTCAGGTCGATAAATAAATGTGTAATAGTTAATGTGCAGACACATCAGAGTAATAACAATGGGATGAAATCAAAGGATTATCAATCTCTGTTAGTAACTGCTGAATAACAATGTTGCGGTGTGATTGATAGCGCGCTTCATTTTATGACTTTTCTATTGCTCTTGATTTTTATAGCAGTATAAACAAACTAAATCATTTCTTCCAAGACTTCAGAGTGCAATCGTTTTAAGGGAAGGGGAGAAATCAGAGAAGGAAGTCTCTGGGAGAGAAAAGAGCGAGCAGGGCTGACACTTAAGCGTGTCAGAAAGAAAATGACAATGGAGCATATGTAAAAGACCCTAATCACATTCCGCTTTCGCTCACTCCTG
>JAWWLV010000100.1:49155635-49158807 GCA_035041135.1 Platyrinchus mystaceus
ATGACTATAATCATGTTAGTCCGAAGGGAGAGCTTTCTTATCGTTGTAGTTTGTGGTTTGGATTTTGGATGTTTGGTTTTGTTGGAAGAAATTGAAGATCATGTTCAGGAAAAAAGATCAGGATTCTCAGGAGACTCTGGTATTGTTTGGAAAGAGGTAAATGTTTTCTCAACAAACATTCTTTTTGAGCTTTCTGTTTGGGTTTAATTTTCAGAGCTTCTACCATTTTTTGCTTAATGTGTTCTCTTCTCTGCATTGATACAAACTCTTTTGCCTGCAGGTCTCCCTCCTCCTGGCCAGTGGTTGATAGTTCTGTCGAGGCTTACAATGTTTGAAATTACATTCTGCAAAGAGAAGCATCTCTATCTCCTAAGGTTGTCATCCACATGGGACAGTTTTCTTATGCTTCATCTGTAGGATGGATTGTACAAATCTCAACATAAGTCTTGTGGATTTCCTCACATTTAAACCTAGCTGTCCTTTCCCATCTGAAAGCACTGGTTATCTATAGTAAGTGTTTACTGTAAGGAGAGAGCCACGAGGTAGGCTGAGAGTCAGCACCCAGAATTTTATATCCTCTGTTGCTGGGGAAGCTACAGCACAGAAAGCCGTTTTTTCTTTGTCCTCCAGTTGAGAAGGAGGTAGCGAATTTTGTAATGTGCAGAAAGTACTTTGTGTGTTGGGAGAAACTGTGTTTGGGGAACTGGAGTACTGTACAGAAAAAAGTATTTTATTTGGCTGTAGAGTAGTGATCAGGCATAAAATTATTAGAGCCCTGAAACCACCTCTGTCTCACTCATTGAGAGAGGAAGGTATTGCGCTCATGGTCTTATGATTGCAGCCAGTCTGACTGCAGGTGCCTCATCCCTTAGTGACAAGCACTGGGGGAACTGTACTTGTCTGATTAATAGAGGTTTCCAGTCAACACGGTGGAGCAATAACATGTCACAAACATGTTAAGTGCTGACTGGGTTTATCTTCACTTGGCATTAATGAAGTCTGCGCTAGGTGAATTACTTTCAGCCTAGAATAGTAGTTAATACATGGATGGGTAAACTTGTGTGAATGCACACCTGAGAGTCATGCCATGAAAGAGTTTAGCATTGTAGACACAGAAAATGTATAACACGATGGCAGTGGTTGCATCTTGTAAGACTGGGCTGAAAGAGGCCTTTTGGGTCAGTGATTCCAGCAACTCTGTCATAATTACTGCCCTTTTCATACTCGGGCAGTGTGAGAGTGGTTTTCAACTGGAAGTATGTGGGGGTTTTTTTTAAGCACCGGAGGCAAAGGTAGCAAGGATGGTGTTATTCATTTCCACTCTTTGTGGATGAGGAACTAGAGAGAAAGCCATGTGTTGGCATGTCCAGATTGGGAAGGGAGACAACCTCAGTGTGGGACTTGGTTGCTGGTAATTAGCAAATCAAGTCTCCATGTGCAATGCTGGCCTCTTTGAATGTTAATAAAGTTTATAAGCCACATCATTTACAGCTAATGAAGCAGTGAGGAGCTGTGGGAGGGAGATCCTAGGGGATGGTGACATACTGGGGGAGAAAACCTCCTTGCAAATGGCCTTCGTTACTTTGGATGGCTCCCAGCTGTCTCCTATGCTGTCTTCAGGATATGCCTGCTTTCTGCTCTGCAGGAAGAAAATTAGAGAGAGAGAGCTAAAATAGCCTGATATGGTCAGGATGAGTGTGTTACTTTTTGAACTCATTGTTTGAAAACAGTAGTGGGCTTCCTGGACTGCTTATTGAGATTCCTAGTGGAAATAAGAGCTCAAAGGAGGCTGGTTTCTATGTAAGCATTGGTAAAACTTCTTTACCTAGTTGTAGCTCAAAAAGAAGCTGAAAGGGTGAATATTTTGTCTTGTGAGGTCTTTATAAGGTCTTTATCCTGGATTGCTAAGTCTGTTTCCTTTGTGATCATCTTGCCATGTTTCTATTTTTAGCATGGTGTAAGTGCTGAGGAGCTGTTGGGTTTTGGAGGCAGGGTGTGATTCTCTCTTTGGCTTGAATCTTGGATTCATCTTCAGCCTGTAATCCAAGTCTTGCATATCCAGAGTTGGTGTAAGCCTGGTAATAGGCTCTTCAGTTCTTACTCCTTTTCATCCTGCCCTCTCCTCTCCATCTGGGCATTTAATTAGATTTACCACCACTGAGTTCTAGTGCAGAAGACTTAAACAGCTAGAGATTGCAATTATCTATCACTTGTTAATCTTGCAGTGTGTGTGATTTTTCTCTTGTTAGGGAGCAATTGCTTCTGCTTGGTTAACCGTATTAACTACCTGTAATACAATATACTGCATAATCCAGGGATGATTAACTTCTGGTTTTAAAATTGTCAAGAACTTCTGAAGCTTCTATGTTTGAGTGTAAACTTAAGATCAAGTTCTTTTTGCTCCTTCACTTCAGTGTAGTTTGTTCACTTTTACCAGATGACAGAAGTACTAAATTGAAATAATCCTGACATCACCACTGGGACAACAGACTTGAAACACTTAGGTTTGGGGCTTATTTTATGCAAAAGTTAAGTAAAGGTTGGAGAGGCTAATTGATTTGTTGAATAACAACAAAATGAAATTGCCGTGCTCTTCGTAACCTGTCCGCAGTAGTGGTCTACTGCTCTGCCTAGTAAACTAAGACAAAGTACAGTTTGTCTGTGTCTGGCTTGTCGAGCATCTGGCCAGTGTGTGAGTTTTCCTTTTGCTTGCAAAGCTGCAGAGTATTCTCTGTATTTCCTGTTTGAACTTCATGAAGGAGATGTAACCTTGAAAGTGGATTCTCTGTTTCTGAAGGAACTCTATCTGAAGATTAATATCTCTTTGATGTTAAGCCAGCTCTGAAGTGCTCTTAATCATAGGCAGCTGATGATGCAATTTTTGAGTGAAGTCTGATATTGGGATGTCTAAATAGAGAGTATTGGTCTTACTCCAACTGAGTTTGTCATTAAAAATTAATAGGAACCTTTCTGAAAGGACTGGAATCTTCTGTTTATCCACAGAATGTTCAGTCTCAGCAAAACTGTTGATTGTTCTTACCTTGCCTCCTCATTTCTGTGATGTGTCTTGTTGTTGGTTTGGCAGCACCACTTTTGAAATGAAATGTGGCCAGTCTTCGCGAACGAAGATCTGGGAAAGGTCTTTTTACCTTTCAAGCCTGCGCAATGGATT
>JAWWLV010000100.1:49164205-49176705 GCA_035041135.1 Platyrinchus mystaceus
TCAGTGTTGTTGGATTAATAGTATATGCTGCGTCAGTATTGTGGTGGAACATTTTGTCTAGCTTGTGTGGTGTCCTTATGAACTTCGGTCAAGTCCCCTTATTTACTCCCCTAAATTAATAAAGAAATTCCTTGGGAATAAGCCCGTGGCATATTCTCTTGACGCTATCTTGAGGTATTAAAGAACCCTGTACCTATATATTAAAGTAAGGCTCTTAGCCAATCCTGTGAGCCAGCAGCTCCCGGAGCTGGAGTTTTTCACGTCCATAGAAGAAACTTGATGAAATGTGTATTCAAAGACAGATATTTTCCTCAGTAGCAGTTCATTTGTACTATGAGCTGGGAAGTGTCTGCTTGGCAATTACATGCCTAGGACATAATGCTGGAAAGAAGTTATATGTGTTCTCTTATGAAACCAGAGTGTCACTAAAGGTTTCACCTCTCAGCCCTGTCTAGTACTGCTCTGGGGACACTTCGAAAGTAGATCATTCTGCAGTCAAATCAGAAATCTTTTGGTGTTGATAGCCAGTCAGAGAAGTGCTTAAGAGTGATGGGGAAGTAGACTTACTACTCTCATGTGCTTAAGGTACACAAATAGAGGTACTGAAAGAGCAGTTTACTCAAACTCAGGCAAATTAACAAAAAATTTTATTGAGTATTCAATATAGCACCGCACAAAAGGTACACTGTGCTTTGTGTTGCCTTTAAGGAACATGCCAGAGCACTTTCGAACTAGAAAAACTAATGTAAAAAGCTTTCTTGTTTTTCAACAGAGCTCACTATTTGCTGTAGAGAAGCTACTTGGAATAAAACACAACTTTTGTACATAACGTTTTAATGCTCTTCCAGGCAGACTAAGTATTATTCCCTTACCGATTAGGCGTCTTTCATGTTCTGGGGTTTAACCTTGATTAAAAAAAAAAAATCTCACTTAGGCCAATGTGCTTTCAGGAAAAGTATTCAGTTCAGAACTCTTACTAGCAGGTGCAACTGACAACATCCTAGTCACCTGCTAAATTCTGTTTCTTGAAAAGTCACAGAATTTCTGATCAATGGTAATTATGTGGATTGGGCTTTATGAATCAATCCAAGTCAAATGAGAAAGATTTGGAATCAGCTTTTAATTTTGTCTTGGGCTCAAAGATAAACAAGGAGTACATACTTGATAAAATTACAGAAAAATTGCATCATAGAAAAAAGACAGGTGACTGTGAAGAGTCATTTAGTCCATATTCTCTTTCAGTACAGATTGTTATGGTATAATGGCTTTAAATTATTTCATATATAAGGTGCTTCTACAGCCCATATCAGGGGGCGGGAACTAGATGGAACCCTTCAAGACCAAACCATTCTATGATGCTATTTCATTCTGAAGTATTTACTGGTCCCTCACATAACCAAACTTTGTTTCTTAGCCTGAATTGTTCAGATTAAGTTCTGTATATCAGCTTTTACACTTACATTAAATGGGCTTTATTTTTCCTTTTTGTAATTGAGGTGAACTGGAAACATATCTATTTTGCCTGAATATGGAACACACAAATGTTTCAGAACATCCTTTATTTGATGCATCTTGCAGTTAGAGAAAGGCCAGTTTGCATAAAGGGAACCTTAGCAATTCAGTAAAAGTAGTAAAACCATAGTAAAATAAAAGTATGGAATGGACCCTGTGCTAATGCATATAAAGAGAGTACTGGAAAACTTCTAGGCTTCCAGCTTCACTGACTCCAGTATGGAACGTGCTTCTTTATACTCTTCAGCTTCTTCCAATTCTTTTTCATTTTCCTGGAATTAAAAACAACATTTTTGAGTACTTTGAAAATAACTGTTGTGGGATTAAATTTAAGAAGGTAACTATGGAAAAAAACTGGTAACAACAGATGAGAAGGCTGAGGTAACCACGTTTTTGTCTCAATGGCAGCCTCTCTTCCCACACCTCTCAAGTGGAGGGATAGGGACTTGGGGAGGAAAGTCCTTCCCACTGTAAGTAAAGATCAGGCTCACAACCACTTGAGGAACCTGAATGTACATAAGTCTACAGGACCCAGTAGGATGCCTCCCAGAGTCCTGATGTAGTTGCTAAGCCCCTCTCCATAATATTTGTAAAGTTGTGGCAGTCAATTTAAGTCCTTGAAGACTGGAAAAAGGGAAACATTTCTAAACTGGAGAGATGGATTTGATGGGTGGACAGCTTAGTGGATAAGGAGTGGTGCAGCTGACGCATCTGATGCCATCCAGAGCAACCTGGACAAGCTCAAGGGCCTGTGTGAATTTCATGAGGTTTCACATAGTCAAGTGCAAGATGCTGCACCTGGGTCTGGGCAACACCCCACCCCCCGGTATCAATACAGGTTCAGGATGAAGGAATTTAGAGAAGCCCTGCTGAGAAGGACTCAGAGGTGCTGGTGGATGAGAGGCTAGACATGACCCGGCGATGTGCACTCACAGCCCAGAAAGCCAGTTGTATCCTGAGCTGCATCAAAAGCAGTGTGGCCAGCAGGTCAAGGGAGAGGATTCTGCCCCTCTACTCTGCTCTGGTGAGACCCCACCTGGAGCACTGCATCCAGCTCTGAGGTCCTCAGCCCAAGAACTGTTGGAATGAGTCCAGAGGAGGGCTACCAAGATGATCAGAGAGCTGGAGCACCTCCCCTACGAGAAAAGGCTCAGAGGATTGGGCTGTTCAGCCTGGAGAAGAGAAGGCTCTGGGGAGACCTTATAGTACCTTGTAGTACTTAGAGGGAGCCTACAAGAAAGATGGGGACAGACCTTTTAGAAGGGCCTGTTGCAGTAGGACAAAGGGTGATGGGTTTAAGCTAAAAGATGGTAGATTCAGACTAGAGACAAGGAAGAAGTTTTTTACAGTGAAGGTGGCAAAACAGGTTGCCTAGAGAGGTGGTAAGTGCCACATCGCTGTAAACATTCAGGATGGGCCTCTGAGCAACCTGATCTAATTGAAGATCTCCCTGCTCATTGCAAGGGGGTTGGACGAGATGATCTTTAAAGGTCATCCAACCCAAACCATTGTATCAAATGAGAGATACATCATTTCTGAAAACACAAGCTCTATGTGACTCAAAGCACAGGTAAATTCTTTAATCCTACTTAAGGTCCAGTATAATACCTGTCATGTGCAAGTAGATTTGACCTGTGCATACATTTTATTGTGTTAAATATTTAAAATCAAGGAATCATTAAGAACAAACCTCAGACGGAGAGTACTCTTAGGAAAAAGCTTAAGTAGATTGACAACTGAAAAAACACACTGATACAGTAAATTTTAATAAAAGCATTGAAGGTGAGCTAAGCACAGAAAGCAACACTTGAAGACTTCCAAATTCTTAGCAACAGTAGTAACTGCCCCCATTCCTTAAATTTGCATAGCACACTATAAATAAATAGCACTATTTCTGCATGCCACTGAAATCTAGTCTAACTGTTAAGTAACTAGATGAATGACAAAAGAACCCTAAATCTTGCCAGGTACTAAATACTTATTTTGGAAAACAGTAGAGGCAAAAGACCTGAGAATAGGATACCTTGAGTTTTCCATTTAAAAAGTATTTGTATTTTAGCCATCAGTATTTCTGGGGCTTAATTTAGGGCATATATTTTTAGCCCCACAATAGCACTTACACATGTAGCTGAATACTTGATGAAGGCAGCTTTTAGAAATAAGCATGATCATCTCCAAATTTGGTATAGTTTCAGTTATCTATTTGTATGAGATACTTCTCGTTCCTGCAGGTATTCATATCTTAAAAGCGTGGCACTACTGCCCAATTCACTAATAAACTGTAAAGCATTACTCAGCAAGGACTTATCTGACTTGTTTCTTGTCCACAGCATAATAAAAGTAGTAAGCAAAGTATTTTGACCAATTCAGTTCACTACAAGCATAATGCACACATCTACACTATCTATAAAACCACCATGCTGGGTTTTTTTGGTGATGGAACCAGCACAGGAATTCTGAGTCTGTTCTCACAGTTTTGTATTTAAACTGTTGAGTGTACGTTCCATTAAAGACGGCTTCCACTATTCTAACGCACACGGTTTTCATAGACTGAAGATCAAGTCTGCAAAGTGAAATACTGCTATGTTACAGGATTCTGTTCTTGGAATGTATAAAAAGTAATTCTTCAATCCAGTTTTAATTCACTGCAGTTGCACTGCAGACAACCATGTTTATCCAAATTCACCCAGGAACAGCAGCCCTTCTTGATCAGTGGGGTATGGTGCTATACTCACTAGTAGTTGAGAAAGCTCTGCGTGTGCAACTTCGAGTCTGCGCTGGCAGTCTGGAATCATCATTCGTGACTCCTGTAAGATCTCGATCTGTGAAAATTAGAAGCCAATGAAATAAGAATGTATTCCAGACAGAAACATCTTTTAAGATAAGTTTTTACTCTGAAAAATCAGCAGTCCAGTCATTACCTAGGAACTTCAGAACAGTTGCACCCATTTTCTGAATAGGCTTTTTTATGAAAAGACACTCACTTAGCATAATTGTTTAAAACTCTTTTAATTTACAGGACACTTCCATTTACTCTGTGCTTAATTAAATATAAAGTATTAAGTACAAGAGAGTATTTAGAATAATTTTTCCCTTAGGAAAAAAGTACTGCTTGGTAAGGTTTCCATACACCATTTGTTAAAAAGTCTATTTAAACAAACTTTCTCCTGCTGTCATGAAGCAGCTTCATCCAAAATGGGATCAGCTGGTTATATAAATATCTCCTGCATCTTTTGGGTAATAAAGAAAAAGAGTGTTCAGATAATACCCCATAGAGATAATTACTGCATGAAAAAAGTTATTGAGTTATTGATCACATTGTGTGCAGACTGCAGGAGGCTCTGACTGAAAGACAAAGGTAAAGAAAAATGAAAAGCAAAGACCAGCAGGCTCATATTTTTGATGCTTATCATGCATAAAAAGTTATTACTTATCCTTGTGCTTCATTTTAGGAGAAAGATTATTCTCACCATGCACTTTGAACAAAATTACTAAACTGGCACCCCACTGAATCTGAAAATCCTGCCGCCTCCTAAAGAAAACAACTTCAGTCTTAAAAAAGGGAACATTTACTTCATGGAACATTTCTGGATCTGAAATCCAACCATTGAGAAGGAAAGGTGTGCAGAGTTGTTCAGTAATACTAAATCTATTTAGAAATAAAAATCTGTTAGATATTTAAATATGAAACATACAATACATTGAGGACAACCCTCAACAGAAGGTATTCCCTTTAAATGGCTTACTTCACTGTCATTCCTATGCTGTATTGTCCTTTTAGCATTAGTGCTGCTGTGCCAAAGGGTCATTGTGAAAGGATGTTAAGCTATAGCTAAGAATTTATTTATGCATTCAGGAAGGCCTTATGTAGTAAGACATTATCACCATGTTTTGAAGTGTCATGTATTTAAGTTCTTATGTCAAGTTGGTTTAGAGAGAAAAAACTTAGTTTCTAGTTTTAGACTTTCATCAATGAATCCATAGAATGAGGTGTGCCATAAACTGTATGAGATTATGCCTTCTACTTTATGCAGCAGAACTTTCTTGTATAAAGAATACCTACAAGAGTGAGAATATCCAATAATTACTTCCTTGAGCCAGCACTACTAAATAGTTGTTTGTTGTAAAGCTGGTAGGTGAACTGAAAGTAGTAACTTGTTTGATATGTGCCACTAGAAAAGCCATCTGAGAAGGCATATGGATCTAAGAATCTGTAAGATGTAGTTCTGCCTGCTCTGAGAAATTAACAAATCTACCCCAATCATTCTGTTCAAAACAGCATCTGACTGAGATCCAAAGGGGTACCTGAATTTTATTTACATTTTCCTGGAGTTACGCAATAATAAATAAAAATCAGAATGATGATAAATCCTGCAACTATATTCAGTTAAAGATTAGAACAGGAATTATGTAGAACCAGTATTATTTAACCTCTGCATAAACCACATTTTTCAAGTAATGCTGATAATTCCACTACAAAGGTACATAATAAAGCAAAGTCAAAAGCTCAAATTAGATAAGTTTTTAGGACTGGAGTTCCTGAAGTGTTTGCTCTTCCCATTCTATCAAAATTCTGTCAGACTTTCTGACTGAACTCTAAGGAACCAATTGTAGCCACTCAAGCTACAATGACAGGCACTGCAGCCACTTCCATCCCTGTGACGTGCACTGCAGCTACTCCAATTCCAGTGACCAGCACTGGGTGACTCAAACTCCAGCTACCAAGGACTGTGTTTTAAACCCAGCCAGAAACTAAGTACCAGGCAGCCTCTCACTTGCCCTTGCCCTGGTGGGGAGGAGAATCAGAAAAAAAAAGTAAACCTCATGGGCTGAGATAAGAATAACTTAATAACTGAAACAAAATGTAGTGATAATCGTGAGAGGGAGAGAGTAACAGAACCCGAGAGGAACAAGTGTTGCTCAATGCAACTGCTTACCAACTGCTAACTGATGCTCATTCCATCCCCAAGCAGTAATTGGCATCTCCCAGACAACTCCCCCAGTTTTATATACTGAGCACGACTTTCTATAATATGGAATATCCCTGTAGCCAGTCTGGGTCATCTGTTCTGACTATGGTCCCTCATGGCCTTTTGTGGACCTGCTCACTGGCAGAGCACAAGACAGCAAGAAACCCTTGACTTTGGATAAATACTACGTCACAACAACTAAAACGTCACTGTGTTATCAACATTTATTTTCGTACTAAAAAAACAGCACTAGGAAGTGTACCAGCTACTAGGAAGAAAATGAACTCTGTCCCAGCTGAAATCAGGACAGTATGTTACAAAGGAAGTTACAACATGAAGTTGATCTAACTGTGCAAAGAATCATAAATACCTGCAAAGTTTTTGTGAATTACAATGCCAAACAGAGTTATTAAAAATCTGGAGTAACTGAAGTGCATCTAAATACAGTGTTAAGACAAGCAACAAAGCACCAAAATGTGTACAGAGAAAAACTAATTGAACTTTGTGTCAGTAAGTGCACATAGGACTAAAAGAGCTCTTGTGGCTACAGTGAGGATGACATCCCCTTTCCTTCAGGTGTACTGAAAAAGCCAGTTCTTCAACCCACCCCGTTTCTAGTCAGTTGTCTTTCAGGACTGAAGCTATTTCTACTAAAGGAACAGATGTCTGGTGTATTTCAAAATAAAACAGTTTCCTCGGATATGATGGAGCTCTTTAACTGTTGGGTTGTATACAGCCTATCTACTAAACATGACTGGAAATTGTAAATTGGATCAGATGTCAAAAGAAGTATGTGCTTAATGCACTACTGGGTAGCCTTCAGTCCGTTTTCCATAAATTTTCAGACTGAAGTGACAGATGGAACAGATGCAAACACACAGATTCACCTACCATTTGCTTAGTAGGAAGGGCACCATAACTAAAATCAGACAATTTACACATTCAAAATAAGCCAAACCTGTGAGAAACAGCTGAGGGGGTAATGACCAGGCTTTAAACATTAGCAACTTGTATTTTTAGCAAGTTCCACAATGAAAGCTCAACACTATTATTTTAACTTTTGACATAACAGAGCTGCTTAGATCAGGCAGGTTCTCTACTTTTTGGATCACCCAAGCACTTAGATGGAACCAAATTTTTGATAATTTAAGAATATAGTAAATGTTACTTTATATGAGTGCAGATACCTGTAGCAGGAAGCAATTTTGCTCAGCCTGACATGCATTGTATTAGTGAGGATACCAGTTTTATCAGCTTCAAAAAGACAGAAGCAGAGTTTGTAGATTTGGGGTTTTTTCCCAGCTGACCCAGATCTAACCAAGAGATTCAGAGATATGCAGATCCACAAATATTTTGAAAACAACAAGAAGAAAACCTCAATAGGGCTCTGTGTTCTTCCTTGCTCTTAGAAGGACAGCCTGATAAAGTACTGGGTCACAGGATATAGAGCCAGTATTGTTTCACGTGACAGGAGTGATGGTCTAAACAGAAGAGATAGGCTAATAACCACGATAAATGTAAATGACTCCTACGTGTACTAATTATATACACACATGAATATATATTCTGGCTTTTAAATACTGTCACATAATCACTTGTCCACTGACTGTTGCACAGATAACCCTATGTCGTGGGTTTGCTTGTCAAGAAGTAATTTGGAACAGTAGAATACCTTCCAAAAAAAAAGAAAATTTATCATTTATCAGTAAAAATGCTGACAATTAACAAAACCACCAGAGTATATCTGCAATCCCACAGAGAGGAAAAACTGAGGAGATACACCATCAACAACCACCAGTATAGAAGGCTACCATTCCTATTGTTAGTCTGCATGAATGATACTGTGTGAAAAATTTCTGTTAAAGTAGTATTACTTTATAATTACTTTATTACTTTATAATTACAGTAGTTCTGTTTAAAGTCTACATATATTGAGACTTGTTACAACTGTGTAGAAACTAAGGCTTCATTATGAAAAAATCCACAGGGAGGTAGAACTGCACTACTTGCTGCTGCCAGTCAAGAGTTCATGACTGTGCAGAAACCATAAGCAGAATTTACACCTGGTGGAATAAATAAAAAGTATTTTAATATTTTGTTACCATAACAAAGTCTTCTTCCACCCCACAATGGAATCTTGAAATTATAAGATTGGTCACCATCTACTATCACTGCAACAAAACCATTCTTTTTGTTTTTCTGATATTGAATCTGCTCCTCATTAAGCAAGTCTTTCTGGACAGTGCACGTGAAGGCCAGCATCTAACAACTGCCAACCAACCTTCCTGGTCACTGCCTCAGCTAGAGAACACTTGAGTCCACAGGAAGCACAAGTTGCCCCACTGCACAAGGAATTAGAAGAAAAATACTAAGTCAAACCCTATTGTTCAACAAAGTGACTGATCCCTCACTACAGACCAGACACACCCTGAAGACTACATATGCTATAGGAATGTCATTATCCACATTCAAGCAAAATTTTCCATATTCACTTCTGTACTGTAAAAGCATAAGTTCTACTTGCGAGTTGTAACTAGAAAACTGGAAGTAATGCTTTTAAGATTTTTAAGCATCTCTCCATGAACTCTTGATTGATTCGTGTATTTATTTATATATATATATATAATTTAGCTAATACTTCAGCTACAGTAATAGTTAAAACTATTCCTGTAGTCTCAAATGACTGAATTTGTTCCCATTCCCCAAATGTTACTTTGTATTACCAAAGACTACAACTGTATTTTAAGAATTATTCGGATTAGAAATTAATGAAAAGCAATTCTTAAAATGTGTACCTACAGATATTTTTCCTGAAAAAAATCTCAAACTCTTAACTCTATCCAAAATATGGTTCTGAGCAAATTCCTGGTACTATATAACTTTCTTTAGAATAACAGACTTGATACTAGGAAAGTGTGCACATTCTTTCTGAGCCTCCACATTTTTAATAAACTAAAATATTGCAATATTCCAGACAAATAAGAAGTGACAATGTCATTGGAGGAACTGCTTGCTTTCAAAGTGGATCAGGCTATTTCTGAATGAATGAATACTGTTTTCTGTGAAGGCTTTTGTCATTGTTCTCTGAGAATACTTCAAGTAGTATGGAACATTTAATTTCAGCAGAAGTTCACAGCCAACACTGGTTTTGACTTTGATGATATCTTGCAGGTCACTGTGGAAATACCATGGGGCAGTCAAATAATCTGATGAATGGGCGACACTAAAAATGGGAATTGCATTCATTAGTTCTTGTTAGCACCAGCGGATCTTCAGAAAGGCTACTGTTTTGTAGGATCTTCAAGCCTCAGTCTGTGGTGAGGCAGAAGACAGCTCCACTCTATGAAATAAATTCTCTTCTTGTATACAAATTCTTTATTTGTATAATAAAGAATGCATAATGAAAGCAAGGCAGGACATAGACACATGAACTGAAATATGAACTTACTGGAAAAAGTTGGTTTAGCTTGCTCTAAAAATGCCTTCTATCTTTCGTTAATTTTATATTTCAGTTTTGCTTAACCAGTTCTTCCACTGTTTAAAAATGAAGATAGGACACCAATAGGTTATGTTTTAGAACACAAGGCCACCAGACTGTTAAAAAAAGTGAAATTAACTTTAATTTACAGTTTTAGTTTCTGAGAAGATTTGATTGAAAACATCTGGGAAATACTTGGGAAAAAAAAACATAGTAAAAAGGTAACATAATTAGTTGAAAGAATATAAAGACCACAGTGAAACATGGACATTTCACACTTCTGTAAAGCATAAACACAAATCTCCAAAACTCTTGCAGCCTTGCAGTGAGAAGGAAATGTGACACTCCTTCCAAAAGAGTATGCACCAACTGGCTGCAACCACTATCCTTGTGAGACACCTTCCAAGAAAAAATGTAGTCATACTGTAATAGTAACATTAAATCATAATCTTGAGCAGAGGAAAATACAGCATGTCCCTTCCTAGTCAGTGACTTAACTGCAAACTCCAGCAGCTCTTGGGTATCCAGCTGCATACCCACTGCTCCCCTTCTTTGAGGCCTGGAAATTCACCAAAAGGATACTAGTATCCTCAAGAGTTGAAATGTTTCATTAACTACCAAGCATTCTCACTTTGCTGTAACATTTGCACTTACCATCAAGCACCAGACCGTGTATTTACTACAGGTTCTTGGTATTTCTGAGAAAGAGTTCATGATGGCCTCAGACACACTGTTCACCAGTGACAGCCATCCTGACACAAAGTGCTAAGTAATAATCCATGTGCAGTCTCCTTATAATTAAACAGTTTAAGGAAGTTTCTACAGGTGCTTATTATGACTTTTGTAATTGACAGGATTTTAGTCTAGTATTTATATAACAGGAGTCTGAGAAAAGGGAGATTCTTCTATTTAAGAATTAAATGAAAATAAAAAAGGATTTTGTAAAACAAGTTCTAGGATAGTTACCTGCTTCTTAATTCCATAATCATCACATGCTTCAGCTTTCATTTTTTCAATCTTTTCTTCTTGCTGTTTTGCTTCTTTTTCATACATAACTTTTTCTTTTGCCAATCTGCAATTAAAACAAGTGACTGTGTTAATCTGGTTCTATTACAGTAAAAAGTTAGATCATTGATAACAGCCTCCTGTCTGAAAACTGCAGCAGGGGTAAGATAATACACAGTTTTATAAAAAAAGGCTCTTAACCACTGCAAAAAACCTACATGTAGGAAATGCTGAACTCAACTATAATGTCTAAAGATTCTTATGAAAATATTTTAAATTTAAAAATTAGTTTAAAGATTATTTGTGGATTTATCTACCTAGAATATCTCAAAAAATCTTTGTATTGGTACTTCGTTTCAAATGCCTAACAGAAACAGAAAGCTGCCTTGTGGATCTGCACAATGCTGATGAAGATGGTAGTTCATAGAAGAAAGCTATGTATCTCAAAATATTAAATGTCTGTAAAGGCGACAACTGCCAGACTTTCTCAACATCATCCCACTTCTAATAGTTTTTGCAGGTCAATTGACCTGTACTGGCTGTTACAGTAACATGTCTTTCATCTTCCCCATTCCTTACCAAATAAAACCACTGCACCTGCATTATTAGGTGAATAATTTTTAGTACTAACTTTGAAAAAAGTTATCACGTTAATGAAAAAAACAGCACTTTCAAGTTCACCAGCTATGATCCCCTGATGTTTTTTTCCTCATCACTACATTTCATACCATTAAATCCATTATTTCCCATACTATTTTTCATACAAAATAATGAAATGTGACATTTCCAAATTACACCATAGCCTTGTGGTTATTTGAGTATTTTCTCCATTTACTTTGATGATGTTTTGGGGGTTACAGACAAAAACAACAGTCCCATAATCTATATTACAACCATATTCTTTATGTCCTGTCTTTCAAAGGAAAAAAACCCCATCTTTTAATCCTAATAATGGACCCACACCTGGGACTAGAGTGCTTTTTGCTAACTAGTATAGATTCAAGAGTAACATAAATAACTTTGAAGAGAAATATTAAGGTAGCGTGATGCCCTACAGTAATTTTAACATTGCAATCCCATTATCAATCCCTGTGTTTGTTATTACTGCAATTTTGCTGTTGCATCTCCTACTTTATTACTTATGTTCATTAGGTATGTACTGGATTACATAAAACTAGAACTGAATCAAAACATCCTTCAGTATCTGAAAAATAAAGGAGTCATTTCTCATCAGCTAATTCAGGACCAGAACAAACACTGAAATGCTGCTGTAGACCTGAGATCATGCCAAAGAAAATCCTTCCCCAAACAAAAGAACCTGACCAGCCTATATCAGATTGTTTAAGGAGAAATTAACATCCAAAATAACATAATCAGATTCAAGAAGCAAGGAATATATTACACAAATGAAAAGAGAATAAATAAAGTTCTAGTAGAGAGCTTCATGACCACATTAGTGCATCAGAGCAAATTCATTCATAATTTGTCACAGTTAAGTGCCCTACTAGAAGTTCTGAGGATGGACAGAATGTTAC
>JAWWLV010000100.1:49181705-49209526 GCA_035041135.1 Platyrinchus mystaceus
GATCTGTTAATGTGAACCTTCAGAGATGATTTCAGCCAGTTCAAGTGTTCTATGGTTTTCATGTGCTGATAGTTTTTACTGGTGTCAATCTTCAGAAACTGTGTTTGCCAGGAAAATACCTCCCATTCACCCCAGGGAGTTAGGCCAGTGTGTGTCCTATGGCTCTCCCTCCTTCCTGACATGCAGCATTAACAGCTTCCAGAATTCATAGACATCCACAGGACTGACATCAACACTTGTGTGCCATTATGGTGCTGTACACTTTCTTGTGCCAAAGATGTACAAAAATATTATTTGAAAGGCTTAAAGATATTCTTATGATTTAACCAAGATATCACAGCCCCATAAAACAAGGGCTTCCTTTGATACTATATACCTAACATCCACAAATTCCTAAATGGAAGAAGACTCATCTTCTAAATTATATTTGCAAACCATTGCCTACAGTTTTATATTATACAATGTACCTGTAAGGTTGATCTGTTCTGAAAACAATAAGTACTTCCTTACACCACCTACAAGATGCTGAAAAGTCTTTGAGAAGCAGATACAGAAACCTCCCCAAATCCAGTTTTACTCAAGACATCTACAAAAGATCCAAACATTCCAAGTCAGCACAGATCTATTCTTTTTATTGCATTCAGTATTCCCTCTGGCCATTAAGTTTTTTAACACTTCAGTCTTTACCTTTTACCCTACAGTGTCAAGATAAAGCCTCAAATTTTAAGATAGTAATGACTGTTTAAAAAAATTAGCAAAATTTCTGTCAAGAGTAAGTTATTTAAATATTAGAACAGAGAGACAGCCACAATCTAAAATAACGGTACATAAACCATTTTTTTGCATTGCAGTTGGGTCAGGTGTTAAAAAAAAGCAACATCTGTAAGAAAGTTTCATTCTTTAATATATTTTGCTACAGTCTTCACACCCCAGTCTGCCTTCTAGCATGGATTTCAGTTTCATGGACTATCAAGAAATATGTGAGAGCTTTTGATTTGAGGCACATGGCAAATAATTATGGTACCAATCTGTGACTAGATTTTTCCTTTTGTTTCCCCCCCTTAAAAATAAATCTACTGACCAAAAATCCTCAAGTCCTTCTTCTCCTTGGACACCCAAAGTTAAAGAAGTAAAAATAACTGCATACAGGAAATATTAGCTTATTCTCATACTGCAGGTCTCCATTTATTTTAGCTCGTTTCAGCTTTCAGAACTGCACATAAGTGTTCAACAGAAGTGAAGATTCCCACATGCCTATTTAAATCTACTGACAACACGCTTGCTTTCCTTGGTTATTTTTCCTGGGTCCTGAAGCAGAAGTCTACACCCCTAGAAACGAGTGATGAGAATAACCCAAACACAGTAGAATTACTAGCTTTGCCTAGTCTTTCACTAGAAAAAAGTAGAAACATAAGATCCAATTATCCTGGATCTTGTCTTTAGTGCCAGTCAGTAGTCAGCTGCTAGGGAAAGAGTGTAAAGAAACAAAGTCTAAAGTGACACTTCTTGTGGAAGTATCCTGAGGCACTTCCTGCCTCTAGAAATCAAGTTAAGGACTTTTTAACACTGAAGAACAAAACTAAATCACAAATGTTTTATAGACAAGAGGTCAGCTCCTGCCTATGGCTGGTGCCCTTTTAAAATCCTTTACACATTTAACTTTCCCATCACTTAACAAACAATTTCAGAATTTGTGCTTTCTCTGTGAAAACCATAGTTTTGTTATTTTAAAGCTGGAGACTAAACCCAGAAAAGCTCAAAGGGCCTGACAGAATCTTAAGGCAGAATGAGAAAAAAAAGGTCCTTTCCATACTGTTATGATTTACTTCCTCATCCATCTTCTTTTACTCACTTTCTCTCCCCCACTTCAGTTCTCTAAGCTGAAGAGCAAAGTAACACAAGATGGTTCAAGATAGTCGATAGTTCACCACTGGTGAACAGAGGTATTCCCCTCCTGGGCCCCAGCATAATCTCTGCCAGCAGTAATGCTCAAATGATCTCTCTGTGTCAATTTGGTTCACCAAACAGCAGGAAATTTAAACAGTAACAAAGAAAAAAAAAAGCTAACAGTTTTTCTCCTGGGTTAAGCAAATTGAGTGAGCTTACCAAAAGGTTTGAACTAGCATCACAGACCAGAGAACCAGAGAGGGGGAGAGGGAAATGAGACAATCAAATTTAGGCTCACACTGATTTCTCAAGGGACTTCACCCCCAGTCTGTTTAGGGTACAGAGCTGCAAGTGGGTTAGACTGTTCCAACTTCTGGCTGCTGCATAAAGAACCCCAAATCGCCCTTGTTTCTCACTCCACAAGGTGCTTCTCTTCCTATCCCAGTCCACAGACATCAGCACTGTCATCTCCCATAGCTGCATCATTAGCAATAGCAAGTAGATCCACCACTCTGATTGTAGGAAGGGCATACAGTTTATCTGAAGTTTGACAGATGAAAAAATTACGCACAACTGGGGTTTTCTGAATGCATAATGAAATTAGGATCCTCATTACACAGATAAAAATTCCACCTTCCTGAGCCACAGTCACAGACAGGAATGGATGCTTAGAATAAAAGTGGTATAATCATACAAGGACAGAACAAGCACACACAGCTACTCCTAATGTTCCCCCAACATCCAGCAACTGCCAACAATTCCAGTTCTACGTAAACCAGAATAGCACCTGTGTGCTTAAGCCACCAAATGAAAACTTCTCTCCAGCATTAGAAAAATCAACACAATAAACACCTTCCTGGCTGGATTGAGCAAGTGGAGCTCTGAAGAAGATGAGGGGGAATTGCTCAGTATTGCTACTGAGCAAATTCACTATTGAAAGGACAAGTATCTCTTCAGAGCTAATGTTACTATTAACCATGGTGCATGCTAATACGCCATGGATTCAGCCTAAGCACACAGAAAACCCAAAATGACAGCCTGTATTGACTAGGTAATGAAGTATCTGTGCTTAGTTCAAACTTAAAAATCCATAACAGTGTAACTGTACATGGTACAGCTTTTCTTATAATAAATTCCATGTATTAACACTATGCACAATTATAGCACAAGTAATTCAACAACTGCAGTAACGCTGGCAACATGCAATCACTACCTGCAGAGCTTAAAGTACCAAGTCCCTAATATGCAAATTTTACCTATGCACATTCTTGGGTTCACAAAGGCTACATAAGCACACAAACATTACAGACTGGGGCCCAAGAGAAAATGTCAATGAATGAAGAAGAAGAAAGTGGGCAAGAAATCCAATACTTGACACACGTATGACAAACTGCCACATTTTCTTAGCCATGGGTGATTATTTCCTGATTTAGACAGGATCTCAAATTTAGGCACTCATTTTCTTTTCTAGTCACAAAATCATCAAAGATAAACATTCTCTTCTAAGAGTCAGGATGTAACCATACACGACTATATACATAATTTTTAGTCCCTCCTGCATCTAACAGCTTACAGAACTAAGTTACCATGACATTTCAGGGTAACTTTACAAGGTTGGGATTGTAAGGGATTACTCTACTGTGAACAATATGGAAATCAGTTACAGGATTTTCTGAAGTAAAAAAATTATTTCAAGTTATAAAAATGTTAAAATTAGGTAATTTTTATCATCTCTGTTACTAGAGATTTCTCTGAATCTTCAGGGCTTCTCCTTCTGTTCTTGCCTTTCAATACAGTTATTACCCTGTTCTTGCAATACATTCCTTCAAATTTTTTTCAAGTCCTTGTCATAGAAACAACTGAAGTTCCCCTTTTTGCCCTGCTGAGAAAGTCTGTCTGGCTAAGTCATCTCTGAATGCCAGCAGCCAGTGGGAGCATGGAGCGGGCAGAGGAATGGAAGAATCCAATAGATAAGACCAGAATGAAAGTTCTTAAGTTACAGGCTATTCAAAAAGCAAAAGATGCTGGCTGGGGATCAAGATTTTCATGAGGTGCTGCAAGAAGGAACTTGGACTTTTGGGGCCAAAGAAGAGAATAGCTAGTCCACCAAGAGAGCTGAAAGAGCCTTTCTGACACACTGAGGACAAGCTGGAGAGAAGTGAAAGTTTATAAGCCCACCCTGAAGAGGCTCTGGAGTGCCAAAAATTCTGGGAGAGAACAGCATGGAATGGAATCGGACAGAAGTTGAAAGTTGTAAATGCTAAGGAGCCCAAGAACTTCACTTCTAGAGATGGAAGAATGAGAAACGGGGCCTCTGTTGTGCCAACAATTGGGGTTACCAAAGATCTCAATTTCCTCTTCTATAACCCAGGCATCATCTTCAGTCAATACCTTTTGTTTTAGAGAAAAAGCCCACAAAATCTACTTCTTCCCCCTCCCTGCCTCACCCAACTGGGCATAACAAACTCTAAGTGCTACAGTAATGAGAAAAATTAAATAGAATTACAGTCATATTATGTGTGTAGACAATTCACAATGCATCAGGAAAGAGACTTAATACAGCTAAAAGAAGAAACAATACCTCGCTGTCTTGAATGAGGTTTCCACCTATATGATACAAAAAATTTATTAATACTTAAAAGTCAAGCCAGGACGGATTACTGTTAGCATAGTTGTAATTCAGCTTCTGTATACAAAGAACTACCATAAATTTAATACATTTTTCTTAGTTTTTCCCATGGATCCACATTCTAATTCAACAGAAAATAATTATCTGTAGCTGTTTAATCCACATAGGTAGGTGGCTCCATGCCATGAAAAAACAGAAAGACAACAGCATATGCATAATGCCACCAAATTACTGTTGCCAAGCAACTGCAACTACCGTATCTCCAAACTTCTGAAAGACTGCTTAAATAACTTAAGGGTGCAATGCTACAGTTTTGCATATGTTCTTCTTCAAAAAAACCCCCAAAAAACATCGCTAATGACATGGTCATAAATTTGGTGGCCAGGGTAAAGTGATGACATCAATAGATTACTATGGTCAGCATGGACATACATAAGACAGTTTTGCCTCAGGGGACAGAAGAAAACTTGTAAACAGAAAAAATCTGAGATACCAGAATCATGTGGTTTACTTTGGGTTTTTTTTATAAGAGGTAATGGGATGGACAAAGGAATGGAAAAGAGGCAATCTTTAACAGATTTGATCATTACTAATTTAAATTTGTGAAATATTTTTAAAAATGAATCATTGCTTAGGTCTGCCCTAAAGGTAAAACAAATGGAATCAAATGCATTTTAAAAAAAAAAACAAAACAACAGAACAACATGCTATGCAATTTTCACAGCAACCACTGTGCTCATAACAGCTTTTTAAGATACGTGTGGATACTGTTTGTTATTCCTGAAGTAAAAAGCAAGCATGTATTGAAAAATGCAGGGAAATAGGAATCCCATAAAAAAAGTAAGTTTGTTTCTAGACCCTTATCCAGGTTGGTCTATGTATGCCACAGATATTACCTCAGACAGCACTATGTAAATGCAGGTGCACTCTTTTCTCAGACAGTTCACATAAAGCAGTTCTTTTATGTGGGACAGAGACTACGCTAGTTAGTCTCCAAGACTTACTCAACCCTCGAATGCAGGGCCAACCTGGGACTTTCTGCATCTGATTCTGATGTCAGGAACACTATAAAAGGTACTTAAGACATATATAAGTAGCTCTGCACGGCAACAACCACACTTGGGTAGCACTAAACACAGTTTAAGATTCCAGGACTGAGTTGGTGACAACCCTAGACAACAGATGTGCAATGTGCACTCTGAGAAGGGTTATTTAATTTGGATAGAGTCAGCTTCTATCCAACAGTGCATACAATATATTCACCCTCTTGAATCCCTGAGCTCTCAGATGTGCCATGTACATACATTAAATTGCTTTATCATGCTGACTCAGTTTGGCTGAGCAGCTTTGCAGATCATTCCTCAATACCCAAATAATATGAGATATCCCTTCCCATTGAGCTTACAAACAGTTGTTGCATACAATCTTATAACAAGAATAAAGAAAAGCAATGTGAGTTTCTTATCAACCCATTGATGCTAAGAATCAGAGCGAGTGCCGATGGCCAATGAAAGCAAGAAAGCAACCATAATTCATACAGTGGACAGAAGATAGATACAATTTCCAATTTTCACCAGAAACAGCAAATTTCTTGAGTAACCAAGAATGTGAACTAGCTTTGTGTTTGAATTATCAACAGAGTTAACATATAGCAAAAGAAATATTTGCATTCTTCAGATTTGTCTTGCACAAAATGTATCCTTGCCAGTAAAATAATTCATTAAGAGAATTGCTCACATTTATATATAAAATCAGACCAACAGTTTGTGTAACTTGCAGAACTTCCTGTGCCTGGAGCAAGGGGAGACAATCACAGTGTAAACTGCTTTGCCATATGATGATATTTTACAAAGAGAAAATATCAACACCAGTGCAAAAGGCAAAAGAACAGTCCTGGGAAGATATCACAGTTTTAGAAAGGTGAATTTAAAAAAATAATTGCTTCTCAAAAATCAATACACTTTCCCCATAGGTTCATGATGTAAAATTCTATAATCAAGGCTTGTAGATTTGTAATTATGGTATGTCAGCCACATTTAAACAAGCATGTTAAGAGATTGTTAAAGTTAAACTAACACAATTGAAATGTGAATTGTCTTAGTCTCATTCTAATCTACTGGTGTCACTTCCACTTAATCACATGGTAACTATGGGCAAATGTCAGTGCTATTTTCACACAACTTACTTTCTTTGCAGTAGTTTTTAAAATCATTTCCTATCTGAAATGGAAACAAGATATTTTGGAAGTTTTGTGTTTTTTACTAATCGATTACCTCACTATCCAGCAGGTTATTGTTTGGATTTACTACAACTAAGACCATTTTGAAGTGAATAAACCAAAAGTATTGCTTGTTAAGACATAAGCCAGAAATACAGAAAACATTACTATTCATGCTCATCAAATCTACTTTTTCTTGAACAATAAACTAGTGAAAGTATCAATCACCAAGAGCCTGGCTACCAGATCTGTCAAAAAAGCAAAAGGTTCTCCCCATTCCTAGTTTAAATTTCTTTCACTGATATACAGCAATGTAAGAAACATGCGGGCACGTAAACTACCCACAACCTACAATACCATCTCTTGAGAGGAGTACACAAAGAATTGATGATATACAGCTAAAAAAAAATCCCAAAACAGAATAGCTGATGAGTTAGGTACCTAATAAGAGGAAAAAACGTGCTGCAACAGATGTTTTAAAAAAAAGCAAACAAAATGTCTAAAAAGTTCTGTATGCCCTGAAGGTTCTTGACCCCTACCTTTTTTTTATATATTCATATTGCCTGAGCACTGAACGTGCTTGGAAATCAGCATTACAGGCTAAATTCAATGTGCCTTTCTAAACACAGAAAAAAACCTAAGGAAAATTAGCTGACTTGTTAAGTCAGTCACTTTAATAAGCCTCTCCACAAATCTTCTCAGACAGCAGAAAAAAACCCCCTATATAGTTGTTCTAGTTCAAAATAGCATCACAATGCTGATGTTCCTAAGTTAACACAAGTCACATGTACGTCCACTGTTGTAGAGTGCATAACTAGGCTTCTGGGTGGAGAAGAAGGGTGGAGTGGGACTGAACCATACCTCTTCTTTTATCTGTGTGCCGCTGTCACAGCCACTGTATCATCTCCCCACAGGGAGTGTAAGATAACAGTCCTTTCCTCTTCTCCCCTTTTTTTTTTAAGTAACGTTCACTTACAGCATGCCAGCTGCTGCAGAATAACTGCAGATACGCCTATTGTTACCACATAAGATAAACAAGTTAAGTTTACGCTTATTCACACACACGGCCATTCTTCAAAAGCAAATCTGAATCCTGTCAACTGCATTTGTTCCATTTCCAAAATGTTTTCATCCCTTCCTTTGTACTAGCCGTGAAACGCATACAATTGAGTGGTTTGCTCCCTGTTTGGAGACCAGGAACTCTCAAGTGCCTTTAACTACCACAAACAGTAACAGTTTTTCTAGTCTTCAACCTTTCAAAGCAAATCACGTACAAAAAAATATACCTGTCTGACAAATTTGGTAAGTCATAACATCAAGTTCACTGCAAGAAACTGCACTATTTAACATCTTCAGCCAACACACACACTAATTTGTCTTTGCCTGAGCCAGCGCAGTCTTTGTAACCTTAATAAACCCCACTGTGACCAAACAGTTCAAGTCAAAGCCTTGTGTTTACAGCCGTAAGAAGGATCCAGACAGATAAACTCTTCTTAAAAATAAAGACTTGTGTTAAAAACCCGGAAGATCGAGGCTCCGACGATGAATCTACCAGGGCTGCCCAAGGAGGTGGTGGAGTCACCGTCCCTGGAGGTGTTTAAGGAAAGACTGGATGTAGCACTTAGTGCCATGGTCTAGTTGGCAAGATGGTGTTTGCTCGCAGGTTGGACTCGATGATCTCAGAGGTCTTTTCCAACCTAATTTATTCTGTGATGCCACCGGTTCTGCGGTGCGAACTTTTGAATCAGAAATAACCAATTCAACTGCTGCTTTGGTAAAAAAAGGTGAGACTTCATACCTCGGCAAGTATACCTCGCGACTGCCCTGCACACTGACGGGACAGCGCGACCCCCCTCGGTTCTCAGAATCACTAACGAAGGGACACGAACATCGCGTTTAACCATCGTCCCGGGAGAGCAGGGCCTGTTCCCGGGGAAGCGGCTGTGCCAGGGCCGCGCTCCGGCACGGACCGCCAGCCTCACACAGCACCGCGGCCCGCGGCTGGGGCGGTCGGCCCCGCACAGAGCCCCGCTGCGGCCCCTCCGCCCGGCCCGGCGGAACCCCCGGGGCCGCGGCAGGGCCCCCTGCCCTGGGGCGGGGGGGACTCACCGCCTGACGACGCCAGTCTTGATCTTGATCTGCCTGAGGCGCGGGTCTGCCATGGCGGCGCGGGGGCGGAAGGCGCCGTGACTGCGCAGCCCCGCGCCGCGCATGCGCAACCCTGCCGGCACGGGCGGCACCACCGGGAGCGGGGCGGGGGCCGCCCGGTGCTCCCACTTCCCCGGCGCAGTGGAGGCGTCCGAGTTTGGGGCGATTGCGTCCCGGCGGAGCCGCCGAGGGTTGTTCGGTGTTTGTTCGCACATGCGAATAAAGGTGGGAATCCGCCGTCGGCTGCAGCAACGGGGGCTGCTCTGACTGGTGCCGTGATGGTGTTTGGGTGTTGTGTGACCGGCACCTCCTGCTCCCCGGTCCTGGTACCGCGGTCATCGTGACTGACGCCATTTCGCGAGGCGAGCAACCCTTCTCTGGAACCGTGTTTGTGCCCTTTCCCCTCATTATCAGGCCCAGAAGGTCCTGTGCCCCAAGGAGACAAACCAGATGTCTTCCTGCTCTCCCCCCTGGCCTCAGAGTCCCTGGGCACCAGGCCGGTCGCTCCGCCTCTTGCCCGCCTGCAGGTCCTGCCCCGGGCCAGCCCGGGCTGTGGGTGATCCCCGTGAGTGACCCCGGTGACCGGGAGCGTTCACAGCCCCCGGAACACCGTCTGTTAAACCCGGCTGAGAAGGGTCCTGAGGGGGAACTCTGGACAGAGAGACCTGGGACCCCCCGGTGTCCAGGGACACCTCTGCCATCGTCTGCTTCCTCCGAGGACTGAGGGAGGGACTCATGTTCTTTTATATGATTTTTGAGTCTAGATTATGATTGTTATATTGATACATCAAACCGTGTGCTATGATCCAGTCCGATCTGCAGAGGATCCAGGTGAACAGAAATCATAAGTCAAATTACATTAGAAATTCTGTATTTTGATACTTCTCGATTGCACATACTGATTTGAGAAGAAATGACTGAGAGAAGACCTCATTAATGTCTGTAAATATCTGAGAGGAGAGTGCCAGGAGGGTGGTGCCAGGCATTTCTTGGTGGTGCCAAGCAATAGGATAAGAGGCAATCAGCAGAAACTGATGCACAGAAGTTCCACCTAAATGTAAGGAAGAACTTCTTTACTGTGCAGGTGACCAAGCACTGGAACAGATTGCCCAGGGAGGTTGTGGAATCTCCCTCACTGGAGATACTCAAGAACCATCTGAAAACAATTCTGTGCCATGTGCTCTAGGATGACCCTGCTTAAGCAGGAAGGTTGGACTAGATGACCCACTGTGGTCCCCTCCCAACCTGATCTATTCTGTGTGATTCTGCTTGTAGAAATCCTGTGCCATTCTAATCATAAGTTCTGTGCTATGATAATAATGAAGTTCTGCTAAGGAAAATAAAGCTTTAATTGTTAAACTGTTCTTTAATGATTAAACTAAGTGTTAAGAACACTACAACTTAGTGTTGTCATCATTCTGCCAAGGATCTCTTGAAGAACCTGTCTCCTTAGTGTCAGGTGGTTGGTAAAAACAAGAGGCAACAATAGCACTGGCAGCTCAGTCCTGGAGTTAAAATTGATGGTTCAAAGGCTATTTTCCTTCATGATTACACTTAGCTGAGGCTAACCACTTAAGGGGACAGATTCTTGAAAAAAACCCCTTTGGGTCTGTGTTTGAAAGAACTTCCCATGAATGAGTATTTAAATCAACAAGAAAGAAAAAAAATACCTTCAGTGAATAAATAAGAAAGACAAATGCAGTTTCAGTGGAGTGCAGTTTCGTCCTGTGTTGGTGGCTTGCCCTGGCTTTCACCACTGCCAGTGACGGCTATCTCTTGAGAAAAGCTGTCTGCAGTGCTGCTCTTGGTGACATGACAGTTTCAGGTCATTAGTCATTCAGCTATGTCAGTGTGGCTGGCATCATCAGACATTGCTCAGAGAAGGCCAAAACTGCTCAAGTCCACAGAGTTGTGCCTTATGTACAGAGAAGGATGAACGTGACCCCTGTTACAGAGCCCAAGCAAGGCTTCCCAGGACACCTGTGACACACAGCCTTTGCTTGGTAGGTTATTTCTGAAGGGAGATGTAGATCTCAAAGTCAACAGCCTACTCAATGCCATGAACAACTATGATCTGCAGACAAGTTCACAGATGTATTCTGTATTCGATATGCAAATCGGCCATCAACTATGCAGGAAGAGGGGGAAGAAGAGCAGCATTCTGGCAGAGACAAAGGAAAATGCAGTCCCTTCAACAGAAACTCACACCTTATTATTTTGTCTTTAGAAAGCTGTATCAAATCATGCTGGGGCTGAAGCTGTTCTGTAAAAATTCCAAGGCAGCCCGGTTATGCTACATACACTTTGAAAATACAGAAGGCTGCAAGTAAAACTGCATTACCACCATGCACCTACACATCAATTACTTTTTCAAGAATAGTCTTCGATGTCTTTTCTGTATTTGACAGTCATTCCATAAGTGAGAAGGCCAACAACAAATAGCAGTACAAAAATAAAACTTGCCTAGAAGAAGCAGTATTAAGAAAAGTAACTTCTGTTTCCAAGTGCTACAAATGTTTTATTTCTAGCCCTGAAGCATTAACTCACATTACTGACAGTGCTTAGCCTCAGTGACTGAATTTTAGAAGCAGAATGCAATTTTTTTTTACAGCTAATTCAGTTAACTAAGTAGATATATATACCCCATCTGTGTTCATATTTAAGCATATATAATGATAACTTCAAAAAGACGTTTCTGGTGGATTATGGAGTATAGTGTAAAATGTATCTGAAAGCATGATGTACTTTATTATTAATACATGTTTGTATTAATACCTGAAAATTATTAATTAACAGCTTAAAAAATAGTAATTTTATTTCTAAGGCTATGGGTATCTGGGTATGTGTAATGCTTTCCAGGACAGATATTCCTTTTTAAATAAAGGTGGTGGTATCTTCCAGAACTCCTTTGAAACAATTTCTAGTCTAGTCATTCACAGATATGTTTCCATGTGAATTAGTGATGTTACACCAGAGTTGAATACAATCCTTTATGAAGATTGCGAATCCTGTTGTACCTTTTGGATAGTGTAGAAACTGTCGATTCTTCAATGATTTTTGGCAGCATTCTGCTTGTGTTGCATCTGGTTGAAGGTTTTTCATAAGATCTATTAGCCCTAGTCATTATGTGTGCAGTGTTGCATAAAGGCAAGTGCCTAAACGTAATTTGCTGGTGCTCTCTGGCTGTGCTGACATACAGATCAAGTCATTCTGTACTTGGGACCCTTACATGTAGCTTTACATATTCTCTTATATTGCTCCTTCCCAGCAGCTCACATGTAAAACTGCAACTGCTGTGAATATGACTTCCTCTGCTCTGGCCAGTGTCATCTGGTCATCCCAGCTTTCATTTTGCTCCACATAAGCAATATTTTCAAGGCAGTTATGTTATATTTTGTACAAATTCAGTGGGAGTAATTGTCTTAGCCAATGCACTATGCCTTCTGTCAAAAAAAAAAAATCCATCGAGGTCTTTTTTATTTCTTCTGAACAAGAGCATATGTAGTAGTTACTGCTGAATCCCATTTCATTTAAGAATGAAGGACTGGAAGCAGCTGATCCGCTTGTTGAGCTCAAATGTCTGCACACATAAATAACTATGTAATACATGTTTAATCCGAAGTGCACCTAATTCACTTGCAAGCAAGAACACCGGGCAGCAAGGCACTGCCTACGACTCATGGCATTGTCTGTGAAAGACTAGCTTAAGAAGTTAATACCATACATATGCTTCATCACAAGAAAAGAGCAGACATTGCAGTATGCCACAAGTCCCTTTTATAGCAGCAATTCCCAGTTAATATGTCTCTCAAGAGACACACAGCTTAAGAAACACACAACTTCTAAGATGTGCAAATACTGAGTCTCATTAATCCTACATTCTGATAATATCCCTTCCTCCCTTTTAAGTTTATTTCCTTGGCTTTAATAAGGGACTTTCTGAAATAATGGAGCTGTTGCAGTGGAGCTGTTTTGTGTTCATTTCAAATATAAACCAAACACATTTGTCAGCTGATACAGTTCGAATTTGAAACATTATGCCACCTATGCTGCTGAGGTCAGAGCATGTGTTGGAGAAGAAAATGCAGCCGTTGGGGTTTAGTCCACTAAGCCCCAGTGGCCATTTCCATGATCTTGTCCATCCATTGCCAGTTGGTTTAGACAGCTTGAAAAGCCCATGGCCAAATGTATGTTTGCTTCAGCTGAGGAGTGAGACCATTATTTTAGTATAAATGCTCAGTGAGCTTTTATACTATTTTGTTTATCCATCAGAACCATGTGTTCAGTTTGAATATAATTTCATTTTCATTTATGGTCAAACCAAATGTGGAAATTAGTCTTCAAATTTTATCTTTTTTTTGTAGGAAAATAATTCATTCAGCCTCCCTAAAGGATACTGCATAAATGGGATTAGATTTTGAATAAAAGTTCGTACAGTCGTACAGCTGGCTAGCACGCAGCTAGGCACCATTTAACTGCACAAGAATTAATTTCCCTGGTTGTCAGCATAAAAGATAGCATCAGTGTTCTTTGTAGTGTAAACCTCTTGACCCACTTTCATATCAGGTGATCATTACTGGTCAAATTACCTTCCACAAATATCCTCGAAAAACACTTACAGACCTGTTCGGCACCACAGATACAGGCAAGAAGCGCAGGCCCTGTAATGGGACAAGGACACAATGGATTGCTACTGCACATTTAGTCAGATACCTACATGTTGAATCAAGTGGGAGCTATGTTTTGTTATAGGAGGGGCTCAGTTACATCGTGCAGTTAGGTAAAGTAGAAAGGTGACACCAGGCAGAAGCTGAAAAGGGTAAGGAACAAAGTCCATTCCCATTTCTGCCTTTGTACCATCTCCAAACACCACCATTCTGATTTCATCTATGCTTTTGTGAAAAGGAAGTAGCCCACTGGGAAGTGGTGGTATAAAACCAGACGGAAACCTACTCCTTTTCTGCAAAGTTATAGTGACAGTACAATTTACCCTGGGTAGAGAAGGCAGCAATGGTGATTTCTCAAATGTGACACTACTGGGGACCATAAGTTACAAAACAACCCTCTCATACAGTTTTCAGGGTTAAAACTGTGCCTATAATAAATGCTTAGCTACAATTCAAACCTTTTTTTAGTTAACTTGAGGCTTCTTTAAAAGCAGTCTTTCCTAGCTCAGACCAACCATTAGCTGAAGAGCTGGAAGTAGTGAGAGAAAAAGGAATTTATGTATGTGCATCAAAAGGAGAATATATCCCTTTGCGAATTATTTCCATGGGTCCCCTACCTACAAATGAAGAGATATGTGATATAACAATTCATTGTTCTGACACACATTACAATCATGATGTACAGTTTTTAATGCATCATGTTACATTAAGCTTAGCCCATGGTTTAACACCATGTAACATAAATTTCTGTGTAGGGAGTAACATAACACGATACTGTCTTTTAAAAGACACACATGATTTTTTCAGATCACCTCCTTTTTATCCATGAGTGCCCAATCCAAAAATCAAGGTGGCAGATGAAAGTGGATTGAATGAGTATTCACAAACCAGAGTATTTATCTTGTGTAGTTTTGCTCATTGCTACCTGTAGTCAATGACTCCAATCAATTTTTATGTTGTAATGCATGAGCAAGGTTGAAGGACGTATTTTTTTGACATCCCTACTTAGATTTTATTCAGGGTCAATCAAGGGAGACCTGACAGTCTTTACAGCTGTTAAGATAGTAAAACACACTGAGAATCCTCACAAGTGTTTTTTTCTCAATAGAGAGAAGAGCTTTGATTATGAACCTGTCACTATCTCTTTTTATCCCACCTTGGAGGCAGATTTTCTGTTTTAATTGATAGTTTATTTTAAACATATCAATGGGAATGAATCTCATTGGAATGAAATAAAAAATGAAGTATTGATTTGACAATAACTGGATATAATAAAATCTCCAGTGAAAGATCAAATTCATATGTGAAGCTTAAAGAACTTACGGAATAAAGGTACATGTGAAGAATCTCTTGGGAAAAAAGTAATATATAATATATAATATATAATATATATAACTATTACATAGTTATATATACTCATACACTTGCTTATTTATCTCCCCTTGAATAATTAGAAAGTTTCAGGGTTTTTTAAGACTTTTAATATAAATTTCTTGAAGCCTGTCTTCAATGCCTGCTGGATTCCTAAGTTATTAATGTCATTTTTAATTGAATACTTTTTGTATTACAATATAAAACAAAACTGTGGCATCAGCTGACATCTATGTGGTGTGAGTTTGACTGATCACATGCTTCAGTGCAATGTTTAAATACTAGAGAAGAAAGTTTCTGTTTTTTGAGCATACCTGAAAACTGCAATTTTTACCGCTCAGAATGATATTCTCCAGTGAAGAAACAATCTTTGCCAGTGATTAACAGACAGGAGCATATTGGTAGCACACAAAGGTGGAGGACTGCAAAGTGGCTGGCACCAAATAGGCAGATCATGGTAATATCCCTTATGGTGCCGCATGTGATGTTCTAAAAGCTTCTCTCTCAGTAAAAAAGGAAAATAGCTGTGGACTATAACATAAAGATGAAGCAGTATCTAGAAAGTCTAAAGGAGGTAAAAAATATATGCTTTCAATAGGACACCAATCTTTACTGACGGAGATAAGCACACTGTCATAGTATAGCTTGATGGTATAAAGCAACAGGCACAAAATCACACTATGTTGTGATTAATGTTTAGCACTGTACAGTATCACTTTAGCACATTTTAAGTAGTTCGTAAATTGGTGTGTTGTAGTTGGTTAAATGTAGGAGTTTCTGGTGAATTCTTGCAGGAATCTGTTCATCTAGCCTAAGCTATTTGATAGATTTATTAATCACCAGAGAGGAAGTATTAAAATAATTGCTAATAAAATCTGCTGCTGGCACAAATATTGTTGACACTGTAAGTAATAAGAACAGATTAGTTCTGTAAAGCAAATTGGATTGCTGGCTGAAATAAACTTATTCAAAATAAATAATTTCAGTGCTGGAAAAGTCAGGGTCATACATTAGAAGTACAGAATATAAGTTAGACTTGCAGAGTAAAAAACTGTGACTTGGAAACCAGTAATCCTGGAAAGGGCCTGTTGGGTTGTGATGGCTAAGCAATTACACATGAGCTGAGAAATAATAATGTGGCTGACAGAAAGCAGGTTTCATTCATTAAATATACTGCCATATGAGTATTGTGTAGGAGTTTTAAATATTGAGAGAATGCCAAAAGAATGAGGCTCTGACTGGAATCACCCAGATTTACACTTTAAAGGGGAAAAAAAAGCTTGTAAGGCTCAGAACAAATCTATGGGAGTAATACAGTACCTGGAAAATATCCCCCATGCAACAAGGCACAATAAGCTAAGGGTATTTGGTCAGTGATAAAAGGAAGTGATTCAGTCAGTTGGTAACGCACATAGAGAAGGAATTTCTGATACCAGAAGGTTCACAGCCCAGCAGAAGGAATGAACAGTAGGATACAACAGCAAATTCAAACTAGACAAAATCAGGACTGAATTAAGGAAGCAAATTTTAAATACTGAGCAATTAACTACTGGTAAAACTACCAGTGGGAGATGGAAGTGTTTAAGATTGGATGTTTTTCTGTAAAATATGCTTTAGCTTAACTGCACATTAAGGCACAGAGTAGAATGTAACAGGTGAAAACTTTGCAGGGGTTTATGTTGTAGAATCATAGAACGGTTTATATTGGAAGAGACTTTAAGGACCATCTAGCTCCACCTCCCTGCCATGGGAAGGGACACTTTTCACTAGACCAGGTTGCTCAGAGCTTCATCCAACCTGGCCTTGAACTCTTCCAGGGATGGGACATCCACAACTTCTCTGGGCAACTTGTTCAAGTGCCTCACCGCCCTCACAGTACAGAATTTCTTTATTATATCTAATCTAAACATACCCTCCTTCATTTTGCATCCATTCCCCTTGCCCTTGTCACTATATGCCCTTGTAGAAAGTCTCTCTCCAGTCTTATTGTAGGCCTCGTTTAAATACTGGAAGTCTGCTCTAAGGTCTCCCTGGAGCCTTCCCTTCTCCAGGCTGAACAACCCCAACTCTCTCAGCCTGTCCTCATAGGAGAAGTGCTCCAGCCCTCTGATCATCCTCATGGCTCTTCTCTGAACTCGTTCTAGCAGGTCCACATCCTTTTTAGGTTGGGGGCCCCAGAGCTGGATACAGCTCTCCGGGTGGAGCAGAGGGACACAATCACCTCCCTTGATCTGCTGGACATGCTTTTTCTGATGCAGCCTGGGATACAACTGACTTTCTGGGCTGCAAGTGCATGTTGTTGGGTCATGTTGAGCTTCTCATCCACCAACACCCCTAGGTCCTTCTTCTCAAGGCTGCTCTTGATCCGTTCTCCACCCAGCCTATATCTGTGCTTGGGATTGCCCTGATGCCTGGGCAGGACATTGCACTTGGCCTTGTTAAACTTCATGATGTATGCATAGGCCCAGCTCTCAAGCCTGACAAGGTTCTTCTGGATGGCATCCCTTCCCTCCAGCTCATCAACTGCACCACAAAGCTTAGTGTTTGAGAGATACTTCTTGTTTAGCTTAAATAAATAAGTTTTTAGCACAATGATTGAGAGTTATAATACTGTGTGATTTAATCTGCTGTTTGTTTGGCATTACTTGCTCAGCATGAGAAGCTGGATTCGCGGAAGCCTTGGGCCACAAGCCATGAACTTTCACCCAGATATGCAGGAACAGAGTTAATTTCCTTCGTAGCTGGTACAGTGCTGCATTTTGTCTTTAGTCTGGGAAGAACATTAATAAAACACTGGTGTTTTAGTTGTTGGTAAGGGATTTTTATCCCAAGTCAAAGACTTTTTTCAGTTCTATGCTCTTCTGACTGGTCTAATGCACAAAAAGCACAAACCAAAAGACAATCAGCCATCAGCAGAAGCTGCAGCTTGGATAATAAGAGCAGTTAACAGCCTGACAATGTGGAGACAGAGAAATATCCAATAAGGTGTTAGAAGACCAAAAATCACAATTGACTAAAAGACACATGAAGAGTGCGTGAGGAGGAGGTGCATAAATCGTGAGGGTCTAATTGCCCAGAGATGTCTTTGTTCTGGGTCAGCTTGAGCTGATCTGCCACCACACGACTCTATTAAATTATTTATTTTTATAAATCTGATGCCTGAGACCCTATTTATAAATCTGAGACTGCTGAGGGAGACCTGGGGTTGACCTTAAAAGGAGGAGAAAATGCACTTGAGAGTGAGTAAGTATGTGTGTGTGTGTGTGCAAGGAGCTGAAAGGTGCACTTAGTGGCTCACTGGATCTGCCACTGTGAAGACAGCAGTTGTAGCAGTGAAAGCCTGGGTAGTGTATGTGACACTCATGGAATGGTGAGAAAATGCTTGAGCAGCAGTTTCTCCTTTAATGCTTGGTGTCATTGACTGACATGCTGAGGCTACACTCAGTCTCACTGTGCATGTTGCTGACAAAGATATTAAACAGTGCCAGCCCCAATACTGACCCCTGAGAAACGCCACTTACCACCAGTCTCCAGCTGGACACCAAGCCACTGACTGCACCATTTTGAGTGTGACCAGCCAGCCAATTCCTTATCCACAAAGTGGTCCATCCAGGTGTTCTAAGTAGTTCCCTTCATCCCTAAAACCTTGTTTGTCAAAAGGCATACACCTAAACTTAGGAATCAGGCTCAGCTGCAGGATCTGAAATCCACCCATTGAGAACAAACTTAGTACTGAAGTTCTGCTCCTTGACTATTGAGGTTTAGTTTTTTTTCATGCGAAGGAAGTAGAGATAGAGGTCTTTTTACTTTTCTCTTACACGCAAGGCATCAAAGGTACAGATGATACTATAAATAATTGCATCAAAACTTCTCACTGTAAATATAAGGGAAATACTGCTTTTGCTAAAATTAGCCTGATCAAACCAGTTTAATGGGATTTTCATATTTCTAGTCTTCAGTGAAGAATGAAAACCTTTCTATTTTCATAAATCTAATTTATTATTTTTAATACATGTAAAGCTTTCAAAATACGTACTGGAACAATCATTCCTAATCCAGTAGAAAAGATGATCAAACACAAGGGAACTAAGCCCTTGAAATATCAGCTACACCTGGGTTATACTTTAGTATCAAATCTTATCTTGCTTAAATTAAGCTGAGTCATGATGAGGTGCCTAGTCTGTGCCTATTAGAATTCTTTTACACTGAAATGAAACAGATGTCTCTATAGAGAGTTCAGTTTATGCAGTGCAAGTTAAGTATCTGAAAGTGTTTGGATGATTCATCATCTAAAAATGACTGAAGTTAGATGAGATGAATTCAAACTGAATGCTTAAATTGAAAAGGTGACAGCCCTCAACTCAACTCTCCTTTAATCCTGGATACATTTAAAGTTTGTAGGTACTATATTTCCAATATCAATCACGGGGAAAATTCCTATAAGCATGCAGAGAAACACCTCAGAACTGGTCATACATAACATGCCACACCTGTGACAATTTTAGAAATCCCAGCAAGGATTTCTGCCCCTTCATCATCTTTGGGGTGATTATTTGCTATTATTTTAACTCCACAACTTAATCAAAACTGTCCTGGATTTAGAAGAGCATGGGTAAATGCACAGTTTTTGCTGCCAGAAAAACATCCACCGTGGGAGCACAGAAAATATTAAGCATGGCAAAAACTTTTTTCAGCCTGTTCATGCTGCTTCATGTTTGCCTACAGTAATTCTGTATGATGGAAGCACAGAGAGAAAGAAGAATGACAATACAGCCGAGTGGCTAGGTCACCTCTCTATGAGAAAATATTCACAGGCAAAATGGTAAAACCTCAGCAGGTGTATTAGGAAGGGCTTCCATCTTAGAAAGTTCCTGCTTGCCTGTTCATATGGACTCTGTCTTAGGAGACGTTCCTTAGCAGAAAACAAAATTCAAGGAAGGTAATAGCTCATACCACTGACCTGCTGGTCAAAGCAGCAGTACCAATGCATTTAGGCTTTGAAGAGAAAAGATGTAGCTGTCTAAATTCATTAAAGAGTTCAGGCAGGGCATCCTGAGTATGAGGAAGCACCTGAAAGTACATCACCAAAGGCACTGAAAGGCCAAATTTGGGATGGTAGATATGGTTTTCACACCGGTACTTTCTGCAGTGCCCTGCTCAGATTCTAGTTGGAAGGATGTGATGCCCCAGTGACTGTACCAGCAGCCCAGACCCCAGTGTGGTTGCTGGGAGTTTCTAGAGGTGCTGAGAAGTTAGTATTAAAATAAATATTTATATTGAGTTAAAAAATACAGTACATTTATTTGCATTAACATTGAAACCGAATTCAGATGTAAAACACTGTTACCCACTATTAGAGCTCAGATTTTCTCAGCATTATTGCAATACACTAAAAAGATTCTCCTATTCAGTGGATCAAACAGAGCTAATTGGTAAATTTTTAAGGTCTACATGGTCTTTATTAAAATAATCATTATGTCTTCAAATCCAGTAATGTATTACTTTTTCTTCCTTTACCATGATATTGGTTTGTGCTCTCTTTTCAAATGTTCTGTTGTTCAGAAGTGCCTCTATTTTCTTTGCTTTAGCTGAACTAGCAGGTACAGTTTTTTGTCATTTATTTATGTAATTAAATTTTTGTCATTTAGTTAGCATTGCTCATGCAAAATTCAGAGATAGATTAAAGGCTGAAAACGTGGAACTGTTTTCTCATCTAATCTCTGAATAAAAAAAAGTGGAGAAGGTAACACAAACAAAATCCTAATGGTGGGAGGTCAGATTTTTAAGGATATTTTGGTGCCTGAAGATGGATACGGATGACCAGTGGGTATTTCAAAATCCCTTCTACAGATTAAATGTCTAACTTCTATTGACTTCAGGGGAAATGAGGCAGTAGCCCCTATAGGCACTTCCAATAATTTCACTAGCCACTTATCTGCATATTAGACATCTAAGTATTAGCTCCCTCAGACAAGAAATAATCTCTCAGTTCACTAAATATTGTATCCACTTCCTTCGTTTAGTAACCTGGCTAGTTTTAAATAAGCTTCCTTTTTATAAGGAAATAAAGCAATGCCATATGTTTAAGACAGCTAAATACAATTAATTAAACTGGTTTTATGTATTGATTTTTAGTTTCCACCCCAATGCATTTTGATACAAACCCCAAATAAAATCATCATTTAGGAAAGAAAAGTATTTTGCCATTTTCTGAGATAAAATGAATGTAAAACCTAAGAGTCTGAACAAATTACAATAACTTTCACATTCTCACTGTGTATGTTTATATGGTAAAATAAAAAAGCTGTTGAAATATATCAAATATACATTGCACATATGGTTACAAATCAACTTGTGTTAATACGCCAGTCATTAAGAATAAAGCTAATTACCCAGTGCAAATGCAAAGAAAATCTAAAATCAGCTATTTAAATCAAGATTTCCTTATCACTGTTTTTAATCCTGTCTGAAATTGGAAGCTTAATGAGCAGGTAAGGACAAACAAGGATCTGTAAGATACAGCCCTGTGAGACACAGTAAGAATTTCTTAAATTTGGTTTTTTCTGGAAAAACAAGAAATGTTTCACCTTGTCCTCCTGTTTACTGACTCAGATTTACGAAGATCTCCATGCCTTAATCAGTGCAAACATAACATGATGTGATCTGTTTCCTGAGTATATTATCACCCTTAACTCTGTTCCAGCATATAACAAGTAACATATTACTGGTAATAACCCATAATATTCAAAAGTTTTTAATTTCTGTGTAATACATCCCAAGTAACAGCTGGGGCCTTTGAATGGTTGAGCTTAATTCCTTGGGTTTTAGAGTCCTCAATGCATTCCTCCTCTTTATCTGGCAAATAAAATAGAGGAAAAACAACACTCTTTAAGAACAGGGAAAAAATACAGCCCAAATCTCGTACCATCAAGTTGAAAAGGGTATATACATGATGCAGTCTGTAGGTGTTATCACTATACTCTGCAAAAAGCTTTTCTTAAAATGTGCAGGGAATGAAGTAGATCAAATCATAATGCAAAATTGTAGATGAAAAATAACAATCTCTTTTCACTGACACTCAGGCCAAAATGTTTTATCTCTTGGTTTTCTAAATCCTGTTGCATCTTGCTCAGAAAACTGAAGGGTGGGGATGGGCAGGGAGCTAAATTTTCTTATCGAGTGCAAGACTTGAGTGCGTAACTTTTCTGCACCACTTCAAAAATTGCCTCCCACTGCATTTCTTTGAGGTTTGAAGAATAACCTTTTTTACCTCTAAGGGTTATAAAAGGCCTAAAGTAACATTTAATGGTATGGAAACAATAATGTGACATCATTCCAGTAAATAAAGCTTTGTGCTGTGCAGCGTGTTTTACAATAATGGCATTACTTAGTCATTTATTGGTCTTGTGAGCTGCTGGAAAGAAAGGAATAAAAAAAACCAAACTAAACTAAACAGGTGCACTTAGGGGAACTTCCTTGTCTGAGAATTGAGAAATATGCTCAGTTTTATTATATAAATTTCTAGCTGAATATGACAGGGTTTGCTTGGCTTGATCTTCTCCATACCATCTCTCTCTTCATGTATAAATGCCTGAGTTTTTATTTACCCTAAACCATTTCATTAGAACCAATGGCTGACTTCAACATTTGCTAATTTTTTTTATTTAGTTATGAAGTCCTTGATTAACCCTGTTTGTCCTCCAGCAATTCCTATTCCTTCTGCCCAGGGGAGTGTGTGGGCCACAAAAGGCCCTTTTGGTTTTCTGTGAGCTAACAGGAGAGCAAGAGGGACCTTAAAGCTGTCCTCACTGGCCAGGGTATCCATGGCCAGCAAAAAGCTGCTAGATGCTTCACACTTTCTGTTCCTCTCATTTTAATTTGATGTTACATCACTCTGAAAGTGTAGGCAGGAGAACTCAGGGACGCCTAGCCAAATTTCTGGAAGTTTGAAACATCTGAAAGAAGAAGGGGAGGACTCACTCTTTCTTACACACAAACACAAGGCAGAGTAAATCTTAAGACTGCAAGTCCTCTTCACTGCAGCAGCCCCCAATGTGGTGAAAACAGGGTTCTCTTCTCCTAGGCACAGCTGTTCATGCTTTGGCAACCTTTCCCAAAGTTGCTAGTGAGCAGGTTTCCATACCTGACACCTATCACTGTGCTTGGGTGGGGATTAGTCCACGTCACCGCAGCAGTGCTGGGATGAGACATCACAGAATCACAGAATATTCTGAATTGAAAGGGACCCACAAGGATTATTGAGTTCAAATCTTAAGTGAATGGCTTGTATGGGGATCAAACCCACAACCTTGGTGTTATTAACACCATACTCTAACCAACTGAGCTAATCTCAGGATCAGTTAGTGCTCTCAGGGAAGCAGACGGACCTGCACCTCCTGGGGGTTTCCATACAGGCTCTTGGCTGTCTCTGCTTCAAGAATGAGTGTTGCTGTTGATATATCAGTGCTGTATGTACTGAGGGAAGATCTTGTCTCCCTCAGCTGCCAGGTACCGCCTGTGAGATGCGGCACAAATGGAACATAACTGTTTCTCACTCATTTTAATGTAAGACACCTACAACTCAAATTTTCTCTTCTGTGTCTCACTGAAGTGCTTATATGTTAAAAGCACTTGCATAAAGTTGCTGGAATATGAAGTATGTATTATTTATTATTTTCATGCTTGCAACAGTTTGACAGAAGAGGAGATGACGTTTGAAGGGGATATAGGAAAGAGAAGAGGAACATTAAAAGGTCACGAGAAACCCTTTGTCAGCTTGTTCCTGACTGTATACTGCCTTGATGAGATGAAATGCATCTGTACATTTATTCCATACCAGAAATAAATGATGGTGATACATAAAGCATTTACAAGTACAACTTGGAAATATATTAAATGCTCAGAGGTGAAAATGTGAGCAGTGATATAAACCATGTGCCTTACTGTCTGTCACCTGTTTTGTGCTTTCCACTTGTGTTTCATGGAAAAAGGCCATTGAAATGTTTTGAAAATATTTTGACAGCATTAGATGTCAAATTTTTTACCCCTCCTCCTGCCCAGGACAAGATGTTAATGAGTGCAAGTTCAGGCAAGTGAGGAGTCAAGTCAGTGTCTTATCTGGCTCATAAAAGCTTCCTACCACAGCATAAATGTCTTAAGGCTTTTTATGTCTAATACTATTAAATAATATTATGCCCCTTTGGAAAGAGTTTTAAAGAGGGGAAACAGTGCATTTCATTAAGATAATTTCTTTGAAAATTATGGCCTTCTTCATCTGTTCCATTTTGGGCATCCCCAGGCAGCTAGGTGTCTTTGGGTGAGCGTTCCTTTTAAAAAAAGGGAGAAAAAAATCAGTTTGGTAAAGCTTGAGAGATGGAGAGGTAACAACAGGCAGGCTCCTGAGACAGATCCTTCTATGGAGTAAACTGCCTTAGCTCTCCCAGAGTTATGACCATTTAGACCAGCAAGGAGCTCCCCTTTGAATACCATACTGCTCCCTTTGGGAATAAGACTAGACCATTTCAACCCAGATATTGAAGGAGATGTACAATCTTTGCTTCTATTTATAAAGTGTAAAAAGAGGCAATCTCTTCAAATTGTGGGAGTTTATCTTGAAGTTTATATGATATTCTTTCATATATTGCTGTTGTAACAAGAAATTGAAGCCATTTATCAGCGGGTATTGGAGATGTTACAATGATGCATTATGATACATTTAGCTACCAATATTTAGCTATCAATATGATACATTTATCATCAATATCTAACCAATACTACCAATGATTTAGCAGGAGAGGTTAGATGAAAATACTCTGATATATCATTAGGGAGACAAAGTGTCTGGAATGAAAGACTCCAGTATCATTTATATTTCTTCTCCTACTGTGTCGCAAAATTGCATCACTGCAGACCAGGGGGAATTTTTATGGGTAGATGGTTTTGCCTCCTTACACAGAATTTTTTGCAGTTCTGATTCCTCGAGTTGCCAATATTCAGGTGAAAATCATGATCTAACTTAAAAGAATGTGATTTGAACATACACACCTTATTTTATTATACTAACATTACTAATTATAGTTGGACGAAGGGAGCTAAATGCTGCAGGTTTCTATTTTGGAGGTTTTGTTTGTTTTTATAAAAAAATTTCAAAAATATCAATGACCATAAAAGCAAGTTAGTAAGGAAATTAGCTCTCCAAATCCTGAACATAAAGCAGTCAAAAAGAGGTGCCCAAACAGATGTCTGAATATATTGGATAAATTGACTTGAGTAGGCTGCCTGTCATCTGAGCAGTCATTTCTCTCACAAGAAAGCTGCAATATCATAGAATCTTAGAATCACAGAATGGTTTGGGTTGGAAGGGACCTTTAAAAGTCACTTAGTCCAGTCTTCCTGCAATGAGCAGGGACATCTTCAGCTAGATAGGACAGGACTCAGAGTCCTGTCCAACCTGACCTTGAATGTTTCCAGGGATGGCCCATCTGCCCTTCCATATCTTCTTTCACTTTTTTTCCTCAGCATTTCAGCTCATGGGTGAATAGGAGCTGAAAGGACAGCTAGCTATCCATGAGTCTATGATTTTGTAACCGAATGTTAGATAGCAAAAAGCACGTAAACTTGGAGCTCATCCAGAGAAGGGCAAGGAAGCTGGTGAAGGGTCTAGACAGTAAGTTATATGAAGAGGAGCTGAAGGACCTGGAGTTGTTCAACCTGGAGCAAAGGATGCTTATTGGGGGACCTCATTGCTTTCTACAATTACCTGAATGGAGATTGCAGTGAGGTGGGGGTCAGTCTCTTCTCCCTGGGGTACAAGCAAAAGGACAAGAGAAAATGGTCTCAAGTTGCACCACAGGAGGTTTACATTGGATGTTAGGAAAAAGGGTTGTCAAGCATTGGAACAGGCTGCCAAGGGAAGTGGAGGAATCGCCATCCCTGGAAGTGTTCAAATATTGTGTAAATGCTGTGCTTAGGGACATGGCTTAGTGGTGGACCTGGCAGTGTTGGGTAAGTGATTGGACTCAATGATCTTAGAGGTCTTTTGCAGCCTTAATGATTCAATGCCCTCTGATTCTAAGTCTTAACAATGTGTACACATAGTAAGAGTGCAGTAGGGTTTATGTGGCAGTTGGTCCAGGTGAGTCTCACTGAACAGAGTAAAAACATTCTTATTCACATTAATGCTTGCCCCTAATATCATTTGACATTCCTAAGAGCCACTCAACAACATCACATATCAATATGATTCCCAGAACAGCAACTCTGAAATAATTTTTTCTCTAATGTATTTTCAATTAATTGTCCTGAGGAGGGAAATTGTCTCCAGTAAGTTTATTCAAGGTCCTCCAAAATCCCTTTTCAGTTCCAAAGTGTCTGAGTGCCTCACTTTGATTCTATGTAGCTTTATTAATGAACAATGTATGGACAGTAACTTTCTGTGGAAATAAAAGCTATTCAGACACACAAGTCTCAAAAAGACTAGGAAAATCTCTGAATGACCTGACAACTAAATAAGCAATGTGAAAACTGATGAAATAATTCAGTGAAGTTCTAAACTCAAAAATTACTCTGCTCAACAAAAGTAGGCAAGATGTTTGAAGGTATCTGAAATTGGATGTTAATAAGGTAGAAAATAAAATGCCATCATATTTTGTGGCATTATAAATACTTTATCTGCTCTGGAATACTGTGCTCAGTTCTGCTTACTGAATCTAAAAGGCACGTTTGCAGAACTAGGCTAGGTCTGTAGTGCACCAGGAAAAAAGAGCACAAGATAGCCCAGGGGAAGGATCCCAGCGGCTGATTTTTCTGCCCAGCCTCAGGTAGTACCACTGAGCTGGCCTGTGTGACAGTGGGTCAGGCTGAGCCTTCTATGATCACTGCACTCATGGGATGGGCTGCAGCTGAATCTCACCACATGCCATTACTGGAGTCCAATCTTACATCTAAACAATTGAAAGGTGAAGTAGATTGGACTCAAGACCAAGGTTGGACATGGGATCAATCTGGCAGTATTGGAATGGCCCCAGATGACCTGGAGAAAGAAAATCGTTAGAAGGAAATGGAGATAGTTGTGGGCATGGAAAAACTCACATACAGAGAAAGGATTGAGGGATTTGGATTTCTTTTTTGTGAAAAAAAAGAATGGCAATAATAGAGAATGTGATAAAAATATTTAAAATAACAAACAGCTTGTAGAAGGCACTTTCCTTTCTGTCTTACAACACAAATGCCAAGAACACAGAAATGAGAAGACAGCAAATTCAGAATGGTAAAAGTATTGTTATCACCTGACAGTAAGCTAAACAGTGTCACAGGATAACAGTGAAAGCAAGAACAGAAATTTTCAGAGGAGGAGTTAGTCTCTGCGGTGGAAAACTATATGCTATGTGTTGGTGACAAAGAATTTTGGAAGAGATGTAAAGGTTGAGCTTTGAGGTTGAAGCTAGTCTCCAGATACCAAGAATTAATTGACAAATTACTTTCATGTGGGATACATGAGTCCACATCTTCCTCCTGCTCATACTACCTTCTGAGGCAGATGCTGCTATGGAGAGGGGACCCCGGCCTAGACTTGTGATCATGATGATAATAATTGCACTGCTTGTCTACTAGTTCAATGTGGTAGTTAGGTCTGGGCCTTCCTTGGTGACCAGTTTGTAGCCAAGGAAGTGCCCAGATTTACCCAATATTCCCTACTATTTTTATGTAAGCCGGGGCATAAAAAGAAAGGAGGAGAGGCTTTTGCCCTCTTTCCTTCCAGTGGCTTTGGAGGTTTGGGTTTCCCTGCTGTTGAGTCTGTCAGGGTGGAGAGCGAGGCCTGGTGGGGCCTTGTCGACCTTGGGAGGCGGAGGCTGCCGGCAGTCGCTCCAGAGTGACTCCGTTGTCCCAAGGAGAGTAGTAA
>JAWWLV010000100.1:49213023-49218023 GCA_035041135.1 Platyrinchus mystaceus
GTGTCTCACCTAAAAAATCCATTGCGCAGGCTTGAAAGGTATAAAGACCTTTCCCAAATCTTTGTTCGCGAAGACTGACCACGTACGTACGTATCCTATGTTAACCTATTCACCTTTTTGCACAACCTGTTCAGACAGAAACCTCCTCATGTGCTTCAAGCTGGAAAGTTTGTGATTTTCAAAGTATGGATGTGTTGGGCTGAAAGTGAAAATTTATCTACCTGGCAGCTGGCAACACTGCAGAATTAAATATGGCATTGGTATTTCATACACAGATTCTTTGTTTTTCATATGCTCTTGAATGAGCACATCTAATATCAAAAGGAGAAAAAACGAACAATCTCCTCAAATCACTAGTTTAAGCTAGTCTATCTGTTTCTTAAGCTGGTCTATCTTCACTTCCAGCAAGTATTTGGAAGAAACAGATATCATAGACTGCAAATTACTGAGAAGGAGTAATTAAAGGTTCTTAAGAGGAGGACGCAAGGATTACTTCCTGTCTTTCGTTAAACAACTGTATGGAAAGCTATGGGCACTACTAATTCCTTTCTGTATTATGAATACTGTTGTTTTTGAAAAAAGAGGATGAAGAAGCTATTCAAAACTCTTTCCAAGTGACAAAAATGCAAAAGGTTTCATAAAGAAATTACCTATGGGCATGGTTTTATATGGGAGGTTGGTATCAAAATACACATGATGCAAATAAAGCTGGTGGGACATCCTTCATGTGAGGGCATTTTCAGAGCAGAGCTTAGTAAGGTAAATTTTCATAAAGCAGTTGTAATGAAGAACAAGTCTGAAGCAAAAATGCCATAACTGGAATACCCCCTGTAGACATTTCTAAGATTCCACATCCTGTATTTATACCTTATGCAAAAATTCCTGTTAAAATCAAATATATGCTTGACTATACTGACACTTGAGTAAATATCACTTCCCACCAGAAACAACTTCTTTCTTTTGTTCAGAAAAATGGAAATTTTACACTTGAGAACTACAGAACTAAAGATCACTATGTATGGTAAAATAATACATTTATTGTGTTTCTGTAAGTAGGGTGAAATTGCATACACAACAATGCAGTAAATACATGTTTGCTGTAAAGCAGTGCCCCTGCATGCACTTACATCTTTCCCCTACATTATGAACTATTCAGGAAGAACTTTTTGTCTATAATCGCACACCACTGCAGCACTTTCCCCTTATTTGAATTATGTCAGTAAACAGCTTCTATTAAGGCTTTTCTCCTCTTCATTCAAGACAAGTTATTGAAATCAAGAAAAATAGCAGCAGATGACAGTTTCAATTTAGCAAACAAGTAATTTTTAAATGAAAAACTAGCTTCCCACGCTTGAACTCTACCACTGATTCACCCATAATCCACTGGAGTGTATCTAGCTACAGAAATCAGGGAGAAGACCCATGTGAAGGGGGACTTGTGCATGTAGCAGGGCTGAAACATCCCTAAAGGGTATTTTTCTAGAGTTGCATGTAAGTATCACAAACCTCCTCTTTCTCATTGATATTTATATTTTTTGGAAAATGTTATTAAATTCTTTATTAGCTATCTGGGAACATAAACAGAATATTGCTGCAGGTTTTGTTAAAGCAAAGGCAGGCTTAGATGAGAACCCTCTAATTCATTCCTTCTCCAGCTCAATTGCAACAGACTGGCAATACAGCAGATCTCCTATTCCCAAACTGCTGCACTTGTGATGTTTTACTTGGAAAGCCACTAGAAAGCACTGGCTGATTACTCTGCAAAGTGCTATCTTTGGTGTGATTTTACCTGGCATTGCACAATGAATTCCTGTTTTCTAAAGCATCTATGCAGCCAATCTGTTTTAGCTGTGTTGAACACTGTGTTTTTTCATTTGTAAAAAGAGGGTAACAACATTTCTTTACAACATGTACTTATTCTTTCAGCCTTCCCTGCAGCTTCAATCACATTTAGTCAGACAAATGATCCAGAAGACAGCTACTTCTGTTTTCAAAACGCTGAGGTGATGATAGCATGATATTATCAGGTTTGAATGTGTAAAGGAAGCAGTGCCAAAGGTCAATGCTGAACAATGTCTACAAAATTCCATAGAGGCTGTTGAGAAATTCTTTTGTCCCACAGAAATGTGCAATGATTTTCCTGCATACCAGTACCTGGAAGTATTTTTTTCACAGACCACTTGAAACTTTAAAAAAAATGGCCATGGGAATGATAGTATATGTGTTTTGATCATAACATCTTGCTCAGGAAAATTTACGTGTACACTTCATAGAGTGAGGAAAGCTTGGAGACATAGAAATGGCACTAGAGAAAGGAACATAGCGCATGCAGACAAACTTCTTCGAAAAGATGGCATATCTGTACAGACAGGAAGGGAAGTTTTGGACTTCTGCTGCTTAGTCACTTCATGATTTCTAGTGCGGAAAGATTTACTGATATAGTTATACTATCACCTCCAAAAACTGGTTATTTGGGTTATTAGTGTGCTGGACAATAGGATGAAATCATGAAATATCACACTTTTCATTGGTACTCTATGAATAATTCAGACTCCCTAAAAAGGACTTGGTATAATGAAAATTCAGACATACCAGCAAATTCAATCATGCTGATTTTAGTAGAGTTACATCAAAGTAAGGGAAAATCTGAACTTGGATGTTCCTATCTGAAGTTATACCCCATGAGCAATTGACACTAGATGCATTCAAAAGTCTTTCTGAAAGTGGAAAAATACTTTTGGACAGTTTATGTACAGGCAAAAATGCAGCAGTTGCATGGATTTTGTGAGTGCCCCAAAAAGTGGTGAATAACAGCTTTCAGAAACCAAGGATGCTTCATATTTTATGTACATGGTGCCAGTGTACATTTTTGAAGGTTATGTTTTCCATTCAATGTCTGTCACATTTTATGCATTGTGAAGTCTTTGTAAAGATTCAATATTCTCTATTGTTCACTGTATCTTTCATGTTAGTATACTACACATCCTGGATATGAAAGAGACTTTCTCCAAGAATTATGTGTGGATTCCAGCATTAGTTAAAATAGCCATATAGTAAATAGGCTTTATTTTGTAACTTTGTTGGTACACAAAAAGTTTTATTACATCTGCTTATATTTTAATTTATCTTTTAAATAAATTTAAATAAATAAAATGCAGTTACTTTAAGGTAAAACTACATGTCCCACTTTATCACAGAAATTCACCAACTCCCAAAATACTTTTACAGATACTATTTTCTACATCTGCACAGACCTAATCAAATAATCTGGACAATGCACATCAAGAAGACTATGAATAAGAAAGTAGCTTGAGCAAATAAAAGACCAAAGGGCAAAAATAATCCTAATAAATACATGTGAGCTTTTTTTGACTGCCAGATTCTGGTAGCATATGCTGGGAAATTTTATTGGAAAATGCCAAGAAAACAGTATGCTTCCCTCTTATGTTATAATACAGAGTGTTAAGGAAAAATAGCCTTATTGAGTCTTATAAAGATGGGTATAGTTATGTTAAAGCGCAATTAGTGTTTATTAGTGACCAGCGGAATTGTATTCAGTTACCTAGTTTGTTGTTCTTGTGTGGTGGAGGTATTTTTTCTCTTTGTTGGTTTGGGTTTCTAGTTTTCATTGGTACCAAATAGCTTTATTCTATTTGTATGGTGGTGACTGAGGTTATTGTAACAGGTTTCTACTCATTGTAAGTAGGAGCTGAGCTGGAACTGAAAGTGTGCTCACTGATTGATTGCCTGTCTGCAGGCAGTGGACAGAATCTGTGTTTCTTTTCAAGTTCAGAAAGATTCACAAAACAAATCTAGAAGGTCTAATTTTTCCAATTAACACTGTGGAAGAAGAGTCCACTTTTACTGAATTAATTAAAATACCGTAATGATACAGTTTTAAATTAGGTAACTCAAAGTTCTTATGATCTTGGTTTTATTGGTGCAAATCTAAAAGCATTTCATTTACGTCCATAGAGCTGCTTCTTTCAGAGGTGAGTTCATAAGCAGAACCATAGGGCTAAAGGCAAACCAAATACATCATCATAAGATACAATTTAAAATGTGTATTTAATTCTAAATACTATATTCCACATCAGAATAACTGAAAAGTGTATTTGTTTCCTTTTTTTGTCTAATTACTTCAGCTGTGTCACATATTGGACTAAATAACGATTTTGCACATGCCATGGACCTAATTTTAGTCTCATGAATACCTAAAATGGGAGTGCAAATCAGGCTCTGTATATGTGGAGTTTAGCATATCCAAAGCAAAGGCTTAAAAAAAACACTATAAAAAATGCCAGACCAGTCTCTAGTCTTACTTTAACGTTAATAATGCTATAGAATAAAATTTAACTACTCTTTGTTTTTATTAAATACAGAGGGTTTAATTAAAGCAGATGAAGAGATGCAGCTAGATATCTCTTCAAGGGGAAATTAATTCAGTGCACGACAGCAATTCATAGAATTCTATGAAACAGATATAGGGAAAAGTAGATACAGGAAAAATATTATAGCTAAAGGAAGTACGGGGAAAATTTGTATTCAAAAATCTGCATAATGACTGGTCATGAAGACAAAATATTTACTCAGTTTCAGATTTGGCTTGGTTATTAATAGTGATCAACTGCTTGAAATAAGTTTCTTTTCACACATTTCACTTAGGTAATATTTTACATTTAAAATAAAAGAAAAATAATTTAAAAGTCCTGTAATATAGCATAACATAAGAATATGTTACATTCAAGAATGTAATCTAATAGCTAAGTTTACTGTAAAATTCCAGCCTTGATGGAACCACTGATAGAACAGATTTCAGGCTAGACCACTGATTTCTGTATTCAAGTAAAAATTCTCTGAAATATTTTCAGGCCTTTGACTTAACACTACTGAGCAAGGCCAGTCAGATTTCTGGCTTCTTTTTCTTAAAAGGAAACAGTAAAAGACATGAAACACTAAAGTAATGATCCTTCTCTGTATGAGGCCATCCTCGAATGTAT
>JAWWLV010000100.1:49223023-49226061 GCA_035041135.1 Platyrinchus mystaceus
GCCCATTACATGATGAAATCTCACCTGGTTAAACGGGAGAGCTCACTGGCCTCTGTCCTACATGCCTGATTATACAGCGAATCTGCTAATTTACCAAACCACCTTTACAAGAAGGACTTGATGGACACCACAAACTGTATTCATGCGGTAGCTAAGAGAATATGCCATATTCCCCGAGCCGCCTCCCACCCCCTATCTGCAGAATGAGAAATGGAAAATTAGTGGAGATGTGTGCATGAAGGGAGCCGAGCAATTAGCAAGGAGCTGCCGCCGGCTCGGGAGAGAGGGGTCGGGACCAGACGAGCAGGGACATGGACACGGACACGGGCCGTCCGCGCTCGCCCTGCCCGCCGCAAGCCCAGGGGCGCCGCGCCTTGCCCTGCTCCGCCCAGAACCGGGGCTGCTGCGCCGGCTCCGTGGGGCGCAGAAGGGTGTGTGTGTCTGCGCGCCCCTCATGGCTGTCTCGCCTCACTCCCTTCTGGGTTTGTTTTGCCATGGTGTTCTAAGAGGTTCGTTTGTGTTTGGTTTTTTGTTTTTGTTTTTGTTTTTGTTTTTTTTTGGAGGCGCTCTGACACCGGTTGGGAGGGGTGCCTGGGAGTTTCTTTGCGCCCTTTATTTGCTGATGTGCCTGGCGATTGTTGTTGCTTGTGTTATTAATTGCACCCGGGCCTTTCCTTGCTCTTTGCGGGAGCGCGGTCTAAATTGGCTCTAATAAATATTAGCCGCTAGATTAGGTGAGGTGAAGCTGGCACGGCGCTCTATTTTCGACCTGTAGCCTCTGCAAAGCCGTCAGTTCTGCGCCAGATTAGCCCCATCCATCCAGTGTCAATGGTTGTCTTGTTGAGAAAATCAGTGAGTAAACACGGCTGACAGAGAGGGGTATCAGCTGATTACTCATACAAATAGACTGCAAACTCCACCAGGAGAAGCTGTTTCCAGAGATGGTTTTCTCGCACTGACAGGGCTGCTTCTCACAGGATCCCGTGTCCTGCTGTTCCCACTTTGTCCTCCATCAATCACACAATTGTGTCCGGGATGTTTTATAGAGTCACTTAATATCCCTGCCTTCATCTCTATTCACTTAGAGAATGATCTGCCATAAGGGCTAAAGGCTTTTGCAGGTTGGGACCAGAGACAAACCCGGGCCACAATGGCTCTGGTGGAAAACAGCGATTCATGACAGTGCCTGGCTTTCTGATGCTAATGGCACCGCCACGGGGTATTACAATAGCGTCCAGGCAGTGATTTAAATGTACTCCTGCCATTATCCCGTGGTCCTGCACATTAAATTACCCCTCGCGGATCAGATGCCAATGGGCATGGGGGTGGGGAAGGGAGGAAAACCTCTCCCCAAGCCATGACATATCACCCTGTGAGGGGCGAAAAACAACTCGGGGGCTGAGATATCTAGCCGAGACTCTCTTTGGAAAGGGTAAGGGGTCGCACCGCGTTTGTGAGGCCTTACACGCTCCCCCAGAGTGCGGGAACAGCGCCGCAGCATCACCCAAGGGGATCAGACTTTGAAAGGCGTCCTCCGAGCCTCCTCCCCGCCTTGGCAGGGCATCTCCCTCCAAACCTAAGGGCCGACTGGTTGCAAAACTCTATTTTAATTACGAATTTTAAAGACGAAAGAGTTACAAGGTATCACTGTTTAAGTGCCTCATCTGCAAATTAGATTGCTACACAATTAATCAGAAAGTTAATTAATGAGCAAGTTACTAATTAGGACATTTAAAGCCAGTGTTTATAGTGTCTTAGTTAAAAAAACCCTATGTAGCTAATTGGCCTATACACTGATTTCATAACTCATAGCCAAGGTTAGAATACTACAGATGTATTATTATGTACAAAGTGTAATTATGTCACTATTTTATCAAGCGCGTCTTACCTGAATCAATTTTATTAGCATTTTTAACATCGAAGATCCCTTCTTGCTAACAGACTAGAGCCAGAACACTACACGTAAAACCGCGGCTTGCCTTGCGACGGAATGAGGGACGTGGACGCTTCTAGGAGAACCCGAGAAGTGTTAAGAAGTCTGCCCGGTGGGGGAGGACTCGCGGGGACGGGTTCTCCACCGCGTGGTTGCGGGAGCGGAGCCGGGAACCCGGCTGTGGTGCGGGACCGGGTGCGGGCAGGAGGTTCGGGAGGGGTACATGTCTTCCTCCAGCAAACCCCTTGCCGGCTCTTCCAGCCGGCTGGGGAATGTCACCCGCAGCCTGCCCCGAAGCTGGCAGAAGTGCCAGAAATGCGGGCTCCAGGAGGGGTTCCTGTCCTCGCCTCACCCCGAGGTGGCATGGCCTGGCCTGGCCGGGGAAGGTGAGAGCCCTTCCTGCCGGTGAGCCCCCTCCTACCCGGGAGCCGCCGACCCTCGGCACGGCCGGGCAGGGGCGCCCCGGCCCTCGCGTACTCTGGCGGCGTGGCCGGAGCGGGGTCAGGGCCTCGTGCGCTGCCCGCAGCTTCTCTCCAGCGGCTACGTGGGGCCGTGGTAATGCGCAAAACTACTCTTTGTAATCTCCTTTTCAACAGTGAGGAGTACATATAGGTAATTTTAATGAAGAGTTTCCTGTACCACATTATTAGCAATAAATCTACACCATTCTTTGTTGGTTAAAATCATTATCATCATCATCGGTATCATTACTGAACTCATTATTCTTGTGTTACTATCAGAGTAGATTTATGATAACACCCACCATCACGCCTGAGTTAAAGAAGGTGTAAAGGTTTGATTAATAGCAGCTTTCACGTTTTAATACTCGACATTTTCTCACTTTTTTTTTTTTTTTTTTTTTTTTAAAGTAAGAGGAATGTTAATTACCGGAAGTAATTACTGTTTTTGTTATAAAGTGTCTGATTAGGCTCACAGGCGCTTTTCCTCTAGTAAAATATAAATAAATAATACCAGGGTTACCAATTAGCAGGAATTTTTCTCTTTTCTCCTGACTGCCATTCTCACCATCTCCCAGTAGCCAGTCCCCCAGCTCCATCCCCTGTGCAGAGCAACCCACGGTGTGCACACACACACATACACGTGT
>JAWWLV010000100.1:49226161-49238661 GCA_035041135.1 Platyrinchus mystaceus
ATGATGCAGTAAGGCAGACTTTGAGAACAATTAAGATTTTGTTCAATCACAGTGACATTTTAGATTCATAAGTGTTAACAGAAAGAAATACACTCTCCTCAAAAAACAAGAAAAATAATAATAATAAAAAAGGTTTGCAGTGAATAAAAAGGCAGTAGGAGCTGGTGCAAAGGACATGGAGAAGATATTAGCTTTCCACCCTCACTCAACCTACAACTTAAAAAAAACATCCCAAAACCCAAAAACCAACAAACAAATCAAACAAAAACAACCCCCCAAAAATCCCCCGAATAACCGAAAGGAAAAACCTGAACGACAACCGCTCGGTGCCTTGGGCTTGGTGTGTGATTTTGCACGGGTGAATATGCTGGATGCTTGCATTCTATAACGGTGTTATTGCACTGCTTCCCGAGCGCTGGTTCGCCATTCCCGGGGCGGGCGGCGGCGGCGAGGCAGGACTGGCCTCGGCCCCGGCCCCGGCGGGCGGGAGCACCGCGCTCTCTCTCCCTGAAAGGTTACACGGCGCTCTGCCTCGCTTTGTCTTCCCCGTGCCCTTTCCTGGCAAAAATGGAGACATCACATCCTTGCCCAGCCCCGGCTCAGTATTTATGAAGGTTTTCTGACAAATAGGCAGGCTGGCCACGCATGGGTGACTGCCTTCATTCCGCACTTGGCTTGTTTACATAGGACCAGCACCATTTCCACGGATTAAACAAATCACAGCGAGAAGGAGACATTTATAATCCGCCAACGATGCCACAGGCAGTTAAAAAATGTGTGCATGTGTGTGTATGCTGTGAGAAAGAAAAATAAATGTTCATGTCCAGGAAACTGACCTTCTTCTTGGAGGGTAATTCAAGGGCTATAGATATAAATATAGGTTGTATATAATGTTTTATGCAGAAGCTGAAAGTATGTATTTAATAATTATCTGTTATACCCAGTTATTATGAACAAATGCATAGCATTAGTTTGCATTTTACGCGGTCCTTTCACCCGGAGCCCCACTCCGAGGGCTGCCAGAAGCGGCTGTAAAGCCCTCCGACTACACACAAAGCGATGTGCCCGCACCGCCGCACAGGGACCGAGCTCTGGAGCCGGCTCGGACGGCGGAGAGGGCACCCCGCGTCCACGCGTGCCCCGTGCACACACGTGGGAGGGCAGCGGGGGGCGACTCCCCCCGAAAGGCAGAGCCCACTCAATGGGGTGGCTGGAGGGGGGGCACAGCCTGGTGCTCGGGGACAGGAGCCTTGCGGGGAGCAGCTCCACTGGGCACAGCCGGGCCACGACATGCTCACCCCTGTGCTCCTCTGTCACCCGGAAGCATTATCTGAGAGGGAAGGGGGGGAAAAGAGGAAAACGAAAAAAGGGGAAAATGAAATGATGTAGGATCCGAAGGTATTTTTCAAAGTAAAAGCGTGCATTTTACGATCCCTCTCCCTCCATTTGCAGGAAGAGTGATGGTGCGGGGGAAGAAGCTATAACTGGAAATGTTGCCCTTTATCTTCTGTCAGCTCTCAGGACACTTGGCTGCTGCTGCTTCTCCGGCTGCTACTGGGGTTTTTATGACACATGTCACCCACTTTGGGCAGTCGGAGCAGAAGGAAATTCCCTACAAAATAGCAATGGTTTCGAAAAAAAGGATCGCAACAAAATATTGAATAAATTCCCTTTTAATTTATTTGATCATTCCACATTACAGGGCTATGAATTGCTCAAATTTGATAACAAGTACTCAATTCAACTCATTATGTAAGTTAAATTAGACTTCGATAAAATTTCAGTGGCGCGCAGTGGTTCCTAGAATGAAATGTAATTTGTGCAAGAATTTGTTGTATCTGTCACAAATATTTCCAATTAGCGACCGTAATTATTTGATAGTTTCTGCAATTATGGCTTAAACGGGTGAATTTGGGACTGTGGAGGACCCTAATTGGCCTAAATTTGATATTTTGCATATTTGCATAATGAGGAAATTGGTAGAAAATTGTGTTCATTCATTTGTGAAAAATCCTATGAATTTTATGAATTTGAAAGCTCTGTTTGTGCAGACTGTGACTTTGCTTGCTGATCCCTGAGGAGCTGATGCTGAATGCCTGAATGGGCAGCGCGCCAACTTCTCCACCCGGAGGAGAGGCGGGGGAGGGAAGGGAAGGAAGGGGAAAGGAGAGGGAGGGAGGGATAAAGAGAGGGAGGGATGCCGGCCGGTCGCCCGGCAGCAGCTGGGAGCCGCGGGGGCTCGGGGCGCCCGCGGCTGCCCTGTCACCCCCTCCCGGCCCCTGCTCACCCGGAGGAAGGGGTAATCGCCTGGGAAAGCGGGGAGGGAAAGGGGGACGGGACGGAACGGACATAGGACTGGGATACTGATAAGTGCGCACTTGGTTAAATTAAATTGCCAAAGCTTCTCCTTTCAGTAAAAGTGTTTGATCTATTGCGCTGTCAATTTAAAGTGTTTAAGGAGAAGCAAAAGCATAGATTTTAAGATGCTGGCCCAGCACCCATTCATCATGCATCAGGGACTTTAAGCCTCGCGTTTTGCTGTAGTTAACATCTCAACTCTCTACGGGAATCCAGACCGGGGAACGTCCGCGCAGCCGGAGCTGGCTCCAACTCGTGCTGCGCGAGGGGCGACGGGACTCCGCGGCCCTCTCTGGTCGGTGGCAGGCCCCGTGGACTCCGTTAAGGGGGAATTAGTGTTTGAAGGAAGGAGAGAAATGGTGCTGCTAGCAGGAAGGGGTGGGGGTAGGACGTTCTCGCTTTATTGTCTTCCTGGGCCAACTCCGGGGACATGCGGTACACTGGGTGATGATGGTGGGAGATGGTCTTCTTCACACTGCCTTTTTTTTTTTGTATGTTTTTTTTAATTTTATTTTATTTTAATTTTTTTTTATTTTATTTTTTCCTTCTGGCCAGCTTTAAGAAGGTCCTGAAATTCTGGCCAGCTTTAAGAAGGTCCTGAAGGTCACCCTGTAGATGGCTGTCCTCCCTCTTCCTGGCTAGGGATCTCCTTTACCCCTGGTTTCCAGACCCTGCACAGGCTGAGACAAGATGCGGAGGCTGAACTGGGGATGTAATATATTCCCCTGAAGAGTTTTACACACTCCAGCTCTTGACTGTAACTTCGGTTGGTTAGCACTCTCCCCATCAACATGGACGTGTATAATGTGAAGATGTAACAGACTCTACATGCTTAAGTGCTTTGTTTCACAGCACATTTTCAGTAAAGGTCAAAATAAATTTGTCTCCCTTCACGCAGCATTTGTGTTTAGATTCCAGAGCCATTAGCACAGGGCTTGGGGTAGAATCACCATCAAATATAAAATGCACCCATAGATGGATATGGGAACCATGTCCCACAGTCATGTTCTGTGATGGGTTGAAGATGATGCCATGTATATCACAGATCTCTATTTGACATCTGTTTGATGTCACTCTTTGATCAAGCCACTGAACTCTTCCATGCCTCCATATCACTGGTGCTGGAGGATGACAGGGGATAACAGTCCTGATTTGAAATGGACTGGGAATTTAATGAATATGGGGGTAAGGGAGCTAGAGGGTTCAAGCTCTGAGTTTAAACACTTTCTGTAGTGATGATTCACCCCACTCAAGACCCGTTTGAGGACATCTTCTGTCCTATGACCTGTGGAGACAGACTATGCTGGGCCAGTCTACCCTGGTCTGCTGTGGATATTTTGGCATCCCAAGTCCTACTGACATAGAGTTAAACTTAGTTTGCCTTCCTCCAGTTTTCATCAGCACTTTCATCCTCTTGCTTAGTGTTCCTTCTTATTTTTACTTTATGGTCCTTCTACTGCCTTCTCCACCACCATCCCATATCTTATTCTTCTCCATAAATGTCCCTTTTCCTGTGAAAAACTCATGTACATACTGGACCTCCGTTTCTGAAAGACAAAGTAACAAATCCAACTGATTCGCACGACAGAACAGACCAGCAAGGATCTTCAGGTAAACAGGAAACTAGACAGACCACCAATTTTACCCAATAGCAAATTGGTGGGTACCAAATCCTTAGCCTATGTTGTGCTTGCACCCAAGACCCAGTCAGTTTTGAATAAATGAAGAAGAAACATGAGATCTCAAGAATGATGCTGGTTGCAGGATGCATTAAGGACACACTTCAAGCAAGTTTCTTTTCCCTGTGGTGGCCATGGGTATTACTTTCCTTTGAAACAGTATTTGGAAGAATCTCATTATACATAATAATAATACCTTTAAGAAAGATATTTCTTAAACCCTTAGATGACCTGGACTTCAGGGTGAGCCTTGAGACAGTGTTGCACAGGTGACTGAGATGCCAAAGACTGATTTGGAGCTTCTCAGCTTCTGCCTCAACACAACTCCTCAAGCACCTACAGTTTTCCAGGTTAAGCATTAGAAATGGTTGAAATGGTTCATAAGCAAAAAGCTGACCTTCCGAGGCCAGGTGTGTCAATGCCCAGTTAGCAGGACCCCAGCTTTCCCAAAGCCTGAAACAGAGGAGAGAAGCAACAGTATGCAAAAAGAAACACAAAAGGCAGCCTATTTCAGTTATAGCTGGGGAAGAGAGTCTAAAATCAGTAAAAGAAGATCCCTTTTCCATGACATTTTTATTTCTAAGCTTTTAAAATATCGTCATGTACCTGCCATATGATTTCTTATTTATCTAACCAAAATCTTCGTTCGCGAAGACTGGCCACATGACATGACATGACACATAACCACAGTTCTAAGGAACTGTTAACAAGTAAACTCATGTGCAGATTACCAAGCAGGTAAGGGTCATAGGAATGATATAAATGTTGAGGAGGAAGTGTTATGCTGCTGAAATTCTCCATCTTCATCTCTGACAATGTAGGGAGGTGAGCCTCATCTATACATATACACAGCCACTTGGCCCTCAAACTTGAGAGTTGTTTCCAGATCTATTTTTGCTCTGACACCATCTCTAAGGGCTAACCTGGGCTCACAGGGATGTTGTGCATGGAAGCAGGGACAGGGTGTGATAAGGGGATGTGTAATATAGACATGCTGATACAGTGGAGTGTCCCCTGAAGGCATATGTAGATAGTTCTGTTAAAACTAATAGAAATAGGTACAATAAGAAAGTGGACACCCACACTACACCTCTTTTAGTCAGAAAGCCACAAAGATACTTTCTATGTCCTTCTAGTTAAAAATCTCTGAAATGGTGTATGATGCCCAAAACTGAAGATACATGAACACATTTTAAATATTAATGACCTGCTATTCTCTATAAACTCCTCCAAAACGTTTAGAAAATCCTGCTGCTACCAGTGAACTTGAGGTTGCCTCCAGTTACGTGGCTGTTTTGAAAATACCTCATGTAGAAGTCATAGTGTGACTGACAAAAGACAGCACCATTCAACACCGTTATTTCTTTCATCAGTTCTCTCCATTCTGCAGAAAACAGGGAAGCTTCATGATTCCATTTCCATTGTAAATGGTGGAAATGAGTAGACCACAAGAACAAGTCTTCCTAGACATCTCTCAAAAAGTTACTGTGCCACAGTACCTGCAGAAGTATAAACTTTTGCTGAAACAAAATATTGAAAAATTATGGTTGCTGTGTATAAATATTTATTTTCAGCAAGCATATGCTGCGTCTAATTAAATCAAAAATGGTGTTGAAAAAGGTGGGAATAGGTAAATGAAGGTGTTGGCAACCAAAAAGAGGTTGGAGGTTGCATAACGGAGGACAACACACTAAAAAAAGCCAGACAAACTGGAGTGAGGGATGAAAGAAACTAGTGGAGATAGCAGCTATTTTGCATCATTCCTGAAAACTTAATCCAAATTCCACTAGATGGACTAATATGTTGTAGTACTCCTGTTCTGCTCAGAATGGCTTAATGCAATCACACAAAGGGGTAAATCTGGCTATAATATATGACATAAAATATTTAGGTTGGACATGCCATATCTTCAAATCAGAAAAAATACACAGCAATGTTTTCTCTTGAATTTTCTCCTTACTGTCCATGTAGCACATTTGTAATAATCTCCTCCGTCACACACAGAGGTATACTTCATCCCAGCTGTGAAAAATTGTGTTAAACTTGAGCTACAGATAAGATTATCTATTTGTAGGGAATGTGACTGATGCTGTAACTGTCAAAAAAATATGGTTTTGAAAATCTTGGTAATTCAAAATCTGGTTGAAGTTGAGATAAAAATATAAGTCAAAATTATAATATTAAGTTTTAAAAATACATTTACAACATTTACTTATTTACCTTTACCTTTCCTGGTAGAAAAGAAAAATATATTCAATATGCCTTCAAAAAACCCACTTAACAACAGAATATCTTTGTGTGAGGTCAGAGTAGGATAAAATATATTTGCCATTGACAATTACAATTCTTGTTTGGGGAGGCATTTCTTTATTAAGTTTTGCCAGATAACCATTGTATTTACAATCCTCTCACTCTATTCTTTCTGATATTTAATGTTACTGATTGTTTTTACTTCCTACCAATAGTTCTCATTTGAATTCTATAGACAGTGGAACTGAAATTGAGCTGTAGGCTTCTAACAGCAATCTATGTCTGCAGACAGGAATCTCCTGTAGCAGATGATAGACAGAAACAAGCTCAGAAAGATGTGAGACACTCTAAGATGTATAAGTCATTTGGAACTGGTCAGAGAAGCCAGAATTATCTTCTTAAAATCATAAATTCTCCTCAGAATGCATCCATCAGGTCCTGTGTTTGCCAGTCTCTTGCTTGTCCCAGAGAAGTTAGTTTTGTCTGACCACACCCCAGAAGTAAGTACCACACACATGGGTGTCCCTCAGCTTTGCTCTCTAACTTTTCTCCAGACTACCATGTGTAGCAGTGTACAGAAAACACAAGTCATTCCAGAGATTTCTCATCTTACTCTTCTTAACTTCAAAAAAAAGACTTGTGTTGAATGCAAAAGAAAGTAAGAGATGGTTGTTCAGCTTTGCGTTTTAGGGGAAGAGGTAATAAGGACACTTGGCTGTATGTTCCACTTAGTTCCCTCTGAGTCTTTCCTCTATTGCTCAAGATGTGGAGCCCCCAACATCCCAGTGGAGTGGTGACTGTGGAAAGCATGATTCTCCACTTTCTAGGGCAGGCTGCTTCCATAGGAAGGCAGAGCATGGCAAGCAATACCTGGGCTGGCTGTCCAGAGCCATGCACCCAGAAGTTAGAGTGCACCTTTCTTGATTTCCAGTGACAGACCTGAGCAATATGTAGTCTTGTCCATTTATTGTAGGAAATAAAAGGTGTTTCAGAAACAAAGAATTATTTTTCTCACAGAAGTTTTTGGCTGAAAATGTTTGGATATATGATCAATTGGCCTAAATGAACTCTCTCATTCACCTTCTTCTCCAGATGCCTAAGTGGTGGCAGCTCCACCCACCTTCATTTGCATTCTGTGTGGCTCCTTCCCTGGAAAGAAATTATTGAAAACTGCTTGATGCTTAGCATTTTTGCAAAATCAGACTTAACTGTGGACACTTCAGCTGAACTTTATTGGATTATTATTTTAAACATGTTAGTGCTGGATTTTATTCAGATTTATTAACATGATGACAAAAATATCTGTGTTATGAAAAAAAAAAGAAATAAGAGAAAATAGCCCCTCTACTCAATTGGCTTGATTCATTTTCCTATAGCATCTCTTGCAGTCCATCTGCTGAAAGGTGAAGCCAAAATGTTTTAGAATTATGTTTTCATAGGGAATTCTTTGTTAATTAGTTATCTCTCTCTGCCATGTAAAGCAACGGATTAAATCAGCTACTGTAATTTCATGAAAGGCAATGTTGGACTGTTTGTTTGTATCAGCATGAACACTTCCTTATACACAGCACACTAGTGGAACAGGAGTGGTCCAAATAATATTTTCTTTCAATATAATGAGGACACACAACTACAGTTGCATCACAATTTCTTATTTCCTTGTGTCTAAAATTGTGGTCTTTGATTAAATACAGCAGCAAGATCTTATGGACTCAGATTAATTCTTGCATAAATTTTTTAATGCATTTTTGCAGAGTAGAGCTTAGCTTACCAAAGTTACTGCTAAGATATTTTTATTTTTCTAGGAAAAAATAGTCTGCTCTACAGTTGTATTTAATAGGCCAAAGTTCCACATCTTCTAGTGTCATGAACTGCTGCTTGCAGTTCATTTAATGAGGACCCAGCACTACCATGCTGTGGAAAACTGTGTTTTGTAATTGCAAATGAAGTATTTCAACGTTTTACCTTTTAATACCAGAGAATACCCAGGGTAGCTAAAAACTGGCTAGTTTCCAAGGAGCTTTATTACAGAGGAAAAACATGGAATACCATTTTCTATAATTTTCATGTTTGTAATTTTTTTTCCTTGCAAATAATAACCTGTCCTTTGGTAGCAGTGCTTTCCATCCACAGATCCCAGTGTAAGTCCTTAAGTGGGTGCTTAATTGGCTTCTTCTTTTACCATAGATAACATCTAAAAGGAAAGCAGGGACAAGCTGTAGGTCAGGAGTCCGTGCCTACTGGCTGCCAGCAGTCCGCACTAACAACAGGATAAATAACCACTGCCTTCTCCTAGAGTATGAACTTCCGTTCTTTGCTGCCCTCGTTCAAATGAAGAAAATGTGCCACTGGTTGAGATTAAGCTGTCACTGAAACTCATATACTTGGCATAGGAGGGGCAAGAGGATGAATCAAAAGACTTAGCAAGTTGAAGATGTCTGCAAAAGGAATATCCTTATATCTGTGGTCAGCTTCTCACTTAGTTAAAGGGTGAAATGAAGGCCTCATTAAACAATAGGCTTTTTCAAAACTATAGAGAGAAAACAAGAGAAATTCTTACTTCTGGTACTCCCTCCTGGGGAGATAAATGTACCAAGCTGATCCTACCTCTAAGACCCCTAACTTGACCAATATACCCTCCTAGGTCTACAGGTGAACACATGTAAAGAGACATTCATTTTATCAGAACAGGAATTAACAGTAATATATTGAAAACAGTGGGCTAATAGTGCATAGCATTATTTGCCTTGAAAACAAAAGGTATCAGACCTCCAACATAAAAGGGATCTAAATATACCACTTCCATTGCTTTCAAGATGTCCTTTGGACAAATATGGATTTAAGAGGGTAGATTAATTAAAAAAATAGGTTCTTAACCATGTGGATAACATTTCAAATAGTGTTTCAAGTTGTTAGGAAGCGTGTGAGGAAAACAAAAAAGAAATTTAACATAGCATCTCCCCAGGTAGCTAGAGACAATGCTGACCTTGGCGTCTGACACTAGTGACATTTGCAATTTTCATGTCCAGAACCAGAAGCAAGGCCCACATGATGAAGAAAATTTCACAGTGTTTCTCAGAGGAAAATGCTAGGACTTGATAAAAAACCCATTGGGACAAAACACCCTGACTCAGGAACTGAGAAGTCACAAGCATAAAGAAACACAGGACAGCAGCGCAGGAGCAATAAAAACAGGTGCTTTTAATATTTTAGGAGCCTTCCCCTTCCTGTATTTTTCTCTTAGATACCTAATGTCCTGGTCTGGTGTAAGTCATCTTGTACAACCCAAAACTCGCTGTGTCTGTAAATCACAGAATTAAAAAAAAAATCTGGCACAATGTATACAAATTAAAAATCTAGTTAGCTGATATATGTATGTATGAAGAATCAGTGAGTCAGACTTCCTGAAAAAGCCATGTTAGTTATGAGCTTCTGTGGCACCCTAGGTGTCAAACAGCGTCTGAGATAAGAGATGTGCCAAGCAATCTGTAGTGAGTGTATTGGGTTAATCCTCTCACATTTCTCTCCTTTCCTCTCTCGTCCTCCATTTCTGCCTGATTTTGCCTTAGAATTACCAGAAGACTCACAACTGGCTTTTTTCTCTTGTTGCTGGATGACTTGTTTTGGAATCTGTCTAGCAAGACATAAAATTGTGAGTCCTTGGATGTTAACCAGAAGAACAGCATCAAATAAACCTTGCCTCACTATAATACAGCACTGCAGTTTAAATGTGAGCAATTGCAAATGGTAAACAATTTTTAAAAAAATTAAAAACTACAACCCTCAGTGTCTGTAAATTGCTAAACTTTCAGTCTTTCTCATTTTGGGATTTTACTCTTTCACTTCTTACTGTATTTTGTATAAGGTAAGACCTGGAGCTCTAAAGCCATAAAAGGAAAACGTTTCAAGACTTCTTTAAATGTCAAGAAGAAACAAACTAAAGGCATAAAGGTCTCCTTCATTTGCGATGTTCCCTGTGCATTGTTCGTCTACTGTGACAGGGCTATGCTATGCTTTTGGAGACTTACATCCTGCTCCTGAAAAGCAGAGCTACATACATCGACTGAATTTGACTTCTCATACTCACAGGCCATTCAGAATTTTCTCTTAGTTAATTACTATCTATTTACCTGAGATTATATTGGCAGAGTTTTTTAAAGAGCTACCTGGTTGAGCATGAGTAGTCTGTTAAGTATTCACTAGGCACACTGTGTTGCATAACTATGATGGGTCTAACCAGTTGTAGTGGGCTGATTTTGCTCCCTGATTGGGTGTACATGTAGGTACTTGTGATTACTTTCATGTGCAAATTTAAAAATTTGTCTTCCTGAATACTTATCAGGCAGCTGCAAATTTCTTTTCATGAAAATTCATGTCAGTAAAGTTGAATTACATAAGTGATTTAAAAATGCCAAACACATAATTTAAAGATACAGAAGAGTATTCAAAGTCTCACCTGCCCATCCATCATCTACGAAAGATAATGAAAGGAGGTGGTTGAATTTTGTTCCAGTGTTAGCAAAAGGTATAATCTAAACTCTTTGAGTAAATCCTTTAACAAATGTTTTTGTTTCATTTTTTTAAAATGTGTTTTGAACTGTAGGTTTTTCTTGAAATTGCATGACAATTTCCTTAAAAAATCCAAGGAGTATTTATGTTAGAGAACACAGAAATCTGGCTCTGTGCAGATATGCCACAGATGTGTAGGTTAATACTGAGATATTATTTCAAATTCAGGCATTTGCAGATTTTGGGTTCTCACACAGTAGTAAAATTCACCCAGAATTTGCCTTGGTCTTTACATTCCTTCAAAGGCATACTCAAGAACAGGAATACCACAAATATAGGGCTTAATACAGTATAAATATAGGGCTTGATCCTACTTCTGCTGAGGTGGCTGTTAGCTTTGATGATGATTTCAGTAGAGATAAGTTCATACACTGTATTAACAATGGCACTATAGGTTTTGACTTCAATGTTTTATAGGCTGTGTGATGTACAGAAAAAATCTCATGAAAAAATATTGTCAGAATTTCAAAAAGCACCAAACTAGCCCAGTCTTATCTTTCTTTGTGCTGCTAATCTGTTCCTCATTTCTCTCTCTTTTTTTTTTTTTAATCTTTTTTGTACCCTAATAAAAATAAATATCACCAGTAGGGGGAATAGATGTATAAAAAACCAAACTCAAAACATTTTTATTATTGATTTAGAAGGCAGTTAGTTCACTTTAAAAGTTACTGGTTTATTGTTTTACTATGTCCTCAGCAAGAAAATTATGTTAGGTCAAAGTATAATTCTTAGATGTGTAGCTGAGCTTGGTTAGTAGTTTATAATTTATTCAGAAATTTGGGAGTGTCATTTCATTTCCTGGAAAAGAGTTATGTCTTCATACAGTGATCAGGCTGGGAGAGGGTTATTCTGCCCATCACTGCTCCCCCAGTGCTGCTTCCACAGCATACCTGTACTCAACTCCTATAATGGATAATGAAGGAAGTTGTGGAAGAAAGAAGAAACAAGCCTGAATGACAAACAAAGCTACTACCATTCTCTCCAAACTGATACAATCCATAGCACCACACAATGTCCCCAATTCTGCAGAATTTAAGGACTGCATACCAACTCTACATCAGCCTTATGGCACTAACTGGGTGACAATCTCCACCCGAGAAGAACACAATCTCCAAATACCAGAAAACAAGAAATGAAATATGTGACACAGTACTCATAAATGAACCCCTAAAAGGCTGAAAAATTTGACAGGGGTGGTGGTCTCACAGCAGGGTTCTTTACCCAAGCTGTTTGCAAAATTAACCCCCTAAATTAAATAATACTCTGCTATCAGTTTTCAAATAGCATTCTTCAAATTGATTAAAAGCATGGAGTCAAAATAAAACAATAGGGAGAAGAACAAGCTGAGAAATGGGAAAGGGAAACAGTTTTTTTCAGGTACGGTTTGATGTGAAAGGAAGATGGATCCAGTGAAAACTGAAGATGGGGACTGAAAAACAGGTCTGAAATGCAGTGCCTGAATGGACCAAAGCATGCCAGTTAGAGGGCCATTTGGGAGACTGAAAAGAGTCCTCTGTGTCTAAGTCATTTCAGTGATTTTCTGCATTTCTGTGGTGACCCTGAATTTATTAGAGATGCCAGGAAATAAATTTAGAAATATTACTTTTTTTCCCCTCTCTTGGAATGTGTAAGAAATTACTAGCC
>JAWWLV010000100.1:49243661-49247958 GCA_035041135.1 Platyrinchus mystaceus
ATCAGAAAATGAATCTGGCAAGGCTGTCTGTCTGTGGGTCCCAGGGGAAAGGTGGGAAACAAACAAAAAGATTTAACAAGTGGTCAATAGGAGAAAGAGAGAGAGAGAATTTGCAGCCTGGAAAGTCAGAAGCCTGCAAAAATCTTCACACACACACACACTGAAATGAATTACTAGAGAAATAAATTATGTCTCACATCATAACATTTAACAGTGTACTTGTGCATAATTGGAGCTATGCAGCCCAATGTGATTCTTGCATTATGGTGATGATAAATAACTGCAGGAGGGAGAAAATGTCTTAACTTCTCCTTTAAAGAAAACAATATACAGAGGACTCTGTATCTTCACAAGAACACTAGTACCTTCTCTGCAATTTACACTTACTGTCCATTATCAATACCTGTTTTGTCACAAATAGTCAGATGTCCCACAGACTCAAGTGTGTTGAAAGCCAGGACAAAAACAACACCGAATATTTCAGGGGAAACAGGACCTATTCCAGCTGTTTTATGTATCATCCAGCCATAATTTTGACCATCTTCCTGCTGATGACCAAAGACTTCTAGAATGAAAAATAACAAAATTTAAGAGCTTTCAGGGATATGATTAAAACAAATATAGAACCTTGCTTTAAAATAAATTAGACCTGCCTTCTCCTGGAAAGAAAATTTTACCCATCAAACGTCATCCAATAACAGAGATTACAAAGGAAAAGGTTCAGGATAGAAATCAGAAGCTTGGACATTGTCACTGTTTTATTTTTGTATTATTTAGTAATCCATATGAAATATCAGATAAAAATATATATGAATGAAAAACTTCATTCTTGTTTGGATTTGAAGTGCTTTATGGTAATTGGATATAGATGCCTCAGATGGCCATTACATTATCATACTATATTGTCAATGCTACTGCCTCACAGAGAACAGATCCTAGAGGGCTATATGCCAATTTCCTTTTTCTAGGAATTACAACATTTCTACCCAGGTAAGAAATGGATTTATTTATTCAGATTCTTGTGCTACTGGCTTTAGGAAGGAAAAGGTAGAAATAGTATCTCTCTCTCTTCTAATAAATGTTTCTAAATTACATGAAAGAAGCAAAAGTGAAAGCCATTCTAAGTTAAAAGATCAGCAATTTTATTTTGTTTATATTGATGAATTGAATAAGCAATCTGCAAAGAGAAGCACTCAAAGTTGGGATTGAAAGCACTCCAGAAAGCAACCAGACAACCGAGTCAGATATCCAGCAGGAAACTGAAGGCAACAGGTTACCTTCTCACATCTTTCCAGGCAGTCCTTGCACCAGATCTCTATTGTTACATATGCTTAGAGAGATCAGTAAGGAAAAGCCTGGGGATTTATTTATTTATCACTGTTTGAGGTGATAAATTTATCAGTATTTGAGGAGAAGAGAAAGTCTGGCCTTTGAATGTTGTTAATCAATTTGAATTTTGAGTGGTTTTGTATTGTTGTTGAAATCTTCAACATGAGCAACTTTGTACTTGGAAAAATGGAAACACATTATTAATAGTCTGAAGATGGTTGGCACCATATAAGGTACATTTTGATATCACTGGGCTGAACCATGAACCCCTTTATTATTCCTTAGGCTCTTGGGAGGAAAAGAGGACTTCTGCCTTGTTAAGAAATTGAGAGTACTTTAAATTTGCATTGTAATATGTTACTTTTACAGATTAAAACAGTATAAAAATGGAATAATAAGAGTTTTTACTTAATATGTCAAAGTTCAGCATTTTCATGACCTGGCAGTATAAGAGGTTGAGTGGTCTGAGCATTAAAGCCAAAAAGACTGTGTTTCCAATCCCATCTCTTCTATTTGCTTACTGTTTTACGTTATACTGTTTTCTAAGACCCAAGAAACATGAATATCTGAACTGCTAAATTTTCACCATTGCAACTGTAGTCAATATGCTCTTTAGACACTTAGCTGATCCTGTGATAACAAGGTTTTCTATCTCAAGATGTGTACCCTGAATTTGCAGATATTTTAGAAAGGTTTTCCCTTTGCAATTCTTCATTTGAATTTTCCTTTTGGTAAAACAGGACTATTTACACTTAGTTTTTCTTTAAATGACTATTAGTGCTACATGTAAGAAGAGTTATAGAGGCCTTCATCCAGCCCCACTTGGAAAACAAAAGTTTTTTCACTGGCTTTCACAGAGTTTAAAACAAGACTTATAAGTGTTAATCTTTGTTTTAAAAAGTACATTCAAGATGGTGAAGATTTTCTCCATATATATGGTAAGATGGAAAAACATTCTAGAAGTCAAAATCAAATTTTGACAATACCTGATAAAACTATGAACTTCAGTATGTTTCCAGATATTCTGAAAGCATTGTAGTATATTACCATTCTGGTAAAAGCTGGGGATGGGATTTGATGAACTGCAGGTATCTGCCTCTCTTCTGGAGAAACAGGCACATTTTAGGTTTGAGTGGTTGTAAAGCAACAGTCTGAAAGAATCTGGATTAATTGTAAAAAACCCTGTGTTGATTAGCAGAGGTACATGTATTCAAGGAGTAGATCCTTGTCCAACTGAGTCCAACTGAGTGGAAATAACTTATGAGGGGATCAATACAGACTTTGCTGATGACAACTGTATTCACTTCCATACTTCTAGTCAGTAGCTAATGTAAGACTGGTTAGAATGGGGTCACATCTTTTATGGTTCAGTAGACAAAGTCCTGAAAGGTCTTGGTCTTCTATGTCCTTGCTCTTTTGATGTGCAATGTTTTCACAGTTCTTTGAGGCAGTCCTGGAAGTCACATTTGAGACAGTCTTGGCCTTGTCTAGTTTGGAGAAAAGAAGACTATGGGGTGACCTTGTTGCTCTCTAGAGTTTCCTGATCAGTGGAAGTGGGAAAGGAGATGTTCATCTCTTCTCCCTGGTATCCAGTGATAGAATGCATGGGAATGTTTGAAACTGCACTAGGGGAGGTTCAGACTGGACATGAGGAAGCATTTCTTTATAAAGGGTTAGTCAAACACTTGAATGGGGTTCTTAGAGAGGTGTTGATGCCCTGAGCCTGCTTAAAGGGCATTTGGACAATGCCATTAATAACATGATTTAACTTTTGGTCAGGCCTGAGGTGGTCAGGCAATTGGGCTAATGACTGATTTGGGTTCCTTCCAACTGAAAAATTCTATTCTGTCCTATCCTATCCTATCCTATCCTATCCTATCCTATCCTATCCTATCCTATCCTATCCTATCCTATCCTATCCTGCCATAAAGCAGCAAGACTCTTGTAAGACCTTCACTTTTATTTCTGAGATGCATTTCAAGATACCAAAGATAATCTTTGGAATCCTGGATTACAGAAGAGTCTGCTCAAGGAATGCTGTGATCCTCAAGCATACAGATAAGAAGTCTTTACTGGTTTGCTCCTCTTTTTTTCTGGATAAATACCATCACTGGCATCCTTCAAATTTCTTTAAATGACATTGCTGAAATGCTTTGCACTATGGAAGAGAGAAACTGAAGAAAAATAAAGACACAAAACCAAAACCCAAACCAAAAAAACCCAACCAACCAAACAAAAAAGCATCTCTGTGGAGATAGGGTTAAGAAATTCTAAAATGGGGAATGTAAATTCAAGAAAAGTTGGCAGCTTTTTCTTTTTCTTCCTTTCAAACAATTTTTTTCCCCAGAATGAACCTCTCTTATATAATGTAGTTTGTAAGAATACTAGTAACTTTCACAGTACAAATTCTGCAAGAAGTAGAATATTTGTCCTCTGCCACTGCTGGCAGCTCTGCACAACCCAAAACTTATCTGACACGTTCATCTGTGCTCCTCTAATGGAAGTGGTATGGCAAGGACAACACAGTAAACATCAATGTTTTTAACCTGCAGAAATCCATTGACTACATTTTCTTTCTTGTCAGAAGAGAAATGCACATTGTCAGATATCCCCCAAAATTGTGTCACTTTGTCTCCTATTTTTGTTGACATGAACTATACTATTACTTTTTCTATTCCCTCCTGGGCTGAGGAAATGGGAAAATTGTCTATGGGTGGAAGTGTCTTCTTCCTCTACATCAGGGGTCCTCAAACTTTTTAAACAGGGGGCCGGTTCCCTATCCTCAGACACTGTCGGGGGCCAAGCGACTTAAAAAAAAAAACCACACACGGACCTGAAGCAGTCTCTGGCTCAGAGCCAGAAGCGGCAGAAGTAAACCCCCCGCAGGGAAGCAGGGAACAACGCCCTCTACTGCGCCGGCGCCGCCAGCAGTGCAGACGCGGCCGGCCGGCGTGGCAGGACCTGCCCG
>JAWWLV010000100.1:49248058-49266008 GCA_035041135.1 Platyrinchus mystaceus
CCTGGAGGTGTTTAAGAAGAGACTGGATGTGGCACTTAGTGCCATGGTCTAGTAACTGTGGTGATAGTGGATCAAGGATTGGACTTGATGATCTCAGAGGTCCTTTCTGACCCATCTGATTCTATGATTCTGTGATTCTACACCAACAAGAATCTGTTTCCAATAATTGCACTCAGATGGGTAAATGAGCCTTATGAAGGGTAAACTTTCACAGGACCCTGAACTCACATTTTTCAGGTGTCTTCATGTCTTTGAGAAACTCACATCTGTGACAGCTGCTATTTTGGGCACTTCATCTGCCCCCCACGCCCCATGATGAGACTTTAGGAAAAACCCAAAGAGAAACTTAAAGCTGCAGCATATCTAATTCTAACTGGTCATGAAACTGCTGGGCACATATAAACAGCTATTCTATGTTGTTTTTGCTGCTATTCTTATGATATGAAAAATCAGAAAAGTATATCTCAGAACTTCCCAATCCAAAATTCCTAAAGTCAAAAGCATGTTCAGGCCATATGATCATGACTGAATAGTCTACAATGAAAGGTTCCTCTGTAAATTGAGTCTGTGTCCTTCATAGGAATGTATTATGATAGGTATTAATGACAAGATTACATACTTATTTCTATGGGAACTAGGTCTCATTCAATGTGCTGAATACATGGCTGTTCATTTTTCTTTTATTCTCACCATTCAGTCTATTCATGTCATTCACTTTATTATTTACTATGGACCATTCGAATGCAGCACTGAATACATTATTACTAATTCCCTTCTGAGCTTCCTATACAATGCTCCTACAGTATTTTCTTTTGGATATACAAACACAGATGAATTTATCTTCACAAAACCCCTTTGTGGTGAGGAAGTGTTCTGATTTGCAAGTTATAGATATCAAATATGCTACAGAGATTGAAAGCAAGACAAGACGTGATTTTGAGTACACAGTTTGAAAAACTTGAGGCCTAATAATAAAATATGTCAATAGCATTTTATCTGTTCATAAGAAAGTTCCCATTGACCTTGGGTTTAATTACAAATACTGACTGTTTCTTCAAATGAGAAGGCTTATTTTGCATGCCCAGAAAGTGAGGAACATGCATATAGTCCCCTTGCTCATAGAAGAGGATACATGATCTCTGTTTCAGAGCATATGACCAAATGATGGAGCTAGGATTAGAGCCATGGTACTCATGGCATTTAATTTTCTTCTGTGATGCTGTGAGTGGGTAAACTGGAGCCAGATAACAACCTCTTTTCTTTGTATTGCACTGTATGAGGAAGATCCCTGCAGACAAATGTGTTAAGTAAGAAAGCAATCGTAAAAAAATGAAACAAATTCATACTGGACAGGCAGCCTTTTTCAGATGTTTTTAGAATTTTTTTGTGCTCAATTTTGTAAGAATGGTAATGTAATATTTATTTCACAAAATGTTTTGTTCCACTAGACATAACAGCAGCCTTTGCTAGCAATTTTACTGATGTAACCTTTTTCTTTCCCCAGACAGATTCCACTGTTCTGTTATTTCACTCCTGCCTCCTGCAAGTTCTTTGCTTCCTTTTAATGTAGCTGAGTACAGAGCACATTTCTGAGTTGTGAATAATTCATACAAGGATTCCCTATTAGAGAATTTTTACCAAATATCTGCAGAAGACACAGGAAATCATATCATCTATGACCTTCTGATAGAAGAATTGCCTTAGAAATTATTGAGTTATTCTGACCATAACCTAAATGCACTGACTTTTCCCCATAAGGAACAAGGAAATGCCACCCATTTAATTTTTTTAATATGGAGGCACAATCAATAATCTTCTCTCTCTTTCTGTGGGAGACCCTTTATTCATGATTCCAAGCCTAGCTAAATAATAGGTAGGCCAGTGATTTATTTTTAATATGAAAATCTTCTTATCTATCGAATACTTTAGCCCCACAAATGTCAAGTCATTTATTCAATTGTTAAGGTGACTGCTCATTTTCCATATTTTCAATGGAATTATTTCCACTTCAGTGCTAAAATATACTAAGCTTGAAGTAAATCAATTCCCTCCTTGTGCTAAAAATTAGCATAGCACAAACTAATCAATGCTATCAAACACTAGTGCAAAAGCTGTGACGATAACCGTATCAGTAAGGAAGTAAATTGCTTATTATGCCAAACTGGGAAAAAAGCCTCATCAGTCACAAACCATCTGATTCACAGAAATACAGGCTGTGGGTCTATTGTTCTTAGAAGTGGGCAAGTTTGTTTTCCACGTTATTCAAAACACATCTCCTGTAATAATGTGGGCCCCTGAAACATTTCTCGGCAGCAGCACCTTCCCCATGGACTGGTACAAATACTTTGAAATATTTATTAAGCCAACTTATATGGAATACACTAAGCTGCAGAGCCCACTCTCCATCATGCACCAGCTCTTGTTCTGTGGCACCCTTGCTGTGGCTCAGATGAGCTGGGGAGGTGGCATTGCAACTTAGGGTTGAATTGGGAGAGCGGGACCTAGCGCTCACCTTTGTCTCCAACTTCCTGCATGACTAAGTACAGCTGCTCTGTACCTCTGCTTCTCCATCTGCAGACAGGGGTAAATATGTCCCTGCTGACTAGTGCTGTTGTGAGGACAATATGACTAATATCTGTAAAGCATTCAGGTGCCTGATTGTAGGGGTATAATAGAAAACCTGTGTAATAGTTCATTAAGGCAGGGCTGCTTCCACGCCTGTATAACAAGACTGTCAGCTAGGGTGGCAATTAGTGCCAGTGACTGGACCAAGACCACCAACTCGTTTCCTCTGGGCCCCCAAGCAGCCATCTGATGATAATAATTTTGTGTCTTTACCAGGCAGGGATGGACATGAACAGATGAGCTAGAAGGGAGAGGTTCTATGTTCCATTACTAATATCCTGAGCCATCCAGTCCTACTATAAAAATTCACTTTTATTAAAAGGTTATTTCTGTCACTTGCTGTAGTATCGCTATCATTCTCTGAGAAAGGAATGATGAAATATCATTTTAAATGTTATCAATGCAATATTTAAACAGCTTTTTTTTTTTTTTTTCCCCTCAGAGAAAGTGCTTTGAAAAGACACCCCCTCCAATATGCATTAGTTCTTAACGGGGCGAACCTCTTTTAATCTCACAGTTCCTTGCACATGCTAGGGAGAAGAAAAAGAACAAATTTGCAGTATGCTCTGCGACATTCTACTTCTTGCAATCTGAAGGGACACTTCTTTATTTATCGTTAATAAATTGTCACACACAAACAGAAGTTGCTTAAGTATGTGGATATTGATTTCCAGTAAGATTGTGACACTGACATAAAATGAATATAACTTTCACAATAATATCTCATACTTTTAATAAAAATTTTTGTCACAGAAGGAAATCAAAATACTGTTGTGCAATGCCTGTATTATGGCTGTGATAGACTGGATAGTTCAGGGTTAATGACTCAACACACTCATGAAGGCCCAGGCTTCTCTGTTGAAGCCCACTTCACTTGGAGGAGGAGGTGAGCTTTTGGGTGTGTAATGGCTAGTGAGATAAGACACAAACTCCTGTAGAAGCAGGATAGGGCCTCTAGTCATGCTAAATTGTCCTCCCTTACACAAACCACTGGGTTGTAAAATTCTCCCTTGCTGTAAACCATTAAAGACTCCCAAAAAGCCACCAGACTAATCTTCTGAAGGCTTTCCACCAGAGTAAAGCCCCCCTCCACCTACCACCCCACCCTGCCCTTCTCAGGGAAAGTGCCAAGGCTTTCTACAAAAAACCTGAGTTTATATTAAACCTCTAGACTTTGTATTTCATGGGCTTCTTCCTGCACCCCCAACAGATCAAGACCAAGGGTGCAACAGTCAAGTCTTGCCATAGATCCATGGGAAGTGAATATGAATCTTTCTACTCCTATCCTTTTTCTCTCTTTCTTTCTTTCTTTTCTCTTATGCATGTTCTTTGGTGATATTTTTATGCTTACATATTGTAATGTTTTCATATTGTTATATTACCATGAATAATAATAACCAAAATGGCTACATACCTGTTTTTCTATATATAAATATGTGTGTGTATATATGTGTATATATACCTATACACACATATATATATTCAAATATCAAAACATATTTATGTATATTTTGAACACTAAAAAAAAATATATGCAAACATAAATCAAACAGTTTCACTCTAAGCTGCCCTAAGGGATCTGTTAGAAAGAACCTGGGTTATTCTTGTCCCCTGGGGCAGGTTGTAACAACGGCATAGCATTTGTTTACTTCAGAAAGATAATCCCCTGTAACTCCTATTAGACATTCACAGCTAGGAGTCACTACCAATACCCAGATGAAGTTGTAGACAGGAAGTAAATGTACACATTACAGTTTTTAAGATCCTGCAGCTGACAACCATACACTTTAACCCAATCTTCTCAAAAAATAACACTTTCCTCCCTTTCTGTTTGCAGAAGTGATGAATGCGAGCTAGCAGGCCTTGGCTTTATGGTCTTATGCAGGTAGGACTTCCCCTAACAACACACATGGATTTCCATTACATTCTGATTCAGCAGAAAATTGTATCATCAGCACCACTTGTGCAGTTATGATTATCAGAGTAGTCCAGGGGATTGAAACACAGAGCTTCCATTAAAATTAATTAGATGCTTTAAAAATTCGTCAGAAGTTCTTCCTGGAAATGGACCTTCAAGTCACTGGACCAGTTCAGTTCTCTGTAAGAGACAGAATACACTTTGGGGAAGAAGACATGGTGGAGTACAGAGTGGATAACCATACAACAGATTGCAGCAACTCAGGAGTTCCCTGAAGGAGAAAGGGCTTTAACTTTTTACAAGAATATTCCAAAGCACTGCATCTTACAAAGCCACCATATTATGTAGTGCAATTACTCAATGTCTGCCTTTGATACATTCCATGTATCAAAGGGAATGATGTGTGTGGGGGCTGTTTGTATCTCTCCATTTATGCAGAACACAGGGATACTGATTATATTCAAGGCTTCTGCTAAAACGCACTATAACAGCATAAAAAGTAACGCTATTTTAAAAGAAAGCTTTAAACAAAAAGTTTTTTGGACCAACTACAGGCATCACTAAGGAAAGCATAGTTTTTCCAATTACAAATATTGCTAAATAGAAGAGTAAAATTCTTGAGATGTGAATCTAATTTACTACAGTGCTCTAATATATAGTTAAATCATCCTGATAATGAATATGCTAATGTCTGGGGTTTTTAGATGAACTTAAACTAATGACTTTGATTGGGAAAGAATAAAATTTTTCTGTTCAGAAAAAATGATATCAGCACTAAATCAAATGTCCAATACAAAAATACAATCCTACAGATTCTTTCAATATAGATATCTTTAGATATGATGTGCACAGTGCAGCAGTCCCCTTAAGGCTCACTCCTGTAATGCTCAAGCCTCTGGTATGTTTGTTATCAGCTTGGTTCGGAGTGCAGTAAGAACAAGTATAGGAAGGGAAATACTCTATTCAGGTGTCATGAGTATGCATGCAAATGATTCTGCTGTTATTCACAGACTTGATCCATAGCAAAATTTAATCATTTTCAGTAATAGTTGCAGATAATCACAGTACAGATATCTAGATAGTATATACATAAAAAATTCTTTGCAGCACAAACTTTCTGTTTTTATAAAAAACCCAAACCCCATCTGCAACAAGGTGAGCTCTATTCAGTAGGTCTACAAAAACTTTTTTGTTGTCTGGTCCTATTTCCAGTTGCTTCTGGCAGGACCCCAGAGCTGCCACACTGCCTCACCTTGTCCAAAACTCCCAAACAGCTCAGCCGTGCTTCGGAATGGTGAGATGGTGCCTGGTGACAAAAGATGTTGCCCATGCTGGGGTCACCCTCAGGTTTGACTTGTTTTCCCTCATGAAGCGGCTCATGCAAATATTGGCATTCATTAACTTTTCAGCATGTCTTACATCACAAGAAGTGATGGGATTGTGAAGTTATAAAACATAGAGTATAACTGAGCCATGCGAAAATCCAATAACTCAGTAAATAATCTTAAAAGGTGAGGAAATCCCCACATGAGAAAAGTTTACCCATGTGAGTAAAGACATATGAGAACCAGCAACAGCTTAGTTTGTCTTGTGGACATTTTGTACACCTACAGTCCACAAGGTGAAGCAAATTTTTATTAACCCTTTGGTTTTGCATAGGTAGTTCCCATTGCCATCAGAACAATTAACAGAATATAACACAGGAGAGCCTGGCAGTCTCAGAGGGCAAGAGTGAAGCAGCGGTGTGGATACCACTCTCCATGTCATTTTACTTCTTTGCACATGCAAAAGATATCCACTTACGGTGCCATCTGCTTGGTGCCTCTCACAGACCCTAGTCTCACTTCCCAGGACAGAGGGTATAACCACACCTATGTGGTTATTTATGCAGCAGACAAAAGTGCAGTACAGGTAAGTATGACAGAAAGAGTTACTGACTGAACATGCTGCTAATCAATGTGTGTGAACAGATCTGCCATACTTACTCATAAATGTGTAAATGTTGTAAGTAATGAACACACAAAATATGAACACACTCATTTATCTACTTATGAAGAATCAATTATTTCCTTATCATTTTCTCTACTCTAGCCCATTCTGTCTGAGGATCATTTTGTCTTACTTCACTGAAAATATAATAAGTCTTCAATACATAACCAAATCTAACAAATTAGTACAAATCTTGCACTATTCTTTCTTTTCTTATCTAAACAGGACATTTGCAAGACCAAACCTCCAAAACAGCCCATCACTTGCTTCTCAGTTCAAGTCCATTTAATTTTATAAATTCATTACTCCTTACATGTAAAATTACTTCCCTTAATGTTTTAAATACACTTTTTCTGATTTCACTGCATCCACACAAATATTTCCACAGAACTCAGACACTAAACCCAAATCTTCTCCCTGTTAAATGAGGTAGATTTCTAATCGAATTTATTATTAGTATGACTGAAGTTCTTCTAGTGCTTCATGTATTATTAGACTAGATCTCCTCTGTTTTGCCATGTATCTGGAGACCTTTTGCCCCAAAAAGCAATCTGCAAATCTAATTCACAGATAAATGAAGTCATAAATATAGAGTAAAATCACACAAAGTATGAAGTCTACTTTGGCTATTTCAGGAGAGTTTTAAAAGATGATTCTCAAAGTTCTCAAGAAAAAGGAATATTTGTAAAAATTTAGTTCAATAAACTAATATTTCTTAATAAAGTGTTGTATTTTGAAATGAAATATTTAATAATGAAAATCAAGCATCTAGATGAATTGATGGTTATCATTTCAGTACTCGTACACCTATCTAAATAGTTGCTATTATAACACAGTAAAATCCCTATGTTTCCTTCATGTTGAAGAGACTTTTTTATTTATTTATGCTTTTGCATGCTATATGGTATCTGTCAGAAAAAACCTGGTAGAGTTCAATCAAAGAAATGGATTTCTTATTCTGGTCTACAAACATTTGTGTCCTGATTTCTTCTACAGACATGAGCCAGTGGATATGCCACTACTCTCTTCCACATAATGTGTTTTTTTACTGGAAGGTAACAGTTCTTGGAGCAAGAAATTTCCAGTGAAGCTTGCAGAAGGATGTCTGGCATAGAGACTGAGCTCATGAACATCACTACACTGCATACCACACTGCAAAAGTATAACTGTAAGGTTTGTGTCTGAGCTAGCAATAAGCCTTTTGATCTGTTCAGAACCCCTAAGTCTGGCATAGGTTTTTGGCAGGTGCTGTCACATCCTGACACTGTTTCAGATGACATCATGTTGCTATGTCTACACATGTGGAAGTGTGTCAGTTCATACCCTGAAGAAGCTATTAATTTCTGCTCTTCCACAATTCTCTTGCTTTAGCAATAAGGCAGATTAAGAAGTGGTGACTCCACCTGCCACTGGCTGCTTGTCCCCACTTCCATGTTGCAGTTTGCCCTCTCAGCAGTTGCATCAAGATAGTTCAATAAAATATAAAACAAGAAAGGAATTAAAGAAGCTTAAAACAAAAAAAGCTATAAACCTAGAAATGTGGGTTAAATTTACCTAGGCACAACACGTTTACTCTTTCCTTTAATTTTTTTTGATCATCACTTACACAAATGTAATTTGCAAGTGTTTCTCTTTCTGATTGACCTAGGGATGGCTGCTGAGTTTCTTACAGTCAAGCGTCTCCTCTCTTGCAAGTTTGTGCCATGCTGCAAAGTAAGTTCAGCTGCTCATGAAGTATATGCCAAATCTCCATAGTTTATATGCTGGTATTGGAAGGGAAACAGGCACAGGTTTTAATTTCCCTTGATATGGCAGGTAGCAATTCACAGGAAATCAGGAGCTGATATACAAGCTGCAAAGTGGGTTGTGCAGACACAGGAGCAATTACAACTACACCACAATTAGGGTCCTTAGACACAAACTCCAGATTCATAAAGATAAAGGCAATTATTCACCTATTAGAGAAGCAGGTCCACCTAGACAGATTATAAATCTCTTTACTCTTAAAAACCCCATCCTCTTTTTAGATCATTTAGCCAATTTTCCTTCAAGAGAAATACAGTTCTCACCCTAGACTGTATATAAATTTTATCTGAATTCATATAAAATTAATTGTGTATAAATTCATAATGAAAATGGCATTCTAATAATAAGAATAATCTAAAACATAATCTGGAGATATGTCTGCTTCTGCCTTCACGTTTGTTATAACACTAACAGTATGACTGTATAAAATTCTGTGCAGCCAGGCTTTACTCTAATTAATTTGAGGAAGAATAACACAATATAAAAGGCTCCATGGACTTCAGGCTAAACTAGGAACTAACCAGTCTACACTAAAAAAAATTGCAATGTGGTCTTCAGTTCAGCTGTTTCCTGGAATATGCAGGAGTAAACTGGTGCTGATATATTGACAAACATCTCAGTGTAATTAGTCATCCTATGGCTATCACAGAGGCATCTTTTTAAGAACAAAGGACATGTACAGTTTCATATAATATCAAAGAAGTAGCGGTTGTCTACTGAATCCAGCTCTAGTTCTTGAACTGTGCTTGTTTAAATTGTGGCACTAAGAGACCATATAGCCAATACTTCTGGCCATGCATAGCCTCTTTTCTAGTAAGGGGAAAAATAAGAAAAAAAAGATGAAGAGCTCTTGTGATAATAATGGAAGGTCCAAGAAGTTAATTAATAAACATAAGTCAAACATAAACTCTTTTAAAATGTTCCAACAACTTTTAACACTGTTAAACTTCCTCTTCAGGAAAATACAGAATAAATCATGTCTGCTAAATATAATCTCAATGATTCTCTCATGTCCTTCTTTTTCTTATGTTTATAAACTTGCATTATCCATTTGTACAACACATCATACAAAGCAGCGTGAACCATTAGCAGGCCTTCTGCACTCTTCAATAATAAATGTATGAAGTCACATTTCTATGTGTTTTATCCAAAAATATGAAGAAAAATGCATTGAAATATAACATTTCACTAGTTATTTTCAACCACAAAAACTACTCAATAAATTTATTGTCAATATGCTGCACTAGACTTTTTTGTATATATGCAAGTTTCTGTTTGCCCCGGTAAATCTCAGTTTCTTCCTTAACAATCTGGCTGTCAGAATATTCAAACATACAGAGCAAGTAATTCTGAAGGAAACAGAGATTCAGGAAGGAGATTCTACCTTCTTTCAATCAGCTGTCACTCCCTCCTCAGGCTGAGATTGTGTTTGTTGCTACAGGCTTAACTCAGTTTGACAGTAGCTGCATTTGTGCATGTTGGTCTTCATCTTTTCTGGTTAAAGCCTTGGCCCTGAGTCTCTGCATATTTTGAATTGATATTCATGAGAGACAGAAAACTTACTAACAAAGCCTGGCTTCACCATTATCTAGAGTACCAGCAGAAGATCCAGGCTCTACTAAAAATCGTCTCAAGTTGATCAGAAGATGGTGAATGGCTTCCAGAAGAGCCTAGAGTTTGTACCATTCCTCCTAAGAGCACTGAATTTCATGCCAATGAGCACATGTTAAAATCTTCTGTTTGTGCACACTATTATATGAAGCAGATTATTTTGTATATTTAATGGTCCATTGAAAACTTTTTCCCTTTTTTAATCTTGTCATGGGGATGTGGCAAACTCCATCTTCCTGTCAGATTTAAAGAGTAGACCTTCTTTACTTGCTCGACTTGTTCATTTCCATTCAGTAATGCTGCTGTCAACTGTCATCCATAGTGTCTGAGCCCACACTAGCTTCAGCCGCTTGCATTGCTAGTGCTAGAAACCACAGACTCAGCAATAAGGATGTCATCAGCGTACTTGAGATTACAACATCTCCCTCTGCCAATGTTAATACCACTATGGCAACCATCAACAGCTATACACATTATTATTTCACTATAAATATTGAACAGATGTGACAGCCTTGTCAAACTCCTTCCCTGGTGTCCAGCCTCTCTGTTATATCTTTTGCTGCTTTGACTATCTTCGCTGGCCATGAAAGGAAGTGGCACAAGTTGACCATACGTACAGTAAAGCACTTTTGCAACATCCAGAACTGGCCCATATTTCCATATAACATGCTAAACTAACACCTTTAAATACAGTTGCTAAAATATAACTGTGATAGAGTACCACCTTCATTTTTTTCTAGAATAATTTTGTGATTAAAATCAATGCAGATTGTGCAGATTTTCACCAGTTTCACTAAGATCAGGATGTAGCCTAACTACTATTGAGCTCCTATTATAGTCAGTAGCTTGCTGAATCTGCTTTGGCTATTTTTTCCTGAGACGATCAACTTTCTTGCAAGATAAAAAAAAAAAAAAAAAAAGAGTGCCATAGTTCTTGTTTAACCCTTTATGTACATTCACCTCAACAATTTTTCTGCCTAATTTTAAATACCCTAAGAATGTTCTTGAAGTTCAGTCAGAAGAAACTAAGTTCATGCTGACTGGAATATTAAATGTTACTTGTTGTTCTCTTTAAGAAGGTTTTGCAGTATCTCACCTAGAGAAGACAGCTGGGGAACAATAAATTAGAAGAGGGAGTTAACTTATCCCCACACTAGGTCAACAGGAGAATGAGAAATAGGCAAGAACAACCTAATCCAATTTTCCATCCATTTTCCTGCTCAACCACATGCCATTCAAGAAAAACCCAAAAGGTTATTCAACATCTAATTTTGCAGGCATTATCCTTTAAATCACAGCAAAGCAACTCAAGAACCTGGGGGACAACCTGCAGAGTTCTGCTTCACCTCCACAGGCATAGGTTTTCTCTCTGAGGGCTTCAGAAGAGCAACACAATGGCTATGTAATAGCATGCCTTTATCCTGCAAAACTTCCTATGTCTCGGGAAAAGGAGTCTCATCATGTTCTAGGTGTGATTGTCCTGAAGAAACCAGTATTTCAGACAACAGCTCTGATTTCTGTTTTTTCTTCTTCTGAGTTTACATCTGTTACAGGTGGAATTGTCGACTTTATGATAGGAAGAGAGGCATGCAAAGCTGGGCAGGACCCTCCCCTGGTAGAGGAAGGTGAGAGCTGGATTCAAGGGCTAGATATAGATGTTCTATCCTGAGCTAAGAGTTACGCATTGCTGAAGCTAATATAAGTATTTTATGTGGAAGAAGAGGTAGCAGACCATACCCTTTCCACTGTTAAATCACTAATGTGCTGCCAAAACCCAGTTGCATGTTTGCTTTTTTTTTCACCTTTAGGTCTAATCAATAAAGAAAAGATGAAGAGGATGGGAACAGACAACAGTTGGAAGCAGCTTTGATTCACATTAATGATATTCTCTTCAATTTGGGTGGCATGAGACTCTTAGAAGAAAATTCCAGAGATATTTGCTGGCAACCATAAGACTTATCTCCTTTCTAAAAAGGATTCAACCTTCCTGACTCCTCACCTCCATCCATAAAAGTGATGGCAAAGCCTCTAGGTTTCTAGGTACAAAAAGTTATCTTGGCTTGTTCATGTTATTGCTATAAATAAGCATTAGACAGGAATTTGACTTGAGTTTTGTTTCCCTGGAAGAAAGCTCCAAGGAATCATTTAGAAGTAGGAGAGATGTGATAGCTCCAAGACTGATGAGTCATCACACGGTGATGCTCAATACAAAAGAGAAAACTAAGGCCTAAGTGTACAACAGTATTTGAGCAGTCATATTCTAGCAATCACCTGGATGCTGATGCTGCTGAAAAGGCAATGGGATTGTTTTACTGTTTTTAATTTATTAATTTTATTGTTTTGGTTTTCATTTTTCAAGTGACTCCTAAATATGTCATAGAACCTTTACTATACATAGCTTAATCTTAAATGCATTCAGAAGGTCATATTAATAGATACATATAAAATGACAATGAAAGAATAATGTAAAAATATTCCATCTTAAATTAAAAAATGTGCAAAGCCATTTATTTTTTTGAAAAAAAAAAAATCTCACACAGGTCAAGACATGATAAACACAGGGACTTTGACATTGACATTTTGACAATGTCCACACTGATAATTTCGACAAAATCTCTAAATCTGCCACTTCAGTTGTAGCTTTGCATAACTATAGAGAGAGAGATACGTTAATTTTTGCATTTGAATTAAGGTTAATTTCTGCATTTGTTTGGCATAATGCAACAGAAGAGACCAAGAGACTTTCAACCCTTCTAAGATCTTCCAACTTTTCCACAGGAGAGCAACAGTAACAGTTGTCATTATGCTGCATGCTAGTCTCCCTTCAGGGCAAGGTGCTCAGAGTGTTTCACAAAGACAAATTAATCACACATCAGAAACACATCTGACCTGCAGTTATTTAGCACTTACTTCATCCCAGCTGATCTAGGTGTCTTGCAAATCCCTCTTGCTATATACTTATGTGACCAGGTGTAACCACGTGTATCCAAATAACCCCAGGTAGCAAAAGCAATTTCTTTGAACCTTGTGGGACCCTTCACATCCTTTGAAATGATACAATAGGTCTTCTGAGTGTTATCTTCATAGAGGACCCCTTAATGGGTTGGACAATTGGCTGGGGACAACATAAAGAAATTCTTTTAATGTGTAACATTCAAAAGATGTCAGATGAAGAAAGATCCCTTTGTGGGTGACATGCAAAAGCTTTTTAGGATATAGGTGGCTGTCAGTTGCACATTGGAAGACTTTGATATAACAGAAACTAAACCACTTAGCTGTTGACATGGAATAATTAGGTACTGCAACAGAATAAAGGTTCATCTATGTGCAACTCTTAAGGTAATTCAGATGCTAGTTGATTGAAACTAAAAATGCAGATTTTGTGGATCTGTAAGGCTAGTATTTTGGTTTCACAAAACTAATTCAGAGTTTTTCAGACTTTATATTCCTGACGGTTAGTGCTATGTTCACTCTCCCCAAGAGACATTAAATTAAAGAAAAAGTACAACACCTTACTCTCTAGACAAGAGGACGACTGTGCTATTTAACAAGCTCAGGGAATAAAGCTATTGTTGCATGTAAATGAAAGGAAAATTCCCAATTGTTTGCAGTAATGGCCAGGATTTCACCTTCTAAAAAAATGAGCCCTCTGTTACCTCAGGGGTAGCACTGATTAGGAAGAGTTATAAGAAGTATATATCACCTTCAGGTTTTCACTACAGATCATGTCTACACCTTTTTCTTACCTTTCCCCTGAAATTTGTTTTCCCCAAATCCTTCTTTGTTCTTTTCTCCCTTCCTCCCTCCCCCTCCTCCACCCCTTGCACTGCACCTTTTCTTTAGGTTTCTTCCACTTTCCCTTTTACTCCTTTCACATCAGCCCCAATGCAGCATGAAAACCTGTAAAATTAACATTCTAGTTAAACTTCCAAGCTTTTAGCATCTGAATGGGTTTGAATAGTGGGGACCCAATAAGTAATCCCTTTTGCAGACATAATAAAAAATGGTCGCATCAGTGTGACAATTTCTGCAACAGTAGGGTGTTCAGGTGATTATAAAACTTAGATTTGGCTTCTGCTATCTTTTTATTTTTGCTCCCTATAATAAAATATGAGAGGAACTTCCTTAATTTTCACGTCAGTGTTTGCAGCTCAGGACTCCATTAGCGCACCCCTCTCCCTGCTGCTGTTCTGTGCCCTAGTTTGCAGTCAGTTCATTCTGCACTGATGTATATTTCATTGCCCAAGGCTTAATTTTGATTTATTGTCCATCCATAAATTAGAAAAATATGCTCTGGAATTCCATCCCGCTGAAAAGCTGTGCCTGATGTCAGGGGACTGGGTGATATTTAAGATGTCAGAAATACATATTGGATTAGTGTGCTTTGTTTCCCCACAACAGCAGGTGTTTAATCATAGCTGATGGCTGAAGTTAAATGCATTAGGACAGGATCAGCCAAGAAGATGGAGTTTTTCTAAGCCATACAAACTCCAGATAAATAACTCAAAACTAATTTTGTGTCCATATCTTAGATACATTTTTATTTACTTTAGTACATTAAACAATGAAAATAGACCCTGGCACTTAATTCCTCATTTAAGATCTGTACAAATCTTTGATGCTAATGAGTGAGTGTCTTTTGCAGGATATACACTATCCCTTCTTGGCCCTTCAATGGCTTAAGGGATTTTCTAAAGGAAAGATAACTAAGAAAGAAATTAAAAGGAGTAAAGCAGCTACAGAGATGGTACATCTTTTTTTTATACTGGGGGGTTATTCCCAGAAAAGTGAGGATATGAATTAAAAAAATTTGCTTACTATACACAGGACTCTAAATAACACAGATCACAATCTGCATTCAAAGGTTCTCTTGAATTTTCTTCTTCTACCTCTGGTTTTTTTTGTTGCAGTTAAGCCTACCGTTCTGTTTATGTTAATGAGAAGTCTCTGTATGGAAAAATGATCAGGCCTGGTCTTGAGCAATTTAGCTGGAGGCCGAAGAGAAGACGCTTAGGAGAGCAAACATTTTCAAGGTCAACCGGTGAACTGTAACAAGCCAGTGAGATTCATGGCGAGAATTGTGTATTTTGACACAAACGCGATTTGATTAAAAGAGAAAGTAATGGGTTTAAACAGTCGCTATGAGGATGTAGCCAGACTTTGTTAGCTTTTCGCAAATTACTTAACAGAGCAGTGATGGAACTGGAAATAGGGCTGTTTTGTGTAACGTGAAGAAAAGAGGGTTATGTTTGAAAAAGGAATAATAAAGGATGATAATGTTTGGTGTTAAATGCATTTCATTTCATTCACCTTGCAAGGATTTCTAGGAAGTTTGGAAGATTATAAGTATTATAGATAGTTATAATAAAGTTGATGGGTTTTAACTTTTCTGGTATTCAAAGCACAGTTGCTGTTACTGCATTTAAAAAACCACATGGCTATGAATAAATAATACTTTGCATGTATAAGACCCTTCTCACAGTGGTTTCAAATCACTGCAAAGGCAAGCCATGGGAGAGCTACTGTTCACTTCATATGCTGCACAGAGGAGCTGAGGCAGAGAGGCTCTAACTTGCAAAAAAATGAGTGAATCAGAGGGAAGGGTATGATACAGGGCCTCATTACCCAGTCTTGAGATTCAGGGCCTGATTGCACATGATACTTAAGAGTGAGGTTTTAGTCTAATATTGGGTATCCCAAAATAAAGTTAAGCACATCTTTCCAATTTCTGTTTTATCTCTATCCCCGCTAAAGAGAAGATGCTAACACACAGAGAAAATATGTTTATTATATTGACATGGTGACTCTCTTGCCTCCCTGATTTAAAAATATTTTGAATAGAATTTTGAAACTGTGGTACAAATTCAAGTTTGCATGTGTCCCAGAAGGGACTTTTTCTGCAGGTAAATTCCACCCTGACTCAGAGACTTTCCTAGCGTCCGAACCTCATGCAAAAGTGTAACACTTCATGTGTAAACAGCATTATGAGCATTTCATCAGGCTGTATGTTTTAATTTGCAGTGAGTGTCCACTGGAGACATATTTCACAAAAAATTGTCCCTTTCCTTCTCCTGTTATGTCTGCATTTATTATTGTTGACTTAGTTTCTTTGCACACAGGTTATATGACTGCTTAAGGTCTGCTTTAAAAAAAATATCAGTAAACAGGAAAAAATCCTGTTAATGATGAAAGACAACTACCTTACAACGGCAGAGCAGGAGTAGGTGCTGGAATTTTCCCAGGCATACAGTTGGAAGACCATGCAAGAAGGGTATCAGAAATGATTGAATGTGATCATAAATACCAGAATCACCATTTCTGTGGGTGTAGGTTGTATTTCATAAATAATCTGTTTAAAAAAATTACTGTACTTTCCTAATTGGTATAGCTTAGACTCAGGGTATATTATCAAGCTGTGGGGTGAATTTTCATGTTTGGATTAAGCCCAACTTAGACCACACTGCCATCAGAAAGATCTAGTCCTGTCTTATTGACTACCTTGTGCCAGCATTCCCTAGAGTGGGACCACACCAAGAGTGAAACCAGTTCCCTAACCTGGTTGAAATACAATTATTTTCATGGTCTACTGGATCACTGAGTTAATCCAACTCACCACATGATGACACAGTCACTAACAGTTACCCTCAGGAAGTGGAGGGAACATGTCACTGGGGCTTAGATAAGGGCAGGACAGAAGAGGAGCAGGCTGACTGTCTAACAGTTTTCTAAAATAACCTTTGAGTTTGGTTCTGACATTTCAGCACAGCTTCAGGATTTATTCTCCTTAGTCTTAAGGGAGAAGAAGATGAGGAGGAAAATCTGCTAAAGATTAAGGTTTGGGTGAGAATGAACAAATAACTTGGCTTCAGTTCTCCCTGAAACTGTCTGTTTAGAATTAGTGTGATGTGTAGCTGCCCTCAGTAGAGAGGATTTACAAATAAATCCGCTCTGCACTAAGCCAAATGAAGTTGTACTCATACTCCTTGAAAGGATTCTGTGGATGATGAAGATGATTTTTATTTTGACGAAAATACAAACATCAAATTCTCGATTCTGTGTCATTTATTCAGAAAAAAAATCCATTGAATTGCTCCTAACAATTAAGAGCTGCAGAACATAGCCTTAATTCATATTTCCTGGAAATATTAGAGAATGGAATTCACAAATTAATCAAAATTAATTTTTAGTCTGAAGACTGGTAATTCTGATTTGAGACTGAGAGGCAAAACCTAATGGGATAACATGTTTAAAAATACATAAATATTAAATAACAGCCTATCTTTAGCAGAAAAAAACCCCAAGATGGAATATGCATCTCTCAAATAACTAGTTAGTTTAAATGGAAAAATATTAACAACATAATTGAATACCAATAAGAAGTGTCCTAGAAAAGTTCCAGACTATTCCTCTACAATAAAGTAAACTGTACCTGTCTTCACTTGATCTTCAGATTCAATGTTTTGCAATTCAATGCCAGCAGAAAGAGCTTCCAGTTCCTAAGTCCTTTAACACTTACAGCTCATAATGTTCCACCACTTATGTAGCGGATTCCTTCAATTGTCACCAGTCTTAAAAAATATTTTCCAGGGGAAGATTTTGGGTTGAGCAGGAGTCATAATTCCTGATTTGTCAGCTCTTCCATGGATTTCCTGTGTGACCTTGAATAAGTCAACACGCTTCCATTTCCATCTTTGAAAAAAAGGTATCCTATTTATCTCCCAGGGGCCTTGTGTATCTTAATCAATCAATATTTTTCATGACATTTTGAGATACACTGATAATTAGAGATTCTCTGACAATAAAACATAAGTATTGTACACATCTTACGGGTCATCTTTTCCCCTGCAGTGTCCTGTCACTCCAGTGGGACTAATGAATATCTGCACACCTTTATAATGTTCATTCATCATGACTAGGCTTTGCAAACGAAGATTTGAGAAGGGCTCTACCCACGCTTGCTACAAGCGTGCTGATGGCTAAAAAGGCCAATGTGAGATAGAC
>JAWWLV010000100.1:49266134-49295839 GCA_035041135.1 Platyrinchus mystaceus
TTGGTAAACTCCATAAAAGAGTTTGGCGAAACAAACACCTGAAGAAAAGTACCAAGATCAGTGTTTACAAGGCCATTTTACTGTCTACTCTTTCATATGGATCTGAATTATGGGTCATTTACTACCACCACTTGCGTCTCTTAGAACGCTTCCATCAATGCTGCATCCATACAATCCTAAACATCCACTGGATGGATTATGTGACCTTTATAATGTACATTGAAAGGAAATAAAAAGCCAAAAATCTAAAAAAAGCCAAACCGAAACAAGATTACCAGACATTTCTCCTGTTTGATTATCCAAGATGTCCTATGAAGGAAAATAGAAATTCTGATGAGCTCTGACCTCTAACTCTGCTTGTAGAGTTACATCACAAAAAGAAAATTACCCATAATTTTGAAAAGCAAGGACAAAAAATTTGATTGTGCTGGATGTCTAATGCTAAACTTTAAGTTGATTGAACAGGTTCTTAGAAACATTGTCAATTAAATTCTCAAAAACAGTAGTATCGTACAACATTTCTTTCGGGGGGAATACACAGGGAGGGTCCCACACTATTTGTGTGGTCAGACACTAGGTGTTTCAGTGAGATCTGTAATTAAATGATAAATGATATTGTGGTCTGCTATGTTTCCACTTGCTCTAGTAATAAATCATTGGGACATTGAAATGTTCTAGGTTTTCCTGCTACCAGGCTTGCTTCTCCTGAGGAAGAACTTTGAACTATGAATTTTCTTATCTGCATCAAATACTTACATTCCATAAGCAAGAAATAAGGGCAAAGTTTCATATGAGAACTTACTTAGGCACTATTTATCCTGTAGAATTGTGGTTACACACTTCATGCTGTAGGGCCACCACAGGAGAGAGGACTGGGACAGAGAAAAAAGCAAAGTATTTCTGATGAGTCACATGCTCCATCATATCATTATGCCACACTTAAAAAGAACTGAAAATATCTATAAGAAAGACAACAATTATCAAGAGTTTTCACCTTCTGAAGTCCTACCCATCTAGAGACCACAAGAATAATTTTTATTTCCTAAAAAAAAAAAAAGAATTTGAATCCCTGATGAGCTGAGATAATGAAATCAAAATTTTTGTTCTAGTTCTAAGCAAAACTATCCTCTTCGTCATCACAGCTGGGTAATTTCTCTCTTTGGAATAACTGAATTTGATAACAACAACAATGCTGATAATAAAGTCATACTTATTATTCCAGATCAAAGGCAAAAAAATGACTGCAGATTATGAAAAGTAAAATATATATGTTTTTTCTCTGTTCATTTGAAATATGTAGTACTATTGAGTTGTCTAAATTACAAATGGAAGCTCATCATTTCCTGGATATGCTTCTAAATCACATTTGCAATGTTCTAAATGTTCAGAAACTAATTAGTCTTTCACAATTCCTAGTGACACAAACAGCTCTTTAACTTTTATTTTGAGGTGTTGGTGCTCATACAGATACGGTAACACTAGGATGAGACAATTCACAGTTATGTATGTCATCCATTCCAAAATGTGAGTACATAAAAGGCAGTCTTCTCAGAAAAGCCAATTGCATGTCAATGGTTAATCGATTTATTAATTTAAAAACACTAAGCAGACCCCCAAATTAAATTGTTTGTAATTTATCTAATGTTTTAATTGCCTATCTACAAGTATGATAATTTTGCTAGTCCATAGTTTTTAAAGAAGGGCTTTTGTTCCACCAAACATCTGCTGCAACAGGTACAGAATACAACTCTCTCTGCAGCAGGTTAGTTGTTCATTTTAAAATCATGCATACAGAAGAATGCATTTTGCCTGACAGATGCAAATCTTTCAAGATTTCACTTGAAATCAGTTTAAATTTAACTACTTTGAGAATTTTGTCACAAGTTCAAAAACCATACTAGACTTTCGGTTGTCCTAAGTATTAAACTTGAACCAAAAATGTGGTTTTGAATAGAAAAGTCATACCATCAAGTTTTGATCAAAATCAAGCTACACTTTCTGAAGCTGGAAGGTGATTTTGCCCATCTGAAATTTGGCAAAATCTGTTGGGTTACAGCTGAATTTTATTTTGACATTGTTATGATTCTCTAGAAAGGAGATTCACATAATCTGAGGAAATGAAAATCCTTACAAACAGATATGGATACAAAATTAAAAGTGTAATTCTTCATGCACCTCTGGCTTTACCTGACAGAGCATAACAATTTCAAAGTATTTATAGTTACTCAACTATAGAGAAAACAGTATTCTTCCCCCCTTGTCTCTTACCGCAGCTGGAACCAGTGAGACCCCTAATTATTTCCTCTACATACTGCACAAAACCATGCTTCATATCTAAGTTTGTGAAGGGGTAGTAGGATTTTTTTCAGGGTTAGGCAGCTCTATAGTATGTTGGGAGTGCAGAAGTCAGTGAGAAACACAGATTAGTCTACAGAGCAAGGAGTACCTTCCTTCTTCTTGGTGGTTGTCATAAAATCATAGAATGATAGTTTGGGTTAGAAGGGACCTTAAAGACCATCTAGCTGAAATGTCCTTGCTATGGGCAGAGACACCTTTCACTAGACAAGGTTCTTTAGTCCCAACCAGCCCGGCTTGAACACTGCCAACTTCTTTCGGCAACCTGTTCCAGTGCATCACCACTCTCACAGTAAAGAATTTATCACATATATCTAGCCTAAATTTCCCCTCTCAGTTTGTACACATTACTCCTTGTCCTATCACTACAGTTGTTGATGAAGAGTCCCTCTCCAGCTTTCTTGTAGGCTCACTTGATTTTATTAATTGGGAATGTTTACATTGGACAAATATAAATTTATGTCCCCACCACAGCTACTTCATTATGTTAGACTCATCTGTTTGTGCCTAGTATATGGAGCTTATCAAAGGTCTGTGACGCACTTCTGTCTTTACAACGGCTGCTTCAATTTCCACAGTTCCCCTTCAAGTGCATGTTTTGAGGAACCTCATGTACTGATGAGGACAAAGGGAGTGGTCACAGGCATGGAATGCCTTCTAAACACAGATTTCAGCTTGGAATAGAGAAAAGTGATGGAGGACATAATGGAGGCAAGTAAAATCAGAAGTTGATGAACGGATGAATGCAGAATAACAAGCAGGGTCAGACAGATCAGGCAGTACATTTAAAACAAATTATCTTTTTACAGGCCACCAGCATAATCTGCAAACAACTTATTGGGGTAAGCCCAAGCATATGTATATTTAAAAGGAGATTTTCATGGCAGGTAGAGATACCAGAACTGAATAAATACATGATTTCAACACACCTCAAAGTCTCTAAATGATTGCCAAAAAGAAGAGAAATCACAATGCTTGCTTTTATACTTTAGGTAAGCATGTATATCTGCCCATGACTGGAAAGTAAACTACACCAGACAGATCTTTTACAGAGTTCTCAGGTATTTCATGTTAGCTAAAGTAGTTTGGTGTATAAACTGAAAACTCCCTAATCTGAAAAGTTTACAATCCTAGACCAAATCAATATAAGAGCTCAGAACAAGCTTTTGCAAAATGACAAGCCCTACAAATTTTCTTTCACATGACTATGATCTAATACTCTTCATCAGATTACAGAAGCAAATGATAGCTTAGGCATATCATTTGGGAGTGCTGTGCTGCTGCGTTTTACACACAAAGTTAATGAACAGGGAAGTTAAAATAAATATGACCTACAAAACAGGAATTGTTTAAGGGCTCTTCTCCTACAGTAGCTCTCTCTGCTGTAAACCTGATTTGCAGTTCTCTGAATGTTTTCCTCCTGCCACTAACCTCAGGAGAAGCTCTGATATCATCCACACCTGCAGTGTTCTGCTGATGTCATGGTAAGAGTGAAGATTTCCATGGCATGATAGTCTGACCCTGGGTGCTTTTTGTGACAAACCTTGCACAATCAACCTGGTCTACGGGTCTTCACAAGGAATAAGCAAAGCACTGGTGAGAAGGACATCTGCAGAAGTCTGATTAGACAATAAAGAGACCTGAAAATTTTCTGTGTGCAGTCCTTTTCATAGCAAAATACTCTGCTACTGCTCAATGTGTTCCTCTTTGACTCTTTGAATTATCACCCCCAGAGCTGGGTACATCCAGAAGGTGGTAATGAACTTGACTCCATTATGTACCTTTTTCCCAAATTGGACCCTGTACCTTACTCTGGTGGTGCCAGAATGGCTGAAGGGAAGGTTAACATGGGCATGACCCCTGCAAGTCAGGGTCATTGTAGCAGGGCATGGGGCCACAGAACCTGCAGCTCTGTGCTGCTGCTTTCTCCATATTTATGTTTTTTATCATTACTCAGTTCAGCCACACAAGGAAAATTGTGTTTAATAAATTAGCCTAATGGATTCAGCAAGTGGTTTGTGAGCGGGGTGCTTCCTCCAGTTAAGGAAAACATTTATATTCCCTCTCCTCTAGCTTTTCATGACAAAGAGGGTAAGCAGAGGGCAGGGTACAGCCGGGAGGGATGATCAGCCTGCCTGTCATCCTTGGGGCTGGGGGCATTATCAGGGCCAGCCCCAGAAGATTTGTGGGGAGCCCAGGGTGCCAGTGCCCTTTATCTCCTAACCAGTGGCCAGGCAGCCCGGGGCTGTCGTACCTACCACAGCCTCCCAGGCAGGCAGCTCCCTCCCCTTCCCTGTGCTGCACATTAAACTCTTCCAAAGGGGTCTCTTTAACAGCTCCCCATGAAATAATAATTCATTATGTCACTAGGAGGGAAGAAAGGGAGTGTAAGTGTCTTGATGGGATTAGTGTAAACCTCTGCAGAGATGATGTAGGAGCCGTGATAATTCATTTAATAGGGGCCTGGGGTAAATTGCTAGACAGGGAAATGTAACTGAACCAGCTTAGAAAGGGCGCATTACAGGTCTGTGTATGATAACTGGCTTCATTAGCAATATTTAAGAGATTTCATTTAAAAATGAGCCATAAAATGCAGAACTATTTCATCCACCTGGTTTGGTGGCCTTTAGTTTTACTGTGTCTGAATATTAAATTGGAAATGGCACTACAGCAACACATTTTGGAAACTGTTCTTTTGGCTGTTATTTGTATGGTTGGTTTAGCTTCTCATTTGTTAACCTTTTAAAATGAGTATCATCGAAGCAGCTAGCGATACATCCAGAACTCAGAGAGATGAGGAAGGCTCTAATGGCTGAGAACAGACAGCTGCAGAACTTAGCAAGAACTCCAGTCTCACACTGCTGTACACACACATGGGTCCAGAAAGTGTCAGCAAACAGCAAATGCTTTTCGTAAAGCTCAATAAGCTAGCCCCTTTCCCACTGAACACATCTGATTATGCAACAGCTTGGAGGGGTGGAACAACGAGCATGCATACAGACACAGTCAGCTGGACTTTGGGAAGCCTGTACCATCCTGTACCATGGAGCTTAAGTTTGCCTCAGATGCTACTATTAGCAAATGCTGGGTTTGGTTTTGGAACAGGAAAGATAGATATGATAGTTTTCTCCCACTTACCAGCATTTTAAAATTGGCAATCCTAGAATAATTCTGGGTTTTTTAAAACAAGTTCAAATCATTTTTGTAAACGTTGCCCAAATAACTGACTAGAGATTCCTGCTCAGTATATACAGGGGAATATTAAAATTTGTCAGATGAGGTTAGAGACATAAAGAACCAAGTTCTGTATAGCATTGCAACTTCATTAACTCCTCTGGGGCTGTGAAACATAAACAATAGCAAAATTTGACCTGGCACTTGTATGGTTTGAATGTGTGTGATGTTCGTTATTCATGTAAAAGGAATTGCTCAGGATAAAAACTATTATTATTCTTCCTTTATATTGTGGTCCTATTGTTGAGTAATATTGCAGTAACATTATTCACCTCTACTTGTGAGTTACAACTCAGTTTTTTAGAATAATTTTTAAGAACATGATTTTAATTCTTTGGCCCCTTGGATGCATTTTAGGAGTTAGTATGCAGTTCAAGATTTGAGAAAATCTTTAACAAAAAAGTGAATCATAAGCCTACTAGCTTTTTCAGTGCCCCTTTTTTATTTAACACTGTTTGTTCTTTTAATCACTGAAAGCAAAGGAAACGCACTCATAAAGAAACACCATCAAATAAATTATTAAAGCAATTCTGTCATAAACATGTGTGCTGCTTATTCTTCTGATGAAATATCAAAATGAAATAGTGATATTTTAACCACAGCATAGGATTAAAGTAAGATTTGTGGATCATATTTTATCCTGTGATGTTGCCAGCTGAATTGTATTGTAATTCCCTGTACAAGCTACCATCCTAGAAAAAAAAACAACTGAATTCTTTTTATCCCTCACACAGTGTGTGGATGCATTAATAAACTCTCCTAATAGAAAAGGCAAGTTATTATACATAAAATTATACTCTTACAAATATAGGGTTCTATAACTAAGATGAACCAGATTTTCTTTAGAGTATTAAAATTTAGCAAAATCTCCTGTTCTATCTGTCTACCACAGAAATCCTGGTGACATTAGCACCGTTTTTTTCCCCAACTTTGAAATCCCACAATAAAGAGGTTGATATACTATTGTAAACCACTTTGAGCTGTAACAAGCACTGTCTTTATCAAAGGTAGCTAAGGATATTAATAACCACAACTGTCAATTGTAGGAATAAGACAAGTGTTTTAATAAATCTTCACTAATTCTCCATACAAATATAAAAGAATGACTAGCTTTCTCTCCTTCCCTTTCCCCAGTGACCACTGCCCGTTATGACTTTGAATGATTCTGTCTAATGGAAGACAGCCAATACTGTCCATTATTCCAGATGGTCAGCTCGGCTGCGAAGTTCAGCTAATGCTTCTCAGCATTCAGACATAATTCGCCAGCATTTCTTTTTTTTTTTCTTTACATGCTAATTCAGTCCAAGATCAGGCATCTAATAGTTGGCAGACAAAATCTAGGCTATCTTGCCGATTAGTTGCAAAATTCATTTTGGTATTCATGTTAGAAAGTATGCAGTTGCTTCCTGATCAGTTTGTATTAAAAGAAATTCAAAACAGACCAACAGCTCTGTAATAGCCAGTAGAGTAATATATTAATCACTTGCTGCTCCACAGCTAAGAGGTGGCAAGTAAAAGTATAAGTGGACTTTGTGGGCACATTCTTAGCTGGGCTGTACCTGCATAATAATTCTACCCATTAACAGAGTCTGCACACTGAACACAAACAGGATTTGGTCCAGTATATTCCATGTAGCAGATGTTGCTTTCTCATGTATTGTGGATATTTGACATGCTCTGTCCTGATTTCTGTAAAAGCAATATGAATCATGCAAATATTTCGTGCTCTAATCAGCAGAAAGTAGATAAGTACTGGCCTGTGCATGCAATTTACCAAAGCTCAACTAATTTTTCAGTTAGTAGATAATGGCTGGATATTATAAAGTAATGCTCATCACTTCACACAAGCAGCATTTGCTTAGTGCTGTTCTCTGTTAATACAAAGAGGCATTAGCAGACGCTTGTAAATTTTCGTATGTACAGCTTACATAAAAACTAATGACAACAACAACAAATGACAACAACCGCTCCCATTTAAAGGCACTGCACCTAGAATAAATATTCTAGGTGTCTTTGGGGAGAAATATTTCAAGTGCTTAGATATCTTTCTGGTATGCCTTCTTGTTATCTGCAAAATGCTATAAAAAGTGGGCTTACACACTATTTACATGATTTTCTGTAACAAGAAACTTACGATGCTTCATTTCTGGCCTGAAAATTAAAATTATTTGATTGATTTTGCAAACCCAGGATAGCTCTAGTAAAAACACTGGTAGTTTTGACACTGAATTACATAGAATTACTCCAGGTTTTTATCCTTGCACAGGAATACAAATTGGGCTGATAACTGTGTATTTCATTGCAACAATAACCATCGTTTAATTGATATATTCTATTTCAGGCAATCAAATATTTCAAAATATTTGGGGAAGACTCAGCTGGGAGACACCAGCATTCCATTTTTAAAAATAAAATTGTTTTCAAGAGAAAAACTAACTTTACATTTGACGTGCTGAGTTTTTGAGAAATTATTATCCTTAAAGCACTACTGGTACTTTCAATAAAATAAAGTTTAACCTGTGTTTGAAACACACATTACAAATAGATGTATAGATGAACAAGGTATTGAGAAAAAGAATAGTACAGATTATGAATATTAAGATTTATATTAATCTATAAGCCTATTAAAGTACAGTAAAACCTGTCCTTCAGACCACCTTTTTAAAGATATCACCTCCCTGATGGGACCACTAAATTTCGGGCCAAATTATTTTCCCATAAAGAACAATGAAAAGAAAATGATTATATTAAGACTACTTTCTTTTCATTGTTCTGCCAAAAATGATTCCAAATAGTAAAATAACATTGATTTTGACCTTGTTAATGAACCTGAAGAACTTCAAAGCATACTTGACCATAGATTTTCCTTTAAACAGGAAAAAACGGACACATAGTCATCATAATTTCATCAACCTTCGCAGAAAAGATGTAATTTCACTTATATTTTGGATAGTCAGCTTGTCTTGATATTGTTAACATTCCACAGGGACAAAAGCATGGACTTTTTCATCATACCAACACTCTTAAATGATTCCATAATTTGTATAACATTGATTAAGTCTTCTGAGAGTTAGGAATATTTTAAAAGGCTGTGTTTTACAGATTTATATACTGTTATAGGATTAATTTAATTTTTCTAAGACGTCCATCTTCCCTATGGTTGGAACTTTCCAGAGATGTCTCACTGGGACTTCTTCACTCCCTTTAGGAGGGATGCACCTAATCTGTGTAAAGCCTAGATGATCACAGTTTCTGTTAATATGACGAGTCCTAGAGACTGAAAATTTCAAAGTGCTATCGCACTTTGATTTAAGCAGCATTGCATAGGCTGTGCCCTCCAAACAACACCCCTGGCTGGTTTAGGAGGGTTCAAAATACGGGGTCTATAAAGCATGTTGGTCCACCGCTAGCCAGTATCTTGTTTATATTTACCTTGCTATGCATACACAAAATCCAGTGTGTTTCCCACATATCTTTCTTATATATTTTCGTGTGTGTTCTTATAAGTCAGTGTATTTATACAAAATCACAGAATACCCTGAGCAAGAAGGGACCCACGTGGAACATCAAAGTCCAACTCCTGGTCCTGCTCAGGACAGCCCCAAGAATCACACCATGTGCTGTGACCACTTCCTTGTGGAGCCTCTTCCAGTGCCCACCCACTCTCTTGGTGAAGAAACTTTTTCTAATATCCAACCTAAACTTCCTCTAACACAGGTTCATTGCATTCTCCACAGAGAAGAGATCAATGTCTGTCCCTCCTCTTTGCTCATGAGGAAGTTGTAGACTGCAATGAGGTCTCCCCTCAGTCTCCTCTTCTCTAGGCTGAACACCTCAGCCACTCCTCATATGGCTTCCCCTCAAGGCCCTTCACCATCCTCATTGCCCTCCTTTGGATACTCTTGAATAGCTCAAGATCTTTCTTACATTGTGGTGCCCAAACCTGCACACAATATTCAAGGTGAGGCCGCCCCAGTGCAGAGCAGAGCAGGACAATCCCCTCCCTCGAACAGCTGGCGATGCTTTGCCTGATGCCCCCCAGGACACAGTTGGCCCTCCTGGCTGCCAGGGCACTGCTGACTCATATTCAACTTGCCATCGACCAGGACCCCAAGTCCCTTTCTGTAGCACTGCTTTCCAGCATCTCATTTCCCAGTCTGTCCATACCTACGGGATTGCTCCACCCCAGGTGAATAATCCTTACTTTATGATGTGGAGCATCCTAACCACTTCTGTCACTTGGAAGCTCATATTTTGGCTTTTACAGCTATTATACTAATAGGTTATTATATTCTAGATGGTTTCTTTCTAAGGCAGTGAAAATACAGTTTTTAACAGAGTTAAAAACCAAACAAGTAATCTCTTCCAAACTCAGAATACACTTGAATAGTTATTTTTTCCTCTGCATATAACCTTAATTTTCTTGGAACTAAACCAGGCATTTCTAATGCTAAAAAGCAAACCCAAAATCATCAGGACTATTATGGTACCAGTTAGAGCTCTGTACTGTTTTGTTACTGTTTGAAGAACATGTCTTGCTGCAAAGGAATACAGAGATTTAGTGATGCTCATAGATATAAGCAAATAGGAGATGCATTGAGAGAAGAATTAGAGTTTTCCCACATCAGAATTTCTTTGGCCTCTCAGTAGTGGGATGTGCTCTTCCCAGCCAGATACTGCTGTCCTACTCAGATGGAAAGATGCAAGGGAATTGAGACCTGATACGGTGTAGCTTGAGATGAAAGGCTCTGTATGCCTCAGCTGCCTCAATGGAAAAACCTGTTCATCTGAACTGGGGGTTCTCAGAGGACCTTATACTGGTGACCCGTTCAGTCAAAACTGCCCCACTGTGACCAGAAGTAACAAAGGTGGTTTCTGCACCTTGACTGATTTTCACTTGCCAGCATGAGATTCAATTAAATTATTATTCTGTTAGATGAGGCACAGTCTGCCAAGCTGCCACTTGTCTTTAATCCAGTTCTTTTACTGGACTTGTTGTGCCCTATTGCTTCCAATTCACAAACTATTCATTGTGAATGCTAATAGTATTGGTAGTAACTTTACATTTGTGTTGATGGTCTCTGGGCAGGAATGCTTTAAGTTAATGTTGTCACCAGACACTTCATACAACAAAATCACAATCCAGATCTGCAGTTGTAGGGGTAGCTGTGCCTATCTCATGGTTTGTTGATTCCCAAAGAGGCAGATCTTGATTCCTCTCCTTGCTAATCCTTTCTTCTCTCCCTCTCTCCCTCTCTCACTCTTGGCCACATGGTCCCACCACCTGCCTTGCACCATGTTCTTTGCTCATCAGAACCTCCCTCCTTTCAGCTCATTCATGTAGCAGAAAAGCACCCTCTTTTAGCTGCATTAGTTTTCTGCCGGGTTGGCTTGCTGAATCAGTTCTCAGAGGAGCCTGGGGAGGGTCAGTGTGCATGACAATTGCCAGAAGTGCCTGATTGGGAGAGGGGAAGAAGAAATAGAGTGGGAGCAGGACCTCACCTTCCTGCAGGCTGCAGACTGGCTGGGTGATTGGCTCATCCCATCATGTTGAGGCAGCCCAAAATAAGAAGGCATTTTACAGGATCCAGTGATAGTTTAGTTACATTTCAAATTCACTGTTAAATTCTGCTTTGCTAATTCACATTATTAGACCTTCTAATTACAGCAACATTTATTGGTAGAGAGAAGAGTTGCAACTTACAGTTAACAGGTTAGTGCTCAAAAAACAGAGTGGTAAGAAAAACAAAGACTAATAAAAAACCTGATTCACTGAAATTAAGCTCTGCAATTTAGATCTTCCATGCTGAGATTTTAATTTATGCCATGACACTTTGTTGTGTGAAAATGTTCAATAGAGCCAAGACTGTGTTCCTGTTTCAGCCCACCTTTCTGTAATGGGAGTTTTGGCAGAGTAATTTGGCAGCTCTACAGTACTTGAAAGACTGTTTTTTTCTTGTGCTTTTTACACACCAGTACCCCTTTTTGTTCAAATGAGGTTTTCTTGAAACCTGTAATAATTTAAACCAACCCTCATCTCATATTTGTCCAAACACATATTTCAGTGTGATGTTTAAAGTGTTTGTGTAGGCATGTTAACACCCATTGTGTATTTGGGCTAAAATGCAAACCATCATTTTAATATTGTTTCATTACTAGTATTTGATGTGTGACACAAATTCATGACTGGTTAATGAGCAAATGTCAGTGTGGCACAACTATTTCTGTTACAGAACAAACAGTGTCTCAATCAGGGTTTGTTATAACCAGGGTTTAATTGTTTTTCCTTCCTCCACAGTTCAGTGAACTACATGCAATTTATTGTCTTCTCACTTTTTCTTCATTTCTCCCAAAACTTCCCAGTGTTTTCGTTGCTGCATCTGTACTGGGAACTATGAGCATGCCTTTATTATTATCATCCTTATAGCATGATAGATGCACTTGGATGATTTATATATAAACAAAACAAAAACTCTTTGTCCAGAGGAGCCTAAAATCTACCGTTTGAATGCTGTAATTGCTATCACGTGGGTGGGATTGCTGTGTCCATGTGTCATCAACTTGAAAATTGTGGCTGAAAGCTTTAATTCTGCAGTCAACTCTGCTAGTGAGGAATAGATTCAGCCGCCAGTCCTGCAGTTAGTTGTGCTGGCCAGCAGCCCAACGCCTTTGCAGAGCCTGGCAGCGGGCATCACCAGCAGACAGGACAATGCAGTGAGGTCCTTCACGATTGAATTTAGCTTATTAGAACTACAAATCAACCTATCTTTTTTCTTTCCCACCCTCTTGCTATAGGAAGGGCTCTAAATTCTCACACCTAGTGGCCTATTCAGGTCTGTGTGGGAGACAGGTCATTTTCTTTTAGGCAACACTGTTCAGAGTTCCTTGATGCAAAACACTCTGACTGACATGCTTTGCTGCTAATTGTGCAGTCTCCTGGTTCAAGCAAAATTCCTGTTCTCTTCACTGGGCATTTTGCCCAAGTAAGGAAACAGGCCCCATTTTACAGCAATCTGTAAAAACAGGCATCTTCCAACTCTAACCTGTTTTAAATAGTTCATTGGCTGTGAATGGACATACATGGATCTATATGGCTGATAGATATTAACTGACAGATTTTAGGTAATTAAAATTTAGAATATCAACATTACATACAGTTAAGAAAGATTGTCCCTTGATTTATGAGTATTTGCTGATCTATTGAACAGTATAGCCCAATATACGTGATATGTATTGTAGTAATTATGTGTTACAGGGTTGTATAGCTTTTTGAAACAGCAAAATGTAAAATGTGTATTTAAAGCCTTTGGTCACCTATTGGGAGAGATGTTAATTATGATTTGTGAATTATTTTCTGCATGAAATCACAATCTTTACAATAACAGTATATAGATTATGAACTTCTCAAAAAGCCTAATGCCTGTGGGTGATAATGTGGTTGTTTAAGTACTGTCATTCTGGCAGAGCATTAATTTAGATTTTCATGCTCTAGTCAGCACCTTGGATGTCCTTAGAGTTTTACACTTGGATTAAAAATACATTGAATTCATCAAGAACATTGTTAGTAAAATGAACTTGGGACTTCCCTGTTGCAAACGCAGTTTTATGATTTTCTGACTCTAAATAACCTAAGAGAAAACCAGAAATGTTTACAATTTAGTCGTATAAACCTTTTCTCCCTAGTCTTGTGCAGTTTTGAATCTCTGAAATAAACTGTCTGTAAATAGCTATTGGACCTGTTTCAATGTTGAAAATTGATCCTATTCCTTCTCCAAATACGCCAATAACAAAACCACTACTTCCTGGAAATCATTAAGCAGAGTAGGTCATATATGCAGCTGGTTCAATCCCAGATATGGGTATTTGAAACATTTCTAAATGAATCTACAGAAAGTTCAAAGCTCACAAACCCAAGGACTGTTAAATACACAAAAAAATCCAAGCTGCAAGGTAGAAAAGATCAGGATGCAAGAGAAATAAGGAGAATTTCCACCAAAGAATATTCTATTGTGGTACAAAAGAAATAAATCTTATGTGTATGAAAATCATAAGCTTTAAGATTTGAAGAGAGTTGTGCAATTGACAATCAAATGGAGCTTAAAGGAAATTATGAGGTTTTACACTAAAGTCCTGAAATAAAGAAAGTAATATTTTACAGCAAAAAATTGCAAATGTCAAGATTAAATCATAAGACTTTGCACCATTGAGCTACTAGCTAGCTCTATAGCTTCTTCAGTTCTTAACACAGGGAAAGACCAACTTTCATGGTCAATAAAACTTAAGAACTTTAGAAATACATTTAGAGACATAAATCATATATTTGTGACTTTTCCTCCTTCAATAGCTAATTATGGGAAAAAATGATTGAATACTTGAACTCCATGATTGCTAACCTATTCTAACCTTTGTTTTTAGGCTAATTTTTAAATTGCTTTTGTTTGTTCCAAGGAAGATACAATAATTTCTCAGTTTAAGAGTGGTGGCTACTGTAAATGAACAGCACAGGGGGGGTTTTGTCTGTCTTACCTCTGAAGAATTAATCAACAGTAGTGAGATCTTAAGTAGATACAGATTCAGAAGTTCTGGAAAATCCAGAGCTCAAATGGCTAAACTGCTTCCTCCAATCCAAAACTGGACAGGTGGCAACCCAGATTGAATCAGTAGTTGTGGGAATGATTTGATTCACAAACAGGGTTATAAAATTTTATACGGAGATGCCAGTGAAAGTCACAAGATCACAGAGCAAAAGACCTTGCTCACATAAATCACCTGAATGGCTATGAAGCATAAAGGAAATAAATTGAACAATATTGCCCATACTTAGTTTACAGGCATATGGTATGTAGCTTCACATGATATACAGTTAAAAATGGTCATATTTGTGAATCCATATAATAATGAGGATACCAATATAATAATGGGGATACTCCCTTCGTAATTCAAAGAATGAAACAATTGCCTTATCTGAGGCATATGAATTCACACATATGGATTATGCATTTTATTCCGTAAGGAAGGGTTTTTTAGTTCAGAAGCTTGTCCATCTTTCTTCATGCCGTATCAGCTGGTATAATAAAATACCTTCCTTACAAGCCTTACCTCTTTTGTTACAGATGCAACCACACATACATGCTGGGCATCTTCATAAGGAATTAGTTTTGGCAAGTCTGGGGGCATTTAAAGTGGGACAGAGATTTCTTCAGGGAGAGCCTCTCCTGGTACCTGGCAGTACAACACGCACTACACATACGGTTCACACCAGGCATGAAAAGAAATCTTTTTTTTTTTTTTTAACAGCTAGCTCCACACCTGTACCATATGTAAATACATAGAACAGCAAAATATCTCCAGCCCTCTCTACCCAGCTAATGCATTGATCTCAGTGGATTCTGAGATATAAACTTCAATTTGGTCCCCAGTCACTTAGTGGACACTGCCACCAGCAGCTCTGACACCGGGTTATTTGTTGTTGCTGTTTGCTGTCCCTGTTTGCACATTAATCCAGTGACAATTAGGTGTCAGCGAGCGTTGTTTCTGCTCGCTGATAGCCTTGGGCTCTGCGCTTGAAGCCCTAATCAGGAGTGTAAACTCTGCTATATTTCAATTTGGAGAAGCGCTCTTCCGCTAAGAGGCCCCTGGCACTGCGATAAATAAAACGCCTATTTACTCTATTGCCACACTTAGACATCTAATGCACTTACTACCGGCCCCCTAATCATGGCCCACAGTTAAATCTGCCTATAAATCACTCCATTCTCATCCTGCAGATTAGTGAAGCCATTTTCCCCAAACCCCACAATGAGCACTGTTTCCTTTTCTTGTTAGTCAAAAGCGAGATGATTTTTATTAGGTTAAAGACAAGCTCACAGATGGTAAATAGTGTGGAGGGAAATGAGATGAAGAGTCCTGTGGCCCAGTGGGGGTGACAGTTGGGACAGGGTGGGCAGGGACTATCGCAGACATCATCCCACAATAGTGCATCATCCCACAGCTCAGGACCCAGGCAACATCTCTCCACATATTACACAAAATGGCAGCAGCCCACAGGTGTGATGAATTGTCTGGCCTCAGCAGCTATCAGTGTGGTAAAAGAGGGGTGTGAGGTCTGGGGGATCTTTCCATTTTGTACTCACTTCTGGGTGGGTTTTTCTGCAGAGGCTTCTGGATGCGCATAAATGGGGCTGGCACATAGCAAGATATGGAGAAATAAATACATTCACACAGTCCAATCAGGAACAATCCAGATTTATCCTCCACAACACTGCTGTGCAGAGTGGGGGCAAACAAACAGTAATGCAGAGCATTTCATGCAAGCACACAGCAGCTTTGATCTCCTTAAAAACAGAATCTATCTCAAACCTTCTTTATATGCCTTCTTTATACACCTTTATATACTTTCTTTATATACACCACCTTGTATACAGCTGTTTTAGCAGAGCCAGGCAGCAAATGTAACTGTAAAGAACAATATAACACATTTTGCATCTTTTTTCTCAGGGGCTGGTAAGGAAGAGATTCTGGATTTTTAAAAACAAGTTCATTATTCTCAACCATTCACTGAATAATTTCCGTGAACAATTCCCAGTCTTATTCAGGAGAAGTTTGTTGCAAATATCCCATATTTTAAATTCTACCTGGGTTAATTATTTGCATAGGCCACGCATTAGTCTGCATATCCTTGATTGAAGGAGCACAGTGCTGAGATATCAGATTTCCTGCACAATAATTATAATAAATTCAAAATTCATTATCCATAGATATTCTGTGATATTTGCTTAAGATTTTGGCACAAGCTCCTGCTATCAGACTCCTGCATTAGGAGGATTGCAGAAAGCAAGCAAAACAGAGAAGCAAAGCACAGTCTGATCGAAAACCTCTAAGTGGGTCTAAGAAATTGTTGGGGGATCCTTTTATTTTTACAACCTTAGTCTATTACCCTTGATATGTGGCAGAATCATGCCCCCTTTCTTCGTAGGGACAGTTTCATATTACATATGTAAAAGCCATCTAGAGGGATGTCAGAGATTTACATTACCCACGGAACATGATTTACATCATACGTGAACATGCACCCATATGGGCCATTGAAGGGGAAGTGGCAGCTGTCATTGTGTTGTCATGGGAGGCCCACACCACCATGGCCTCTGCAAATTGACCCTCTGCCACTGAGTCCCTGATGCATCCCAACATCCGCCGGAATAAAATGCAGCCCCTTTTCTCAGCCTCCTCTCCCTACTCCTTACTTTTCAGGTTCTAAACAGGATGAATTGCAGTGAAGAGCTCCCTGTAATCTCTCTTTAATCATTTCCATATGACAACTGCTTTGGATCCCCATAGCCCCATGGCCAGAAGCCTTGGCTCTGTTGGGGGGGGTTGTCCCTTGGGAAACATATGTAAACAAAGCCCAGCTCTGCAGCCTTTTGCACCTCTCTCTCTTTTCCCATTCTTGCTTGGATCTCAGGTGGAATTAAAGGGATTAAAGCTGAGCGTAAATGAGGCGAGTGTGTAAAATGACTCCTTTCTGAACCAAACGGCATGTTCCGTGCTGAGGAAATGAGATGCCCATTTAAATCTCATCCATCCACCGCCTGTGGCCACCACCATGTACCTGCCTACTTAGCCCAAGGGTTAATTAATTGAGGCTTCAATGCACTATTGCAAGAGCATTATTGCATTTGATACTCTACATCTGTGATTTAAAACTCTTTCAGTCCCTTGTCAGCAAGGGAGGGTTTTAACTAGGAAATTAGCATTCAGATAAGGGTATGCTCTATTTGCTTCTGAAAGGAAGAAAATATTAAGGATGCTGGTGCACAAACCAAGCTGTAATATCCTGTCCCATCCGAGAAAGGGCTCTTGGGCCCCACTTCCCAAGGGGACCCACCATATAAGGGGAATAGAACATAGAAAAAGGAATTACAATATTCAGTGGAAATGTCATAAAGTAGAAAACAGACAAGCAATTGTGTTTTATTTTTCAGAAACTTTTCTTTATTCCATGGTAATTATATGTTTCCTGTCTTGACACCTGCCTCATTTTAAATACCCAATCACCCAACCAGTTTATATCCATACTATATTTCAGACTTCTCATGGAGTTCAAATATTAATATTATTCCCCATCTAATTATGAAGACATTAATAATAACTTTTGTTTTCTCTAGATAAGCAGAAAAATAATCATTCCTTATATTCACATAATATCCTTGCATTACACTCAATGGCATGTGTGTGTAATCTGCAATCATTGAAATGAAACACACATTTTCCAGCAATAAAACATAATAGTTTGGGATATGAAGTGACAAAGGAAGTATCCAACTGAAACAGCAGAAAGAATTAAAGTTAGAAAGAATAAAATTTCCTCAACCTTCAGTCTAGCTACCAAATCTCAAAACTGTGAGAAAAGTGGAAGCCATGCACAAACTATGCTGACTGACAAAGTGAGTCGCCTTGCTGCAAATTCTCCTTGTAAGAGGACAGCTTAGTTCACATGGAGTTTCACTCTTGTCTGTGTTGGAAAGGGGCACTTGCATGGGACGGGAATTTCAGAAATAAGCCCTATTTGGTTTAATCTAGATCCGAGCCAAAATCGCAACATGCTCCTATACTGCCTCTCCAGTCCAGAGCTAAAAGCCTAGGATTGGCTTTGGCCAAGCGAGAGGCCTACAATTAGATGGGCAGCAACAACCACTTGCTCCCAGGGATGGTCCATAAGGCATTGTGCCTTGGAACGATGTAGTTACATGACTCAGCAGGATGTCCCACCAAATAACTGCTATTGTTATTTGCCGGTGTTGCAACAGTTATTTATTTTGAAGAGTGCATTCCCTGTCAAGGATGTCACATCATTTTATTGAAAAGGCAGGGAGCAACCGTGTCCTCTTCTTCAACTGTTCTTGGGGAATCAGTGTGGCCACATAACGTTCAGTCTGTCTGTACTGGCTGTCACTGGAGAAGTCATGGGATGAAGCACAGCAGCTGTGTGTCCGAGCACAGCAACAGTTGCACGGATATCTAAAACAGGAAGTGCAGATTAACTTGTCCAGCTGAAACTACAGAGGGAATTTAGGAAGACAGAATGCAATCAGCCAGGACACTGAGGTTAACACAGTTAATCTTCTGGAAAGTGCAGTGGGACCTTTAATAACTGCAACTGGTCAAGGCCTCAGTTTTATGTCTCATCCCAAAGATGGTACTTCCCAGTGACTGGTGGTGCTGTCGTGGCTGGAGGAGGGGAATAGTGCCATCTACTGCAACAGCATCATCTCACCAACACCTAGTCTCACCTGAAGAGAGTCATCGGCATCCTGGATCATTAGAAAAATTAAAGTGCTAGTTAGAGGTTTTTACTGGTTTTCATTTATGGGTGGTTTGTTCTTCTTCAGGACCCCTTCCCTCTATTAGCTATGATGTCTGACCTTGGCAAGCAGAGTTGTTAGTTGGGGGATGGCTAAGCACTCTCTCTGAGGGATAATCCATTATCCCACCGTGTGTGGGGATGGGAGCAACTGGTGCTTTTTTGACCATGTCACTTTTTTTTGAGCTTCTTGACAGACAGCTCTTGAGTACTTCACAGGGCTAATTGTCATTGACTCAAGAAGCTTGTTAGATGTTTGCACAAAGGTTTTTATCCTTTTAACAATTAATCTTTGAACTACAGATCTTAATAAGGCGCTATGAACTTCACTGTGGTATTTTAATGAAGCACCAAGACAGCTATAATGCAGTTCAGGTTTATGAACAAAGGCACAGGACTTTATTTAGCTGGAGGCAATCTATCCACTGCAAATCAAATATCTCTAAGCCATCTTCAAAACAGTGGTGGGCATAAATCCATGTGTTGTCAAGCAGGCCATATCTAGTCTTAAAGACATGTCTGGTCCTCATCCTTCTTTGGTCCATGGGGCACTCATACTGTTTTACAACAAAGAGCACTTCATGAGCCCAAGTCCCTTAATGTAATCATTGTATTCCTAGAATAGCTCTTCTAAGTAGGACTAATTTTTAAGTTCTGTAAATACATGCATATTTTCTGATACCCACTGGTAGTTCTGATACTCCACCCACAGTGCAGAGGGTAGATGCACAAGAGTTTTGAAGTGAGGAATACTGCAGAAGGCTTAAAAGCAATGGGAACTTTGTATATTTGCTCCCCTCAGATGCTGAGAAGGTACCAGCTCCTGTGTGTGCAGCACATATTTGTTGCAGAGGTTAAAAAGAAAACATCATGCTTTAAAAACAGAGGTGTGATTTAAAAAACAAGGAGTAAGGTCTGATCCCACAAGGACTTAAATATGTTCTCAAATGCAACAGAAAAAGAGAGAAAATTGAGGAAGCTCCACATGCTATATGACTGCATACTTAGATAGGGTGTAATTAACAGAGAAGAAGCTGATATAGGTTATCAGATGAAGATCCATGTCCTGGGGCTTTATCAACCATGGGGCACAGAGGAAAGTACCTAATACTCCAGAGATGAAATCATTACATGAGAGGCACACCCCTGAAGTTGCCTTTTAAGCAAGTGTAATAGGACTTTTTCAGTTTCATAAAGTGTCTTGATAACTGGAAAGTGCCAGTTAATGGTACAATGTTCCAACTATGAATTTTACAAAGATTAATCTACCCCTTTAGGATCTAAAGGAGCCAATCAAAGGCCGCCCGGTCTTCGATGTTTTACAGTCTCTGTGGGCACAAAGCTCAGCTGAAACTACCGTTTAACATCCTAAACTGTCATCTTCATCTTCTTCTAGCATAAAAATACATATTTTTTCCCATAATAAAGGTTTTTTATAATAGCAATAAAGTAACTCTAGAGAACATGGTTGTCTTGAGATAGCTTAACTGTGTGTGGTACCTCATAACACCCTGGGGACCCAGCCACCTCATAATAATCTCTTTCTTTACCATGCCTTGCTTAATTAGTGAGTGAAGCCAAAAGGTCAATGCAGGATAAAAATGTAAATCTCAAAGTTTTCATCTGGACCCTAACTTCATATCATAAAGAATATATAGGCAGTGTGCTCATCACAAATCTCAGTACATTAGCAGATAGAAAATGTAATATGTTTTATGGTCTCAACATTTTAGTATTTTAGTGAGACAACAAATAAAAGCCTTAGGTCTTTCTGTATAAAATTATGTCTTTCTCCTCCAAAGGATAACTACTAAGTTGTTAATTTGTTTCTTATGTTAGGAATCTTCTTTACCCTTGCTCTTCTCTTTTATAAATATGATAGTTTTAGAGTATTTTGGTGTATATAACATTTCTTTTATTTTGCCCAGATATACCAAATACTGTGTATGTCACTCTAGAGTCTAGAGAGACATACAACAGAGTACTACAATCTTTTCACCACTTCAGTTCTCCAATGAAAGCAAATGTAATTTTAATTCCAAATCTTATTACTATATTTGAGTATTGGTGTCATGGAAGGCAACATGTTTTGGCAGCTGTTTATCTTATTGGTTCCTTGATCATTTGCTGTGCTGCTTTCCAGTCACCATCTGATGATAAAAATATGCCTGCATTCAAACTGTATGTATTTCTGACACAGTTAGACATATATTTAAACTCCAGTCTTAGCTCCTAATCTGTTCTTCTCAAAAGTGATGGTTGCAGAAGATGGTTGAATAACAGAGCAATCAGGTTTCATTTCTGGATTAAATAATCAATCTAATGGTGTGATTCTATTAGGGAACCAATAATGTGTTTTTTCCCTTCTCTGATTCTAGGCAAATAAGTGGACAAGACATTTGTTGTCCTGACTGATATTTGACCAGTTGATCTGGATTTAGATAAGATGGACAATATAAGAAACACAATAATTCTTCTTCTCAATAAAAATGAAGATCTTAATCTCCCTTCTCCAGTATTCTAACAAAGCATATTTACTCTCACAGTGAAGGCACATGCTTTTTTCTCTGGATATTCAATTGTGAAACATTTCCTTTCTTTATTTTTATGGTATCACTGCTATCAGTAACACACTTACAAATCCATACCAGGACCCAGAATACCTTTCATTAGGCAATATATTGAAGTATGTGGCAGTTTCACAGAGCGGCTCTAAAATAAGAGAATGTACTTTCCCTTTTGGTTCAGTTCCCTATTAAGGAATAACAGCTACCTTTACAGTTTTTATATGGTTTCTCCTGACAGCAAAAGTTAAGTGAATGTAGCACTCTGTCTGGATGCTTATATGCTTGTTTCATCTATTATTCAGATATATCACTTATATAATGCTTTCTATAATGAGTTGTGGTCGAGAAGTTTGTACACCGTTTTTGTTGAGTCAAAGAGTGGGCAGCTTGAGAATCTACTACCCAAGTATTAGCTGCCTTGCCATATCCAGTCTAAAAATTCCTTCAATTCAGAATTTTTAGATCCTTCATGTTAAAATTCCTATTTGTATTCACATGCAGAGCAGACTGCAATCACATAAGCATCACAGAAGCATCCTTAATGGACCTCAGCTCTGAACTCAAGGAGGCTGCACTCTGTTCAGTCATCCTGTCTTCATTCCCATTTGGTGTCTTCTCCCAATTGCTATGGAGTGTGAAAATTGTTTCTTTCAGAATGGGCAAATGCTCCACTGGAAACTGAAACGACACTTCAAATGGTTTGGTAGAGGCCACCAATCCTTTTTATCAGCTGCAGGGTTGGTAGCAATAGAGAAGTTTACAGTTTTCTGCTGGAAGTCTGGAAACTCTCCATACTCTCTGGAGCTCTTCATTCAACCCACAGAGGATTTCAGCCCTTGTTTGCAGTGTTAACATTGAGAAAATGTCAAAGTGTATATCATATACCTTCTGGTCTGCTGGGTTTGTGTCCTTATGTACTGACAAGCAGAAATATTCCAGCAATGCTAGGAACAGATTAAGAAAGATATCAGTAATTAAAATAAGACGGTAGAAGAATGCTGGAAGGAAGAATTCTTTCTGTTACCCAAACAGTAAAAGACAATACTGGTGCTGGAAAAGTAAAGCTTCTAAAAATTTACCAAACCCCCAAGCCACCTCATAAACATGAGCACTCATCCACATGCACTTCTTGAAAGAGTCTTTTAAAAAGGTGTGAACAACCCCCTGGATTTCAGCTCAAGGCAAACTGTTCCAGAAATTGACATGATATGAGACCACATTGACAGGATATGAGACCACATTGACAGGATATGAGACCACAAAATTATTTTCCTTTAACTTTATACCCATGTCTTGTTTCAGAAAGATCAAAACCAACCAACAAGATTTTTAAGCAAAACAGGAAAAAAAACCCCAAAACGCCAAAACAAAAAACAAAAGAAAATGCCACACCAACACCAGCATCCCTCCTCCCAGACTCTGCTTACAGGTGTTAAAAAAAATTATTTTTGTTACACTTTCTAGGCAGATCAAAATGTAACAGAGGTTTTTCTTCATGAATTTTTGCTTACTATACAAGATCAAGAAGGCCTGAAACATGAGGATGCAATAGTCCAGTCTCACCAGTGCTACAACAGCACTTCCTCTGATGGTGGATTTCACTTTTTTGATAACTGTTAAGGTGATGGCCCATCTGTGCCTCAGATATGCCACATTGTCCCTCCAGAAAAGCAAAGCAAAGTAAAACTTGAAACAAATCCTAAAGATTCAGTGCATCTCCAAGAAAGACAACACACTGGCACAGTTGTATCTGTTCCCTCCTTTTCAAGGGACACACCTTTGAATTCAAACCAGTGTTACGTTTGTTTGCTACACAACCCAAAGTACAAAACTCATCAGATATGTACTGCATGGCGACAGGTCATATTCCTAATTCTGGTTGGCAGTGGCTTGTTAAACATTGTTTCCCAATAGTTAATTACTCTTAGGTGTGGTTAAGAAATTAGGATTCCAGTTGCACTTCATGGGCAATGGGAAGTGTCTCTTGCTAATTAAAATCCTTTTTTGTAATGCAGAGCACAAGAAGTAAATAGGTCTCTGCTTTGATTTTGTTATAGTCATAGATGACCACCAGTTTAAAATTTGGAATACTAGAAATTTATTAAAGGTAAATGAGCAAAGTCAGTGTGCTGGGCGAACTTGGGAGCCTCGGCTCCGCCAATGGTTCGCGCCGGTAATACGCAATAACCCACTTTTTATAACCATGTAATTCCCTCCCCTGTAGTCTCTTGCTGCTCCCTTATTGGTGTCTGCTGCTGCTGCCAGGGATCAGTCAATAGTTCGATTGGATAGTAGTCCTTTATGTTTCCCGCCACGTTGAAATCTCCGGATGAAGATAGCAGGTCTTCCTTTTGTGGTTCCTTTTAGCCGCCCCTTCCCCCTTTTGTCTTTGGTTTATTGCTTCATATCTCCTGTTTCTTGTAAATGCACCTAAAACATACCCTTAACATAGCAGGACATAGCTCGTCATAGCAACACAATATGACAGTTTGACATTTTGCAGCTTTAAGTGAAAAGTTAACCATATGAATGCAAACTTTATTATTTCAAACCAAACTTGATAAGCAAATCATTCATTCTCATTTTTATTAGCTATTACAATTTGAAGGCCACTGATTTCTTGTGTGAGGATCTGATAGGGAGCTGTTGTATGTTTAGTAGCATACTCAGCAGGTACAGGAGATGAATTGTGTAAAACTTTCTTAAAATAAATGTGTGCACTCTGAGGTACCTATGTGTTTGAGAACAAAGAGCTGGAAGAAGATGAAAATATCCTATTAAACCTCATTTAAAAACTGCTTTAGCATTTGTTAAGTGTAGGGCCTCATTAAAGCCACCATTCCTGGAATCCAGGCAAAGCACTTCACACAATTTAATTGTTTCCACAACTAATTATTTTTATTTTCTAATATATGCCCTGTGCCATGAGCAAAGAGCAGATTCCCCTCCCCCCCCCGCCCGTTTCCATTTAGCACAGCTTCAAATGCTTACAATAAAGGTGAGTGCATTTTACTGCTCTTTGGCTTCAGCTAATTTTGTTCTATAACAAAACCAATTAGACTGGTGCAGTCCCAATTTTTCCCCCTCATTTCCAGCTGCAGAACCTGAATCTCTCTCAAAAGTACTTTCTTCCTTAGCCACAATTTTTTTTTTTTAATGTCATAATCAAATGATTGTTGTTTGGTTTAAATAGAAGAGATGAGAAAGCAACGAAACAGGCAGCTTCAGAACAAAAATTGGAACATGAAGAGACACTTCAAGTCTTTGCTTTTCTACTGATGAGGCAATCTCTATTTATGAAAAATAAATTAATTCCCTGCTTAGGTTTGCTGTTTTCCTAGTTATATGCATTTTCACCATTAATTAATAGGGAGATGAGAGACTGCACAACAACAAGCCCTATGCAATATGAATGGATCCTTGGATTAACTGAATAGCTATTCTCCTTCAAGCATTGTTTTAGGTGGTGGCTGCATCAAGGATAAGACTCTTTCTCCCTTTTTGAGATGCATCCTGAGCAGACGCTAGAGACCTGGCTATGGGTCTGAATAAAGGGTAGAAATCTTACCAACAGGCAAGGCAAAACATTAGTACAGCACATAATATAATGTTCTACATGGAAAAACAAAACAATTTCTCTATTTGCTTCTTTAAAAAAGCCAAATTCTCTATTGAGATCGTGGGAGAGAGCCAAGTCCTTTCTAGCTGCCCAGCTCCAATGCACATTTACTTCAAAGGGTTATGTATGACTACTGGCCTGGGTTATTAACTGTCCTGAAATTCCTCCTCCGTAGGGCTTTTGACTAGTTTAGATGTCCATTTCATAGTGAAAACAGGTGCTGTGATCTTGTTAAAAGAGCAAGGGTCAAAGACAGCATCTAGCCTCTTACCACCCATGCGTGTGTCTTATGCTAGTTACTTGTTACAGTATTACACCTTATTTTTGGTAGATACCAAGCAAACTTCACCCCTTTGTTTGGTTAAGATCTTGTAAAAGGGAGTAAGAAGCTACAGCATCTTCAGATTTTCTGAGAAAACAGAGTGCAATAACTGGAGAAATGAAAATTCTCTGTACTGCTATACTTTTTCCATGCTGAACTCTTATTAGGTTTCGAAAAGAGTTTCACATAATGAGGCCTAAAACACAATCGAGACCTCTGGGAATGATAACGGTGTATCTAAAAAGCTAATATTAACAACTATAACAATGTATTCTAGCAGTAGAACAGAGGGAATTACAAGCTGTTAGAGAAAGTTCCTTAAAAATGTGAAACTACTTTGATCCACACAAGCTTGTCACAGAGCTATGTAATAAAGCTAAGTCATGTGAATTTGTAGTTAAAAGATGAACCAATTAGAGCCTGAATAATTTGTAATATAACTGATAACAGGTCAAAGCAAGGTTATTGCAGGAAATGGACTTGACTTTGCAAAGAACATTGGATATTTGCAGGGCTAGCAAAAACAACTTCTCAAATTAAAGTGTTAGTAAGCAGTGAAAGAACAGAAGTACATTTCATTAAAAATAAATATCAGGTACACTGTCAAAATACTAGACTATGGTCAGTGAAATAAAACTAATATAAAAAGGAGGGTGATATTATATGTATATATTCTGAAAGAAACCATATGTTTAGTTTGCATTCAAACGTGTACTCTTCTTAAAAAAAAAAAGGTTGTTTTCACATGCCTTTAGTATTTAAATAATGCAAAAACCCAGCAGAAACAGGCAAATTTGTTGCTCACTTATTCACAAAACATGCAAAATACCAATAATATGAGACAGAAAGCCATACCAAATGACCTGCAACACAACAAGAGCCCCTAGTGGGCTTCCAGAAGTCTTCCTCATGACAAGTTTGTGTTGACATGTGTGTGTCGGTTTCTCTGTTTTTTATATGAAGTGAATAGCAAAGCAGCTCCAAAAATCATACAGACAAAATAGTGAGTAGGTCAAAGCTTTCCCAGTTCCAAAGCAGCTGCCTGGATGAGTGTGACAGGAGATATACGTATCCATAAAAAAGGATCTCCACCTTCTTATGGTATCAATCTTCTACACGTGTGTTAAAAAAACCGCCACACTTTCCCTGGCTGTATGTTTTACACACAGTTCAAAACAAAACCCCTCCTGCCCATGAGATAACACAAGGGAGCTATAATGTAAAAGGATCCTGTATCGTATGCAAAAGGCATGATACCTTTTATTTAAAATTCAACAAAAGCACTATAAAACTCCTAATATATATATGTGCATATTTAAATATGTCAAAGTACACCTAACATCTTGACTGTAAATACAAATGGAGAAACTGTCTTTTCTCACAGCTAGAGCACTGTAAATACACTACAAAGATCTAAACAACACATACTATTTTTCTTTAAAATTAAAGGTAGTGAAGACATTTAATTTCTGATTTAGAGACTGAGGACTGAGATCCTAAAGCTGCTTATTCTTTTATTGTGTTTGGATACTAGGCCATAATTACATCACCTCAGTCTGTTAGGTTCTTCCATACCGGTACTAGTGTGAAGGTAGTCAAAATGGCAGTAATTTCTGATAGAACACAAAGAAAACATATGAATCCAGAGTGTGTGTGCAGGTGCATGAGAAAAAGCCAGAGGTTTTCAGCCAAATTTGACTGGGTTTGTGTGGCAATGTTTTCATAGCAGGGGTCTACAGGTGTGGCTTCTGTGAGGCACTATGAGAAAGCCTCATGTCTAAAATAACACCCATGCCAGTTATCTCTGAGATATCTCTGAGACCCACCACTGGCCAAGGCCAAGGTCATCAGCAACTGTGGTAACACCTCTAGCATAACAGGTTTAAGAAGGGGGAAAAAAACTCTGCACAACAGCAACTGCAGCCCAAGAGAGGAGTGAGAATATGTGAGAGGAACAGGTCAGTGCAGAATAAAGGGGAGGAGGTGCCCCAGGCACTTCAGCAGAGATTCCCTTGCAGCTTGTGGTGCAGACCATGGTGAGGCAGCTGTGCCCTGGCAGCCTATGGAGGTCCGTGGTGGAGCAGAGATCCATTTGCAGCCCATGGAAGACTTCATGCAGTCTTCTGAGGCAGGTGGATGACTCTGAAAAAGGCTGTGACACAGCCCATAGTGAAACAGGCTCCTGGTCGGACCTATGCCCCTGTGGAGAGGAACCCATCCTGGAGCAGGGTTGCTGGTAGGAGTTGTGACCCCATGGGGACCAACTCTAGAACAGACTGTTCCTGAAGGACTGTACCCCAAGGAAGGGACCCACACTGGAGCAGGTCATGAAGAACTGCAGCACATGGGAAGGACTCACATTGGAGAAGTATGTGTAGGACCATCTTCCATGGGAGTGATCCCACAATGAAGCAGGGGAAGAGTGTGAAGAGGAAGAAGCAGCAAAGACAAAGTGTGTTGAACTGACTGCAGCCCCCATTCCTCATTCCCCTGCACTGCTGGCAGAAGGAGGAAGAGAAAAATGGGAACGAAGTTGAACCCAGGAAGAAGGTCTTTTAAGGTTTGGTTTTATTTCTAATTATCTCATTATCCTACCGTGATTTGCTTGCAAAAAATGAAACTGCTTTCCCCTAGTTGAGTAATTTTTGCCCATGACATGAATTGGTCAGTGGTCTCTCCCTTTCCTTATCTTGACCAATGAACCTTTCATTATATTCTGTTCAGCTGAGGAGGGAAGTGCCAAAGTGGCTTGGTGGGCCCACATAATCCCATTAACTAAGTGCAGCTGAAATGAAGCACCATACAGCAACTTTCACTTCAAAGCACAAGCAGAGGAATAAAGGACACCTTTTCAATAAACACAACTGTGACATCCCCTTAGGAAGTGAACTCAGATACTGCAGCACCTTACCAGTCTCACCAGTGCTCGCTATGGTTTTTACGTTCAGATGTTGGGACATGGCACATTTCCACTGAGACGGCTGCTGGGAGCATTGCACTAGTAATAGTTTTTATCTTTTCCTTTCCCTTGTGCTCTGCAACTCCATCCAAGGAGTTGCCTTCAGAAGTGGAGCAGTGAAGTGAGACTCCCTTGGAAAATTCTACTTACAGCTAGTAGAAATCCAGAAATGTAAAATGGTAAGAAAAGATGGATGAAGGTGCTCCAAACATTATGAAAATTGAAGGCAAAGATGAAGCCTATTAAAAACCAACAACATTAAAGGGACACTGGAAATTCAGCCCCAAACTTTCTTCATGGTTAAAAGAAGTACTTTGAAAAATGTAATATAAATGATAGTGTCTGCCTGATTCCTTAAAAAAAAAAAAAAAAAAGAAGAGATTTTATATGTTGTTTATTTCAAACATACCAAATCCAGTGCTTGGTAAACAAACCACAATCTTTTGAACGGAAAAATGCACAGAAAAGCTGAAACAATCAGGAAGGGGGCCAAGCTATAAATAACTGCTTTGACAAGAGGAGCCTAAGAAACGAAGGCAGAACAAAGATGTTGTCAAGAGAGATATGATGGAATATAACAACAGAGAATTATATGTGAATTAGCAAAAGTACTTTGAACATGGTGTTATGCTACTGCTTAATTTTTTATTTGAAAGCTTTTACAACTCCTGAGAAGTATATATTTTTGGCAAGCAAAATAGGCAGATATTGTGCTACAGAGATCCACTGCAGAATTGTGTTCTTCCTCTGAAAAGGCAGGAGCTGACAGCATTTAGTGTTATGAAAAATAATAGCTGATGTAGCAATAATCTGAGTATCAGAAAGTAGGCAATCTTAATTCAAAATATATTCAACTCCACATCTTCATAATTGTGTGTTTAACCGATTCACAGACCAGAATAAAAGAAAGGCAGACACTCAGCCAGGAGATAGGAGCTCAGGAAAAACCAAAGCAGAAAGCAACTGAGCAAACCATTTTTTGTTCCTGAGAGACAGAGTCTAAGTACATATATATACTTAAGCAAGGAGCATGAAAGATCAACTAGATTTTAAATATTCTTCACACATTCACAGAAAAAAAAAAAAAAGGACTGGATATCATCTTGTCTGTAACCTAAAACTGTACTGTATGTCATCCTGACAGATTATATACTTAACATGTAATAATTTCTAGTTCTGGAGTCTTCATAGAATCATAGAATCAGATGGGTCGGAAAGGACCTCTGAGATCATTAAGTCCAACCCTTGATCCACTACCACCACAGTTACTAGACCATGGCACTAAGTGC
>JAWWLV010000100.1:49295939-49307269 GCA_035041135.1 Platyrinchus mystaceus
ATCAGGTTGGTCAGACAGGACCTGCCCTTCCTAAACCCGTGCTGGCTGGCTCTGATCCCTTGTCCATCCTGTAGGTGTTGTGTGATTGCACCAAGGACGATCTGCTCCATAACCCTTGCCAGGCACTGAGGTAGGGCTGACAGGCCTGTAGTTGCCCGGGTCATCCTTCTGGCCTTTTTTGTGGATTGGTGTGACATTTGCCAGTTTCCAATCATCTGGGACCTCCCCAGTGAGCCAGGATTGTTGGTAAATGATGAAGAGCGGCTTGGCAAGCTCTTCTGCCAGCTCCCTCATCACCCTTGGGTGGATCTCAACTGGTCCCATAGACCTGTGAGGATCCAAGTGGTTCAGCAGGTCACTAACTGTTTCCTCCTTGATTACAGGGGCACTATTCAGCTTCTTATCTCTGTCTACAAGCTCCAGAAGTCAGCTGTCCTCAGGACAACCTGTCTTGCTGTTGAAGACTGAGGTAAAGAAGGTGTTAAATACCTCAGAACCTCTCCAGCCAGCCTGCTTTGTGACTGCAGCGTCCCTAGTATCAGATAGCTTTCTTATGCCTAAATTGAACCTTGCTATGTTACTACCTCTTCATCTTGAACATGGAGAACAAGCTATTCCTTCATCTTCCCAACGGTCTTTTAGGTATTGCAACAACAGTTTGCAGGTTACCTAAAGTCTCTTATATTATCCTCCATGAAGGAGTGGCATAAGCTGTGTATCACAAAGCTGCAATCTTTGTGATATCATATACACAGGGAAAGTGATATCTTCCCTGAAGAAGAAAGCATACAAGCCTGGTAAGTTAAAGTACCACATACTGATTGTGAAACTGTCCTCTCACTCATGGTGCACTGTTGTATGTGCACTTGTATGCAAGTGCCTGCAAACAGATCTGCTCCCTAGACGACAAATTCGGAACTGTATTTCAGATGTCATCCACAAAATCTCTAAATGCATAGTCAAAGACAAAATCTTGTTTAAACCCAAAGAAAATTAATTGATGACTTCTGATCTCCACTGAATTCATAGGAGGCCTAAGCAGCTAAGCACAATATGGATGGCTCCATAACAAATCAAGGTGATACAAATGAAGCAGCACACTCTCACCTCGAGCAGATAAAGTCTGCTTGAGATAATGACATTCCTGCAGTCAGATGATTTCCCTACCTGTAAGCCATTACAGGTTTTCTATTTGTCTCAGCTTTTATGGTGTCCAAATGAAGATGGGCTAGGGATTTTCTTCTCAGAGGACTATGAATTGAACTGAGAAAATCAGGTGCTGTCTATAGGCTCCAGTAACACATGATGCATTAAAATTACTCATTACTTCTGAAAATGTACCCCATAAACTTTTTCTGTGGAAGTCTGTTCTCCATTTGTCAGTTCTACCTCCTGGTGCCACATTAGGTATGTATCTGTCACATCTTCTGAATTACTTTTAAAATTATGGGGGCTAAGTTTTCAAAGCAGAATAGTAGTCAATTCCTCCAGAGTAGATTTAGTATTTCTTTTTAACTTATCCCTGTGGTCCCTCTTATGTATAGTTTGCAAGATGATGTTTCACAATGGTTGCCACATAAAACACTCCTATATTAATACTGAAGATTGTAATATTATGATTTCTTGAACACAATGTTTCAATATATCAGTTTTAGAATTTTCTGCCTTTTCTAGGTGAGCCCCCTTATTTGATTTGGGTGTTGCTTGGGGCTGTGACATGGGAAGAGGATACTTGACTTGTCATAATACCCCAGTTGGCATTAATTTTAAAATGTTCATCAAATCCTCACAGCCATTTCTAGATGTATTTCTGGTGAAGAAAGACTGGTCTTTGGTTGTTTGCCAGTGGAAACAAAGGAAAAGCGCCTTTTTTTTTTTTTTGAGGTCAAGGCAACCTGATAAAATACAGTTTCTGGAATTTGTTGAATTTAAACTATGCAGAAATAATATCAATCGTTATAAACAAGAGAACTTACAGGTTTCTTCTCTTGGTCTCAGTGAACTTCAACTGCTCTCTTTCAATTAGTCTCCAAAGATAATTATTATTTATATTACAGCAACACCTAGAGGCTCCTACTGAAAGCAGAGTGCTATTGCACAAAACACAGAAAGGCAAGACCCAAGCTGTATTCTGCAGTCCAAACTGGTTAGCAAAAGAAAGAAGAGCAGAGGAAACAGTAGGAGCCAGAGGAAGAGAATGCAACCTTGGCTGCGTCAAGTCATCGCGCTGGGATGTACCTTTGGCATCTAAGGGGCAACCCAAACATTTCACCATCCTGCTCTCAGAGTTTGCAGCCAAAACCAGATGGATGCCACCACTGCACTGATGCCAGGACCCAAGCTGCAGTTCCTACAGTCACCAGTGGAAGAAAAGCATCATTTTCTCTATCAGAGAAAACACACCCAAGACCCAAACCTATCACATTCTATGAAGATTTTTGAGTCCAGAACAGTGCTGGCAGGAGTGTGAGGAAGGATAGTGTTTTAGCAGTAGTTTTGCTTACCAAAATGTTTTGTAACAGCTCTGCTCCTGCTATTTAGTCCTGCAGTATCTGTTTCGGAACAGACCAATGCAAAATCTCTGGGCTCATTTTCTCTGATGTCACTTGAGGTTACACAGGGCTACAAAATATTCCAAGGTTTGGAAATCACCCAGAAGTGTTCATTCATTTTTGGCTCCAGCCTTTTTTTTTTAGTGGAAAGAACTTCAGCTTTGAGGCTAAATCACTGGCTGGAGAAGACAAGAGCAAATGAAAGGCAAGGGGTACCACATCCAACCTGTAAGCTGGATGTGTAATGAGAACGATTTGGAAATACTGCAAAGAGCAAACTGATCCTGGTGGTAGTGTCAATAGCCTCCCCTGTGAGCACTAATTATATTATTATGGCAACAGACTAACACAAAACTAAAGCACAAAAACATACATTTAAGATCTGGCCAGATGCCAGCGTGCTCAAGGTGCATGCTTCATATCAGATGAAGTATGTTATGGTGTTATTTGTTTTGTTGGACTGCTCAGGAGCGCTAATCATCAACCTGCATACTGCCGTGGACTGTGCCATAAAAAATCAGAAGACAAACAGACCACCTGCCCTCAAAGAGCTCATATGGTTCATGTGAGGTCAGAGGGGTACTGACAGCCTAAGGTGGTGTAGCCCAGCAAGATGGGTATTTGTCTCCAGATATCCATGGGCCATCTATTGTTAAGTCACAGAACTTTGAAAAAGGGTTTTCAGGGAGAACAGCATGACTTTAATCACGTTTCCAGTGAGATTGTCATTAAGGAGGCATATAGATTTTTTAGTTATTTCTCCTTCTGCCTGCAGTCCTCTTACACCATACCTACCAGGTGAAATGTTCCAAAACAAATATATTGCAATATATTATAGAGAAACAGGTCACCCAGACAAGCATCAATACTTGCTTGTGAGCAAACAAGAACATTACAAACAATACATCAGGCCCTTGCTTGATGCTCCAAGTTTAAATAAACAGCACCTTCCATTTCCTGGGTTGTAAATAGCAAGTATTTGGCAATGGTACTTAAGCAATTCACAAAAGACAGAGGAAGGGAAGAACATCCCCTTTATTTTTGGTGGATCAGATGATACTGGAGAACATATCTGTGCATGTGAGGGGAATGGGAGGGCATGAGGCCAGAGCTGCATGGAGGGGATTTTTATGCAATGGGAATAAATCTGTGAAAACATGTAAGTGGAGCTGCAGAAGGAAATCTGCAGCCGCCTGAGCCAGGCGATTGAATGGCAGAGAGGATGGAGGCTATTTGAATACTGATGTGGCCCTCACTTTCTTCCATTTCCATTAATGACATGCTCATCAAGGGCAAACAATGGGACCGGCTGCCTGCGCCTGTCACACTGTGTGGGTGCTGGGAATGCCAGGCTGTCATCCCGGGGCTGCATTTAGAGACCTGCACGCTAATAAGAAGTGCTCTGTGCCATCAATGCAGACAGGTGCTTCCGAGGCTGGGACATGCTCCATTCCCTTCCCCTGAAACCCTCCTCTCCCAGCCCCCTGACAGACACCATGAAATGCACAAATTAACAGCCCCATCATGTTGGGCTGCTGCTGCCTGCGGTGAAAGCAGAAAATCAAGTTGTCACCCAGGGTGCAGTGATAAAGCCACAGCCTCATTTCTCTGTTGGTGCCCTATAATAGCAAATGCCAGACAGCTGGATGGATTGGGAGGTTTTAGATTAGGGTCCTGATGCACTTTGGCCACTGAATTAGCAGTTGCTGTTTTTATGCAGATTATTTGTGTGCAAAACAAACATCTGGAAAAAGCAAAGGCTCCAGGGTCAGATATTCGATGCCTCTTTCCTCTGATGAAGCAGAAATAATAGAAATTCTATGGTGCCTTTGCAAAAATTCTCCTTCTCCACGTTGGTGAAAAAGCAAAAAATCTTCCTGGATTTCCCTTTAGAGACCTTCCCAGCAAATGCACAAGACTAAGTTTGCAAGCATTTGCCCACAGACAAACTGAAGAAGAATCTCAAGTCAAGACAAGATCATAATTTTACAACAAAAGCTGTTAGATAAAAGTCACAGCAAGTGTCTCTGGGAAGGAAAACATGAGGATGAACTCTCCAAAGTAATTCTATTTCCATAGCATAGCTTTCCTCTTTGGTAGCGGGATCTTCTTACAGCTACCCAAGACCCACTGCAGTAAGAAGGTTTAGCTATTTTCACATATGTGTAGCTCAGCCAGAGTTGAGAACTGATGTCCAAAGCTCTGAATCCAAAATGGGGCTGCAGTCACCCTGAAACTCCCATTGCCTCTTTACAAAGGCAGATACCTGAGCTTCTGAATGAAAAACAAGGGCCAAAATGGAACTAGAATGAGCCACTGGCAAGGAATGTGATGGTGACAGAGACTGGCAGCACAGATGTTGCCCCACAGCAGGTGCTGCACCAGCGATAAGGAGCAGAGGGGTCTGAGCCCTTCAGACTCCAAGGAGTTTAATGACATAATGGCCTGAGAACTTCAACATAAAACAGGAAGAGCAACTAACGAAACTTACAACATAAAACCCCCCTCCTGTCATTTTTATAGTAATAGTAAAACACTTTATTGAATTTATGAGCTACATAATGACTATGAAGAATGTAACTTGAATTAGAACCAACTCAGAAGTATAATATCAACTATAAACCCTTTTCTATTACCCCATCCCTTTATCATCATCCTGTCTGGCTCTTTTTGAACTAAGGAATATTGCTTTCTTCAAAATTTAGTCTGAGATCCAACTACTAACTTCTCAATAAATCAAAGAAACCCCAAGCATCAGTAACAGACGTGGAGCCAAAAAATCAACGTATGGTCCAGGAACAAATTTTATAGCTAGAGTTAGGAAATCATTGAAAAAAACAAAAAGCAAACAACACTTCTGGGAAGGCTGTGCCTGGGAAGGTATGGGGGAATAACCTGAACGCTGAAGGTTTTCATTGTGAAGCTCCATAGCAAGGCACAGCACAACATTATTAGACGATTCAGACCCCAAAATGCAAATCTTCAGCACAGACCTTCAAAACAAAAAGCACAACCTCACAATGCAATCCCCAAGCAATTTGGAAGTCCATTTAGGAGCAAAAGCATTAGCAGGACTATGTAGCACCATCTCCGGAGCCCTTTCAGTCCCAAGGTTTGACATGAGCAATAAAATCTGCGCAAAGCTGGAGAATGCATTGAAGGGCTGTTTATATCCAGATCAATTATTTTTGCAGAGGAATTTGTAAATAAATGATTGTGGGGGAGGGAAATGAACATAACACAGCTAAAGCAGCATGTTTTACTGTGTTTTCTGATTCCATTTTACTTCTTTAGTCTCTCTGGTCCCCAAGGATTTTTCTGTAGGGCTGATAAAATAAAATGGGTGAAACAAAGCCATAAGCCAGTTAAATCTGAAAGACATGTCATCTCATCTAAAAAGAAGAAACGGACCATTTCCATGCCTAAGGCTGACAGCAACGCCTGAGCTAGCAATAGCGCTATTCCATTTGATTTATAGAATAATGGGGTGACAAATGATGACAAAAATAAACTTTTACTGCACTGAACTGCTCCTTTATTTATGAAATTTGGCCAAGTAGTGAAATCTTTTATCTGCAAGTTGTAACATGGAGTGGAAACGAGCGATTATGGTGTGGTAATAGTAATCCAGTGATGGAGGCCGAGTCAGTCAGAAATGGATTGAGGTAAAATAACTACTGCACCATGATAAATGTGAACAGCACTTTGCTGACAGATGATCTAACAGGTGTTCATAACAACTATATAAGAGGATTTATTTATGACTAGACACAGCCACAGCACTGTAAATCAACTCCAGCAGCTGCACACCACTGAAACCAAGTCCCCGATGGAGAAACAGTGCAAGAACCAAAAGAACACAATTCACTCCAGAATCTTAATCATCAAATAACGTGGGTTTTTTTAAGCAATTACACCACAGTGTGAAATCAGAATGACTTTCAATTATGTGAAGCTGAGCCACCAACTAACTTTGCCCAAATCTAGGCACTGGCACAGGCCCGCAGATCCATATAGAGCAGAACAGTTACTTTTCGACTCAGTATCAAAGAGGTGCCCTTTTTGTTTTATGATAAAAGTAGCCACTTTGGTGCTGTTCTATCATGATGCTGAGACAGTAAGGGCAAGAGGAACAGAAAGGCAATACACTCTGCCTCATCACAGTGTAGTCTCCTTTAGCTATGTTGAATCCAAATGTCTGAGGACTGCAGTCCAAACCATATCAATGAAATTATGTGAGTGCCAAAACCAACCCTAAAACCTAGCAAAACACTACTGCCTCACAGAAAAGGTTATGAGGTTTTTAAACCGAAACCATTCTGCTGGTTTGCTTTAGAGGATACATCTGCAAACCTGTGCAGAAAGACAGAAATTCCTTCCTGCTGAGGAAAGAATCAATGGTACCAAGTGGGACGGATACCTGTTTTTTGGAAAATAGTCTAAAGAAATAACTAGATTTGTAATTCTTTCTTCTCTTCTTTTTCACAGCTGACATTTCAGAGTCATACCATTTACTTTCCAAAGAGGATTCAGCAAATGCTGGCACACTGTGCACTGCTGGTGCACGTGTAGAGCAACTAGATGCCTAAAAATCCTCACACAAATATATAAAATTAGGTAAAACCAAAATGAAAATCATAGGAAATAATAGATACTGCAGTATCAAATTATTCTGCATGTTAAACACCATCTGCAAAAAGAGGGAAGTGTACCCTGCAGCGAGGTACCCCATTACATACAAGCAAGCCCCCAGGCACCATTTACAAGATCAAGGTGTCTGTAGTGATCCAGGGCAGAGCCAGCTGCCCCTTATGGAGCTGCAGCTGGGGTCTGCCAGGATTGCAAGGAGTGGAGGCTGTCACAACAGGGTGGCCTTGGACAGCTTTAGGCTTCTCAGTCTAGAACTCCCCCCAGCAGATGTGTTGCAGAAGGAGAAGAGTTGACACTGCCTCTCCTAAGATTGCTGCCTTCCCTGCACCTCCCTTGCTTGCTCTGTTCCAGACGCTGGACTCAGGGTACTGCTGTGAGCCCAATCTGGTGGGTGTCCCACAGTCCAAGACAACGCTGAAGCTCTGCAGGGTGGCTGGAAGCACCAGAGTGCTCCCTCACCCATTTGCTGTGGCTGAATGGCTGCCAGTCATGACTGGTACAAGAGGAGGCCTTCCACCACCTTCCCACCACATGTCCGGAGTTCACCAGCATTTTTACAGGGTGGGAGGGTGTGAAGGATCCAAGTGTGCCAGCTCTTACTCTTTCCTGAATGAAAAGGGTGACTTTGTCAGCTGGTTTTGCAAGGCTTAGACTAAATCCTTCCCATCAAGGAGAAAAACAAATCTGGGTTGAGTCACAACAAACATGCTCCATGAGATGGTGTCAAGAGCAGAGTTACCTTCCCTCTTCTCTGAAAGCCACAACTGGCAAAGCGGACAAAGGAGGAGGCAAGTCCCCAGGAGTGGGATGAGACCGGGCTGAGACCTGGAGAGGATTGGAAAAGCAGTGCTGGAAGCCAACAAAACTCACTTTTGCCCTCTCTTCTATACATGTACAGTGAAAAAAAGAAGAAACCCCTTACACTTCACAAAGGGGAATATATGTTTGTCTGTAGAAACAAACAGAAAGCAAAGCAAAGGCAAACTATCAAACTCTCACTATGCAAAAACTTTCTAATCTGTTTGTCCTTACTCTTGTTGCATAATTCTTGAATTCATAATTGCCAGCATCGGTTTTATAACTTGTACTAGACCACAATAATCCTGTAGTCTTTCTGAGGCTCACTTATCTTTGGCACGGGTGAATTAATAAAATTATACTACAATTTCCTCTTTATGATAACATATGTGAGTTGATATTGTTTTTCCTATGTTTCTGCAGGTCCAGTTGCATTTGAATCCTGCCTGAGTAAATAACCCTCACCTCCCACTCCTTAAACTAGAACTTCATACAATTCCTAAACCATCTTAGCAAACCCCGCCCTACCAGTCCTGCAATACTATGCTTTAGCCTTGCTCCTGTGTCCCAAATTGTGCACGCAGGTACGTTCCAAGGCTGCCCAGGTTTACATACTTGCTGAAGGCACGTGGTTCTCAGTGTGCAGCTCCTGACTGAAGAGCCTGCCACAGAGGTAGGAGCTGCTGTTACTTGGTACAAGCAAGTCACTCTGAAGTGAATTTTAGATTGCATTTTAGGCTAGTCATCAACCTCTATATGCCTCTACAAATGATGAAAAGTATGGAAGAAAGTGAACAAAAATTACATATAGCAAACCCAAGAAACTATTGTCAGCTACTGCTACTGGCTCTTGACTGAGTGCAACTTCCACTGTTCACATAAGAAATGTACACATGGTTTTGTTTAGGTTCCTGAGGAGCTGAACCTTATGCATGCAGAGATACTTTGCTATTTAAATATCTGTCTTTAAATAAAGTTTCTTTCCAAACTGCTATCTGGGGAAGGCAGCATAAATTTTCAAAGCTCACCATCATGCTGGCCTGGCAGAGAGTTGTGGGAGCTGTGCTGCCCACCAGGGGCTACGATCTGTGATGCTGCTGAGAGGATACCCCAGCTTGTCAAGAGCATGGACTACTACCCACTAGTACTTTTTCATGATAGTACAATGATGCCACAAGTCAAAAAATGGGCAGGACCAAGGGAGACTATAAAGTCCTGGCAAGGCAGGTGAACAACATCAGTGCCTAAGTCATCTTCTCATCTCTCTTACCAGTTAGAGAAATGAGGACAGCTGGAAGCAGATGCATAGTGCTGATCAACATCTGGCTTTGAGGCTGGTGCCATTGAGAAGGTTTTGTCTTTTATGACAATGTGTTGTGCTTTAATGATTGTAGCCTGTTAGGGAGGAATGGGATCCACCTGCCTAAACAGGGCAATAGAATCTTTGGCAGCAAGCTGACCAATTTGCACAGACAAGCTTTAAACTAAAGGACTCAGGGAATGGGGTCCAAAGTGCCATTGCTTCCTCCTGGGGAATTCAGTGCAGTGAAAGATGTTCCTTGACTGCTCCTCATTGGTTACTCCTCAAAGGACTAACCTCACTGAGGGTGTTTATGGTTGTGGTGAACCCTCTTACACTCCTTCTAGGGAACCCAGTTCCTTGATTAAACCAGATGTGGGGGGGAGGGGAGTGACATGAGGCTTATCCCTGGCAAGCTGTGGGATGGTATGAAAAGGTCAGAAGGATAGGGTGCTAGTGAGGCCTCTCTGCAGGTGACTCCAAGAGGTACTAGACGTGCTGGAACACGCCTGCAGTCTCACAAAGATGAGCCAGGGACTCCTGAGATAACAGAAGCCAACGCAGAGACACCAGGAAATATCTCCAAGGTACTGAAGGGTGTTCTATCGGATGGTGACGTGGCTGAGAACCCAACTGAGGTGCCTTTACACCAATGTACACACCACGCGCAATAAGCAGGAGCATTTGGAAGCCACTGTGCTGCTGCAAAGTTATCCCCTTGTTGTCATTACTGAAACTTGCTGGGACGAATCCCATGATTAGAACACAAGTATCAATGGCTGTGGGCTGTTCAGAACAGACAGGAAAGGAAGAAGAGGCAGAGGGGTTGCTCTCCACATCAAGACAGGGATTATGTGTGAAGAGCTGCCTCTGAAAAACAGCCATGAGCACCCTGTGGAGGTCAAAAACTGAGGCAACGGGCTGACTGATCAAGGGGAGCCTGTTGATGAAGCCTTCCTGCTCCAGCTACAGAAGGGATCATGCTCACAGGCTCTTGTCCTGCTAGGAGACTTCAACCACCCTTATGCCTGCTGGGAAAGTGGCATGGTGAGCTGTAGGCAACCCAGGACACTCCTGGAATGCATGGAGGATAACTTCTTGAACCAGGTGATGGACAGCCCTACCAGAGGGAATGAGATACTAGATTTGATGGTCACCAGTGTTAAGTGAGCTAACTGGGGATGTCAGGACTGGAGGTAGCCTGGGTTGCAGAGACCATGCATTGGTGGAATTTGCAGACTTGAGGAATATAGGTCAGGTAAGGAGTAAAGTCAGGCTCTTAAACTTTAGGAAGGCAGACTTCTAGCTCTTCAGGAAGACAGTCAGTGGGATCCCCTGAGAGACTGCCCTCAGGAACAAAAGAGTGGGACAGAGCTGGCAGATCTTTTACAAGTCTTCCATATAGCACAAGAGCTAATAACCCCCAGGAGAAAGAAAGTGGACAAGGAAGGCAGGACACCTGCATGGCTGAGTAGGGACCTGCTCGTCAAACTAAAGGGCAAGAAGCAAATGAAAAGAAAAAAATTTCCAGTGGAAATTAAGACAATTAACCTTGGAAGAGAATAGAGATGAAGTACAATTGTGCAGTGAGGCGGTGAGGAAGGCCAAGACAAAACCAGAAATGCCTGGAAAGGGATGCAAAGAGTAACAGGAAGGGCTTCGACGGGTATGTTTATCAGAAAAGGAAGGTCAAAGAACGTGTATCCCTTCTGACAAACAATGCGGGCGAACAGGTAACAATGAACAGTGAACAGGCTGAGGTACTGAACAATTTTTTTGCCTCAGTCTGCAATGGTGACCTTTCTTCCCACACCGCTGCAGTGGAGGGATGACAGGATGAGAACTGAAAGAGCAAAGTCCCTCCCACGATAAACTGAGGATCAGGTTCAAGACTACTTGAGGAACCAGAATGTACACAGATCTAAGGGACCTGATGAAATACATCCCAGCGTTCTGAAGGAAGTGGCTGATGTAGTTGCCAAGCCACTCTCCATGATATTTCAAATGTCATGGCAGTCAGGGAAGTCCCA
>JAWWLV010000100.1:49308228-49333489 GCA_035041135.1 Platyrinchus mystaceus
CCCCTCTACTCTGCTCTGGTGAGACCCTATCTGGAGAGCTGCATCCAGCTCTGGGGTCCCCACCACAGGAAGGACACGGACCTGTTGAAGTGAGTCCAAAGGAAGGCCACCAAGTGGATCAGAGGGCTGAAGCATCTCTCCTATGAGGAAAGGCTGAGAGAACTGGGATTGTTCAGCCTGGAAAAGAGAAGACTTTGAGGTGACCTAATTGTGTCCTTCCGGTACCTGAAGGGAACTTACAAGAAAGATGGGGTAGGACTATTTACAAGGGCATGTAGTGAAAAGGCAAAGGGGAATGGGTTTCAATTGAAAGAGAGCAAATTTAGACTAGATAACAGTAAAAAATTCTTTAGTGTGAGGGTGTTGTGGCACTGGAACAGGTTTCCCAGGAAGTTGTGGGTGTTCCATTCCCTGCGAGATACAAGGCCAAGTTGGATGGGGCTCTGAGCAACCTGGTCTAGTGAAATGTGTCCCTGTCCATGGCATGGGTGTTGGATCTAGATAATCTTCAAGGTTGCCTTCAAAGCCAAACCATTCTATGATTCTATAATCAGCCAAAGACCTGTACCAAGAGTTTTTGAACCACTAGACAAAGTCACAGAGTGTTGAAAAATGTAAATTAATACCAGAAACTCCCCAAGTATCCTTACTATGCACATTTCTGGGTTTAATGCTAAAGCATATTAAGTACTCCAGGGAGGCAGAAGTTACCCAGCAATGTGTGTGACTTACAGAGCATTAATTCTTTGATTTGTACTGTGGTATGAGAAGCAATTCTTATTTGTTTTCTCCTTTACAAACAAGGCTGAAGTTTTCACAGTTCATATCAAATATCATCTAGACCAATCTGCATTTTCTCTGAGACAACAGTAATTTCTACAATGACTCATTTTTCATCTGTTAGAGTAACTTTTACATCAACTTGAAAACTAATCAATAAAAAACTTACTGCAGGATTAGGACTACAGAAAATAATGTTAACACTGATTAAGAATATGTACACTTCTGTTGAGGGCACAAGACTCTCGTTTCTTTTTATGAGAAGTACCAGTATATTTTGGTATATTTAAGTATATTTAAGTACCAGTATATTTTGCACACTCTAGAACTACATTTCTCACAGAAGTGCAACTTAAATGCCTTAAAAATCCAAACCCTCTTCAGAATTTGCCAATAAGTTCTGCTACACATTTGAGCCTCCTTTTAGTTCTACTGGATTTTATTAGAGAATTTGAGAAGAATTTAGAAGGACTGTGCAGTAATGCAATATTTCTGATGAAGCAGCATTTTGTACCATCCTAAACCAGAACAGCATCACTTAGCGTCAAAGGACCATGGAAGGGTCCTGGTGACAGAGCAACGGTACACCTATCCAAATATCTTCCCTGTAGTGGAGCCATGAGTTACTGGGAAAAGCCATTTTGGAAGTGAGGAGAACTGATGTGAAATTACAAAGATCAGCATCTTCAGTCTGAACTATGTAACCAGAATACAAAGGGAAGGTTAAAATCAGTGACACCCAAGCTACAAGTAGAAAACTGGGTAAAACAAAGGCTGCACAGCTGTTTGTCTTCTCAGGCCGATTTCAGTTGATATGGCTATGAATTTCTCTTTGCCTCAAGTCCTGTTTTATACAAAGGTAGCAGATGTTTTAATCTAGTTCAAAAAAGAAATCTGAAGCAAAGATCTGAACTATTCATTAAACTAGATGACAGTAATTGCCACCATAGTCTAACAATCAGTATTTAATTTAATATTATCTGCATGCAGAAAATAACCATAGAAGCACAAACACTGGCTGCTTCCATAAGAGTTGTTTGCTGATGTGTATGTAGTGTTCAACCATATTTGCATCTAATTTAGTTAACCTGCATACACAATACTGGCGATCTCTGTTATCAATTCTCTACCAAAACAAGACAAGGGAGCCTCTGCTCATAGCACTACTTTATTGGCATCTTAACAAAATATTTGAGAAAAGGACGTAAGTAGGAACAATGTTCTTAGTAGATAAGTCCAGGTTTAAAAGCATTTCTAGAAAGCAAACACCATTTTGCTGTTCTTACTGAATTTTTACACTTACGTAACAAAACCTCTCTGAACAACAAATTTTTTGCTGCAATCTACCTGTCATTTGAACTCAGTTTTCAAGCAGTGTGATTTCCCTTGAACTTTATTATCTAATATTTGTTCACTATGGGGGGAAAACTGATGGGGAAGAAAGGTAGTGGGGGAAGGGAACAGAGAGGGAAGAACTAGGGTAGAACAAGCGGGAAATACATTAAAAAGCACAGATAACAGACGTAAAATATATGTTCTTTGGTTAGCAAGCAGAAAAAAAGGAAAGAACTTGCATACATGATAGATACACACTAGCATTCTAAAGCAGAAGACAAGAATGTCAAGAGTGTATTCTTCCCCCACTGCCAGATGGAAGGGCTATTATTATAAATGAAAGGCAGCAGTAGTGGATGCCAGGCACTTTTGTTGTGTGCCAGATTCTGAAGTCCAGATGTAAGCAGGTTACCCCTGGGACAGGACAGGCTTCAGCTCCCGCAGCAGAACAGAACCAATCACAGTTTTCTCGGTGTTTATGATGAGCTGTGCTGTAGAGCTCTCCTTCAGCTCCACTGTGACTAGCATCAGTGACCCACTGTGCACAGTTTTAGCTGCAAACCTGGAGAGGTAAGGAAAAATTAAAAAAAAAGGAGAAAAATCACTGAGGATCTTAAGGTCAAAGACTGCTAATATTTCTTTCTGCTAAAGTTAAATGAGCTCAAATATAATCATATATTTCCAAGTTCATTGATGCATTTCAGCATGGATAAACCACAAAAAACTCCATAAATTCTTCAGACATAATATGTGCAGCATTGTGTAAATATTTTTGCACTTAAGAGAACAAAAAAAATCATACAAAATTTTGTATTTAGCAGTACAAACTAAATTCTATTTAAATAATTTTCTTTTAATGTAGATTCTTCAGTTCATCTACAGTATTCATGCCCATTGGCAACCTCTATTCAGCTGTACAGTTTTCTATGCATTTCCACCATGTGGTGCCTCAAAGACAATACAACTATGCTAAATGTAGCAGAACACTCAGACAAGGCCAAACTGTTGCACTTTGTGAAAAGTGTCTCCTCCTGCAATCAGAAATTAATTCAGACTAAAACTGGTCAAAATTATAAACATCCAAACCAATAATTTTGAAGTGATAGTAATAGCAAGACACTGAATCATTCCATCTGTGAATTTATCTCCAGAATATGTAACCATAAAAATGTGACCAATATTTCTAGATACTTTATAATTATTAAAAATTCTACAAAGGAAATAGATAAAAAACCACCAACCAATCACACAGACAGAAGTTAGGACTAATGCACCATTACTAAATTCCAAGACATGAAGAACACACTAATTACATAGAATTAAAAACAAAACTAGCCTTTTAAGCACCACAATTGACTGAAAAGCCATTTTAGGCACAATGAACTTCTGTCAATCCTGTTAATTCATTCTGTGTGCACAGCCAGGCCCAAGAGACAGGAAGCAAGAGGATGGCAACAGCCTCCATCTTTCCATCTTCCACAAGGAGCACATCATGCCTTTCCCCTCCCTCCCCCCCTTGGTTACTTCACAACAACAAAGTTGCTGCACATGGGCTTTTTAAAACACTAACAAGTGTAGAGCAGGTCTGTGACCCAGTCTGACCCCACTTTGCAGGGCCAATCTCCTCTTCTCTTTCTGAATGACACGTGTCTGAATCAGAGCCATCTGCCTCAATTTGCGCAACATCTTCAGCCACAATAGGACACAGTTAGCCCTGACAACAGCTCACAATACAGCAAAATCAAACTGCTGGGCTGACAGCACGCTGTGGCTATTCAAGAGCAAACCAACTGGTCAGTGTCTCCTGTCTGACAATTAGCATGGGCCATGCAAAGCACCTACCGAAGCCCTTGGGGATCTGTTTAATTACCATCAACATAAAGAAGGGAGTTTATCAGGAGATACTCAAAAAACTTCACTCCAGACTTAATTAAAATATTAGCCACTTAAGCAGGAAGCAGGTTCTCTTTAAGCGAGAAGTAATTTCTGTCTTTTTCTTTTTAAACTAAGCATATCAAAATCTCATAACACATTATACTAATTAAGGAAACATGGGGCACTTTTCTAATGTCACCCACCACAGGTCAATCTATTTCTTTTGTCTGGATTACAGATACATTCAAAGACCTCTCCCTTTAATAGAAGATTATAAAACAACATTACTACTACAAAAATTACCTACTTAGCTAGTTGTATCAATGATTTCATCTATTTATGCTACAACTTAGAAGATGACTATTTCTCTTGTTGACTTCGACAGGGGGATAATTATAGAAACAATAGTCTTATTAGTCACTTTATTTACTTAACAGTTGTGTCTTGGGACAACACAGAAGCAGATTATCTCTGAGTATGCACATAAATAGGTCGGTAGTTGGCACTCCTGCTGTGCTTCATAGCCCCGAGGCTTGATTTTACCCTCTTTTATCAAAAGCTGAAAGTGATACAAAGTCAGCGTTCTGCGAAAGCTAAGGTGGTCCAAAGCCTCAGAGATGAGTTTTGTGCTGGTATTTTTACACGTGAATTTGTAAAATTGCATAGGGGATCAATAGTACTTTTCCATACCCCTGAGCAAAACAGGTAAAATCAATAAAATGTGAGTTTGTATGTGGTTTGCAAGATGCAAAGGGTCTGATACTCAGATAATTTTACACAAAGTATTAATACTCGTAACTACCAGTGGCTAATCAGTTTCTATCAATGGTCACCGATCTGGAATCACTTCGGGAAAAAAGAACTGGAACACAACAAGATGACTTATTTCACCATTAAAAAAGCAAGTATAGAAGAACCACACAGTGTGTTTACAGCTGCTTTTGAACATGGGAAACCAAAATCTGTTCCTTAAAATAGGGAACATAATCCCGTTTCTAAAGATAATTATGTTTCTAAAGATCACTTATGTGATCTTAAAACTGAATGCAGTTATAATGGCTGAAGCAGTAGGATTTTGATTACAAGCCACTAGCAGTAAATTTGTAAATTTTTTAAATACACTGTCATTGAAGGATTTGGTTAATAGCTGTACTTTCAACTAAATACATGTTATTACATTTCCATGCTTATTCTTATCATAAACCCACATGGATTTTCCAAAATGTGTGTTGTGCTCAAACCAGAAAGCCATTCAAAAAAAATCTCTCAGGAGCAAAAATTAATCACTAATAGCATGATTTTATTCTTTGTGAGAAACTTTTATTTTCCCCACAAGGTCAGTAATTATTTTCCACTTTTTCTGGAAGTTGATACTGCCTTAAATGTTAGAATTAGAATTCAAAACCCCCCACAAAACCAAAAAAACCCCAAACAAGAAAACCCCAAACACTCCCCCACTCCCCCAAAACAAAACAATAACCCAAAAAGACAATAAAACAACCAGAAATCATAGACTGAAATAAGCCTTGGAAACTGCACTGTAGTACATTTAAATCTAGAATGTAAATTGATTGGTTGTAGGCCCAAAGGAAAGAATTCGTCTTATGGGCAACTCTTAAGGTAAGACACTATTATGAGTGCGGTTCTGTTGCAACAAAGGATGCATCAGTGAATATGAAAGAAAAAAAGAAAGTAAATGAGAATACCATCCAGAAAACAGAACCAAATGCTTACTAATATTTTTCAAGGTGGTTGTTTCTGCTAGCAGTTTTCTGCTGTTGCAGTTTTTCTTTCTCTGATAATATTAATTCTAAATTTGATTTTACATCATTAAAGGAAGATTTGCATCTGTTAATATTTTTCCCATTTACAAAAATCAAGACAGATTAGAAATACAACAGTGTGAAATATATTTGCATACTCTGAATGTTTACAAGTATTTTTTCCTCTAAAAAGAATGTTAAATATTCTGAGCATATGTGACATGCAAAAAAAGAGTTCATTTATAATTTTTACATAAATATCGTACCTGTCAGTAGGTAGGAAATATGTATTAAGAATCAAATTCTTAATCAAGAACAATAAAGTACCACATATTTTTAGAAAGTAATTTGGTCTTTCAAGAGTTAAAAATCAGAACATACTCTTGTTCATTTTCCATGAAAATAAAATTCCTTCACTGTAGTCCCACAGAAAAAATTGATTTATAGTTGATATAGAGGGCTAACACAGAGTATCTATATACTACAATATGACAGCATTTGCCACTGACTTTGTAATGATGACTAGCCTAAATACAGACTAGCAGTTATTTTCTTTTTACTTGTAAACAGAAGATAGCTACACTATACCGGAAATACATTTTTATGGGGAAAGGTTATGAAAATTTCAAGGCAGTGAATATACAGCAACAGACTAACTCATTTAAAATCTGCTCTTTAAAATTCAACATTTGAGAAAGTAAATTTACACCTGAACACTCATTACCGGGATATCTACAGCAGAGCAGGGTTTGTTACGCATAATTCAACGGCATTAAAACATACACTCTCTCCTGTCCGGTGCTTTTCTTCCTCTTTGACTTTCTTATTCAGGCCAAATTTTCTTCTTTTTCTGTTCTACTGCTTACCAGAAACAGTGACAATGGCACATGGAGACTAAAACTTTTTTTTCTCTCCACCCTTTCTTTAAACCTTGTACATGAAGCCTTCAATTACTGCCTGCTGAAGCAGAGAGAATCCTATTAGTAAGGAAGACAATCAGAAGATGCAATGCCCTGCCCTAGCTGTAGAAAAATAATTAGTCCAAAGCTGACAAATGTGTAATCAAGTTATGCAATGAATATATTCAAAGGGGAAAAAATACTGCTGTGAATTAGTCTTCAATTTGTAAATATAAGAACAGGTAACTATGAAGTACCTTCCAGTGTGTCAAATGGAAAACAAAGATATTTACATTTATAGTTTCAGTACTCTGAATCTTTTTCTTGATCAGCTATGTACAGGTTTTACTTCATAACATTTAATCTAACAATTGGCTAAATTACTAATTACTTGTATTCATTCCCTGACTAAGTCTTAGAACACAGAAAAGAAGTATTTGGGTATTAGTCCTGACCTGGGGATAGAATAAGTTTAATAGTAAAACTTAAACAGAAATATATTCACCAAAAGAAGGATATTTTTCTTAATCTGGTGATTTTAACATTGGTCATTAATAATAAAATTTGATAAATATTTACCTTAAAAATCTTATTATGATAATTTGACATTTTATTTTTTCCACTACATTTCATGCTATTTTAACACTATTTTTGAGTGAATTGTTCAAAATACCTAATTCATTATTATAATGTACTTATTTCCAACATTATCTATTTTTGGGGTATAATAAAATAATAAAATTGTAAAATAAATTGCAATCAAATCTATACTATATTCTTACCATGTTTATTTCTATTGCCAAAATAGATTTTGAATCTGTTCTCAGTTGCCACTAAGCAGTTGCACTATACCTCTAACAAAAAGGCTGAAATACAAGTGAGTCATCTGACCTTACTGTCCAATACAAAGCACTACTCCATATGTTCAAAAAGATGCTGCATGAACTTCTTTTCATCCTCCAAACTTACCTCTAGTTAAAACATTCCAGCATTTTTTATATGCCGCTATTTATATCTCCTCCCCAAAATCTGTGAGCTAAAAGCTTGAATCAAAAAATTTGGTCCTCACACCTACAGTATTCTAATTTTAGTAATTTATTTTGTTTTCTCATATAGGCTATTTTTATTTTCTTGTAAAATTGGGCAGTAAATATGATAAGTGTTTGAGAATTACATACAGTTCATTTTGGAAACAGGCTAAAAACTCTAATTTGCAGAAAAATTATTTAATTCCAAGAAAGTAGATTACCTTACAGAAATATATTAAAATATTAAATATACTCAGAGATCTTTACATGAAAGATATTCTTCTGCTCAGTTAGTTTTTTAAATGTCAAACATTTTCTGTTTAAATAACTGGCTCAAAAGGTTCCTGTTTGTTTTTCAAAGAAAATCCTGCACATATTTATCACTTTACAGCATTCAGATACAAAAGCAGTGCTGTCCTCTAGTGGACAGCATATAAGCCCGGCTAGAACAACTTATTTTGATTAGCCTCATATCTGACATGACTCACTTATATACTTTTAACATTAAGACCAAATTTAATTTCTTCAAGTTATTTTTAAATTTTGCGATTCTCATGCAAGCTCCTTAAATACAATAAGGGAGCTACAATGTTAAAGGCATTAAAATGATTTTGTGTGAAGGCATTCTCTCGATCAAGTATTTTGTATCAGTTAACCAAAATCTTCATATGATGATAATGCATGAAAAACTGTATTAGTGTATACAGTAACTGTATTTTTTTAACAGAGAGAAAATGTTAAGGTTTTGGAACATTATGATTTGATTAAGAAATTAAGGAATAATTATATTAGGAATAATAATAGTAGGAACTACTGAATGAGTACTTTCATATTTATAAAATTCAGCTTTCACTTTCTCTAGGAATAAAAATATTAGCCTAAGAATAGTGACTAATTAGAAAGACTGTTAGTTCTGGGTTTCAAAAGAAATATAAATGGTTAGCCTGGCTGTTTTTTTTTTTAAATTTTTATTTTTTTGGTTGGTTGGTTTAGTGGTTTTTGTTGTTTGGTTGGTTTTTGTTTGGTGGTTTTCTGTTTGTTTGTTTCTGGGGGTTTTATTTGTTTTTAAATCTAGAATTACTTCTATCATAAATGAAGAAAACATGAAAAGTTTACAACTTTTGGCTAAAATGAAGGCTGATATACTGTGGACGTGAATATACTATTCCATCTCTGTCTCCTACAGGTAAACATTACCAGAGAAACTTTTGCCTAGGGTATTTAGCTCTCTAATTAATTCCTACTTGAGAAATTAGGAAGCAAAATCAAGGCTGCCTGTTTATTACAAGTTTATTTACTCAGCTAGCCACTGCAGCTCTCTAGAAGAGCAGAAAAAGAAGACTGAGCCCCACAGTTAAGGATCCACAGAAGCAGAACACTACACATAAATGCATCAAAGGAGCTACTGCCAGAGGTAGACTTCACTTCGAGCTCTCCGACAGGCTAATTGCTTAGTAAAAAACCTTTGAAAAGGTGTGTGTGCACACAGACCACAAAAGGCCTTTAAAAAAAGGCTTTGTGGATTTACAGACCTGTTTTTCAGGTGCTGAGAAGGTATTTTTGGATTCAAGTGGAATAACTATAAACAATTTATGTTTCTCAGAAATTTATACATGGTGTTTATCCTCAATAGATGAGTATTTTCCTTTCCAGCTGACATGCTGTAAGCAGATGAAATTGTTAGTTACGTTAAACTCATGGGTCTGATCACCAACTTTCTGCCTGAGAATTCTTCCAAATTTAGTGCAAATTGGAAGATGATGTCTACAGAGAAATTTCCAGATGGACCCCTTTAAATGGGGTTTTGTTCAATACAAATGTACCTACATACATGCAAAATCACATACCTTTTTTCCACACATTAAATATTGCTGAATTAAAAAGATGTGGGGAGCATAACTGATTACTAAGCATGACATTCTCTCATAATCAAAATTGTCTGTAAACAAAACATTCTTTCCTTTGAGAATCAGTCTGCCAATATACTATAAATGGGACATGACAGGTTGCAAAATGATAAAAAGGGGTGAATACAACCAGACTGTCAGGCTGATGCATGGGGTGGGAAATAAAGGCTAGTGAAACACAAGTATCGATCCTTGGATTTCTGCGTTTTCTCTATTTTAAGCATTTAATGCAAGTTTCTGCATTTGGTCTAGTTGCTTTCATGTTCTTCAGAATTTCAATGCTCACCCACTGCAGTGTGTTTTCTGTCATATTAGATGATTTACACAGTGTATTTCTGATTTTGCTAAAGGATTGCAATACAAGCTTCCACAAGACAGGTGGAAGATATTTTACATCTTGTTCAATAATTGCTTATTCATAAAATCAGATGAGTCATGGGTACATTAAGCAATGGTATACTACATACACCAAGCTCTGAACAGACTGGCATATCTATGTGGTTCAGTCAAGTGCCCTTAAAAATGCAGTTCCCAGAAGCTGCACAGTCACTGCATGCAATGTTGTAGTTCATCTCATTAGACCTGCCCCAGACAAAAGCTGAAGTGCTGTTCTGTCCTTCTTGTTTAAAACCTAGCTTGTTTGCTGCTAATTCAGGTGTCAACTATGACAACACATAAAGACATGTCTAGAAATCACTATTATTATCACCACTTTCATGACCGCAATGGAGAAGAGTATTAAAATCACTATTTTAAAGTGTGAAATGGCTGTTCTGAAGCAGCTTAAAGCTTCAGTGTTGAAAGAGATTTGATTTTCTCCAACATCTCAGATTGTCCCCTATTGGGTTGTTGAAATGAAAGACTTGACCATGTCAAATTAGAGGACTGAAATTAATGCTATCATGTGTCTCAGAGTGCTGGTCAATGGTTACAGCCATCCTCATGAACTGTAGAATAGAGATGTATATGACTCCATGCTCACTTTGTAACTCAACTGCTTTCTGTTTGCAATTATGGATTCCTTCCAAAATAGAACAGCAGCAACACACTAGTTCAATAGACTATTAAACAAATTGAAGTTGACTAAAATTCATTCTTCATATCTACCCTGATGGCTTCAAACTTTTATCCCACTGACTGATCGGGCAATGTACAAGCAGTCTTCAAGGATGAAAAAAGCAGAAAAGGTGCTCTACCTTGCACATTTTGTATAGCTACAGTCATTGAGGGAAATAACATTCTAGAGTACAATGAATACCATTTAAGAAATGCTTTGGAAAGTGGAAGGTAGAGAGGTAGACAGTTGAAGACAGCCTGATTCTCCATCCCATTACACATTATATTCTGACATCAATGGAAGCATGAAAGTATAAAACAAAATGGAAGAGTGAAGAAGCAAATTCAGTTTGTGATCACAGCTCTGAACGGACTTTTCTTCCATATGCTACTGTCAACACATTAAAAAGCTTTGGCACCATATTTTGTGCGCAGTGGAAAGAAATGTTTTCTATGTGTATTTCCACTAGTTTTTTTCCTAAAGCAAATTTAGCCTGAAACACTTCTCCTTCACACAATAGAGCCTTATGTAATAGTAGGCAATATTTTGACACTTTCTAGAGGATCATAATAGCATTCAAGTCTTTCCAAGATTAAAGTCTTCAACTAGCCTTTTCATTCTATCACCACCTGTTGTCTTTGGCTATATTCAAAGCGAAGCAAATGAAGACTATCTATCCTTGTAGGAGTTTATGGAGCTGAAAATAAATACAGGAGAAAGAGACCTGAAGAACTTTTATACTATTCATCTACTAATAATAAGAATAAGCAACACATCCTGAAAGTAAAACTGGCATGGAGGGCATTTCTGGGTAACTAAGGCTTCTGTTGGTTAAATAGAATATGATGAAAATCTTGAGTTGAATAGCATCTTCATGTCATCACATTTTGAAATAGAACAGCCTATAATATTTTTTTTTTAATATATAAAGCAATCAATGTTATTGTCCAAGTAGACAAGGAGCTCAAGTGAAAGTCTATAGAAGAATCAACTTGGAGGGAATAAATGTCCTCATGTATCCTCCTATCTTGGAGATGGAAAAATTCCTGGTGGACTTTCTCCATTGACAACAAACAGTAGACATACTTCAACTGAAAAGCACTTGGTCCCTGAATGCAGTTATTCAGAGTGATTTAATGCCCTGCAGGAACAAATGCTTTTCCTTCAGTGTTTTTATCTTCAGATATTCAAATGCTGCCCTCGAATGTGGCCTGAATCAAAAGACAAAAGCTTGGTGCCTTAGCTGCTTTTGAAATCACTTTATCAACATAAAACAATGCTCCTCAGAACATTGAAAGAGCTATGTATATTCCAACAATTACCCTAATCACTCTTGTGAGAAAATATTTTAAGAAAAATCATACACTTTTTTTTCCCCCAAGTTTTCATATTTAAGGAGAAATATTTCCCATTCAAGAAAATTTCTCTTTTGAAATGCATTTCTCATTCTTGGTTTTAGTAGAAGGCTTTTAAAATCAAAATAATGTTAGCACTTGACAACAAAAGCAAGAGAGATCAATACATAAAGTAGTACAATCCTATTAAGAACATGAGACCACACTGCATGTAGTCTTTCAAGGTCCAGTAATCTAATACCTTGTATAAACTCAATGGAAGAGCAGGTAGGTATACATGAGGAAGTCAAATGGTACAGCAAAATTTATTTTGCAAATATATGAATATTAACCTGCAACTTTGTGTTCTGATATATATATTGGCTATTGAGTTGAAAATTTTTGCACATATCACTTCAAATAAAACAGGTCAGAAAAAAGAGTTTAAAGTATTGTCAACTGTATTATCTGGTATTTTGTTCTCCACTCACTTGACAGTTTAATTATTATACTGAAAGTACGTATGAAAGTTTAGTAGCCATACAGTAAAGAGAGAAAAAAAAAAGCATGTAAGAAGGTATTACTATACTGTGATACAATCTGATACATAGCTAATGTATTTGATACATTTACACTTATTTCATTTTTCTTTGGTGATTGAGTGCTACCCTGTTGATGTTTGTTTCAAGTATTTACTTTCAAATCTTCATTATATTTAAGCGTTTTTACTTGGTGCAAAAATAAAATTCTAATAGGGCTATTAATTTAAGGAGCAGTAATTGGGTTCCACCAGCATGACAACATCTTCATCATAAATGTGAACATGTTTAGACTAAAAAACCACCAAGAAATGCACACCTGTTCATATCCATTAGATACTCTGGCACTTGTACTAAACTGTACCATTTCATTTTGAATGAGTATATTGCATTACCAAGCAATAAAAATTGCTTGGCATCAGCCATCATTAAGTAGTAATACTCAAGTTGGGGATGATCAACTAATAGGTTAATATAATTTATGCTGCCCAGTGCAGAACGTCAGTTTAAAACCAGTACTTTTCCTGTGTAAAAAGTACGTATGAAGCACTTCCAAGAAGTGAACTGAAGTAGTCCTCACAGAACAGCATGATAAGCTAAAATAAATTCTTGCATAGAATTTTTTTCTCCAAACAGCACTTCCAATAAAACAAACAAGACAAATGACAATACTATAGAAAAATTAAAAAATTCACTTTCAGCATAATTTTATTGAATCTGTTTTGTCAAGATAAAAGGTGACTGTTTATTATCCTGAAATGGCGTATGTGTCACATAAATAAAACATGTCACAATTCTTGCACTCATGAGACTTATGCCAGAAGAGACTCCATTTTCATTTACTCTCATGACAGAGTTCATGTAATCCAAATATATGTATATTTTAGATACATAGAGGAAAAAACATTTCATTCGTTTCAGTGTTTTGAAAGGATTCATTATCTAATTTTATCTCAAATATTCATTTACCTGAATCTAGGATTTACTTTAATGATAAAGTATTACTATTTAAGAGATGAAAAGGGTCATCACAGTATCAATTAGGTAATGTTCCTGTTTCTGTTCTCAGTAAAATCTAGGTGTAATTATGACTACAGTAGCTGTGAACCCCAGTTACTTATGATGAAGCAAATGAAGGGCTATTTTCTAAATGCTTGTCATTTCTGGTCATTTCTTGTAGGCCATTTATATTGTAATAAATGATTTTTTTTGGTCTAATGGACATTATAGATGCAGAGTATTCTATAACTGCTGTGGCATTCTGTTTTGAATATTAAAAAAATCAAAGAAGATTTCAGGATGCTCCAAAGCACTCTGAGTACTTCAGCTGGACCAGAACATGCCTTTAACTACTATCTCTGAAGGAGTGTACCCGACAGAAAGTGCATCTTCAATTTATTTACTGTTGGTTATAGACTCTATTGTAGAAAACCTCCTTTAAAAGAAACCAAAAGAGCAAAAGAAAACAAGATCAAATTAGAAACTTGTCTACAATCAGGAAACCTGTGGCTGAGCTAGGAACTAAGCTTATTATTTTAGGGAGCCTTTTTGAGAGTCAACAAAACAATCCATCCCTATGTGATGTCTCATGTGACAGATCGCGTAAAGATGGAGAACACCTTTATACTGCAGACACTTCAGTCTTTCTTGATTGACACTCTCACCTAGTCTTTGAATTGATGTTGAGAACGCAGGCTATATAGACAGATCCCTCAGGGATGCAACAAATGAGGACTCCTTCATGGAGGAGCAGGTGTCAATAGTGACAATCATTTCAGTGCAATCGCACTAGCTGTACCATGTTTTTACAGTGAAACAGAATTTTATCATTGACCGTATCAAATACATAAGAAAATCCAGCTGGGTTAATGTTAATGCAATGCAATAAAAATGCCCAGCAATGCAAAAGAGACTAAAATCCAACAAGGAGAAATATCAGGTTACTAGTCCTGTGTAGTCTGCTGGATTCTCATTCCAAACACCCATCTCAGTAAAATTTAAAAGAAACACATTGTTCTTTTCGTTAAAAGAAGATACTTCGCTCTTATTGAAACAGCAAAATTCAGGGGGCTACAGAGATAATTCACACTGTAGAACAGTTTTAGTAGATGCTAAGAGAGATGTATTTGTTTTCTAAGACCAGGTTAAGAGCTTCCAGTTAGATCCTGATGTAATTTGAGTCTATTCAGTTTTCCACACATGGCAATTTTCCTGTTTGTTCCTGTAAGAAGCCATACCAATTCATAGGACTAAATATTTTGAGCCAACCACATTACAAGCTGTCATTAACCAACAATCGTATCAATCCCACTGATATTCTTATCACAGCTCTTGGATGAAACGGATTCATCCAAAAGTAACAACTGGAATTTTGACAGGGCCAATGACTTTCTTGCGTGGTAACTCATTTTGCTTGCATATATATTGGAAGGTCAAAAATAACATAGGAAAAACAAACTGCTTCTCACAGATGACATAACTGGAGCAGGCTCATCTCACAGATGATATACCTGTTTATTATTGGAAACAAAAATACAAATTACAATATAAAAAAAACCTCTTGAAAGTACTATACTTTAAAAGGCTACCTTTTTCCTTTGAAACAAAACCAGGAAAGGACAATTTCCTCTAACTGTGTATATTACAGTCTAGACATTTGATGGTTCTATATACACTCAAAGAGCTGCAGAGTACTTATACTCAAGGTAATATCTGATTAGGATTATATATTACAGTATAATTGGGTACCTTCTCTGTTAAAAGTGCAGATAATAAAATTTTCCCTAATATAATCAAATATTGATTAATTTGGAACTGAAAATTCATATTAAAAGATGTGGCTACTTTAAATAACACGTAATCTTACCTGTGTATGTTATCTTGACCAGAAGAGACTACACCCAGATTTGCTGCTTTCACTATCCTCTCAATTATTACAAGTCTAGTAGAGTTCTGCGGAGCAACAGCTATTGTAGCAGATGTCTCATTCATTCCTGTCAGCATTCCTGAAACATTAAGTATTTAATTACAAATACTTTAAGATTTGCTTGCTTATTAAGCATAAAACCAAAATAAGAGACATTTAAAAAATCCCCATGCATTAAAAGTTAAATCATTTATTGAGAAAACAATTTAACAATTTTATAAGAACTCACATCATTAGTTTAATGTATTACTTGCAATGGCCTATTATTAGAAACAAATTACTAATAACTGAGCAATCATACATGCTCAGTGTGATACTACTGCAACTGCGAAACCAAGGTAGTTCCTCTTCATGAAAAGCTTAACTTATAAGAACAGTGTAAACACAGAAATTAAATATTGCGTAAGGATGATTTGGAAAAGTCCAGCTTAAGTAAGACCATATACAAAGACACCTTCTAATCTTTCAATCATAAAACCACTGTATTTAATTTATCCAGTTCCTGAAAATGATATTGAAATTCAGATAGTAGTAATTGGTTCAATTTAGTTCTTTAACATTAAGTCATCACATTAGAAACTGGGAAATTCAGTTAGTGTCCAGCTCTCAAAAATGTCATGATAAACTATTTGAGTAAAATAATTTGAATATCACTACAAAATGGAATAGAAATGTCAAGATTATATCCAAACATATGACAAAGAAAAAGTAAAGAAAGATATGTCATTTGAGGACATTTTAACAAAACCCCCACTTTTCAGTTCTATCAGTATCCATTGTTTAGAAGAACGATTTGCTGGATGCTCACGTTGATTAAAACACAACAGTAACTACAACTTAACACTATGTGTGCCTTTTTACAGTATGTTCAGAAGCTGAAAATGCAGACAAAGGAGCACAGTACTTCAGGCAGAAACATGAAGCATCTGAAATCGACAACAACATTAACAATGAAAACAATGGAAAAGTCTCAAAAGGCTATAATGTTTTAGGGCTGCACACAGTGTTCTAACCTAGAGCAAATAGTACCAAGATGCTTAACAGAGAAATTAAAACAATAAATCCTACATTTTAATGCCCCAGAATGTGAGGCTGTCACAAAATAAGAAATACCAAAGTAAAAATGGAACAGCTTATAAGTAAATAACAGGATATTTTTGAAGAGAACAAAAATAAGCATGCAACTTCTATAACGATCAGATTTATCAACAGAACAGAACATTCTGTTTTGAATTGTTTAACTATTAGGCAAAAGCTTTAAATACCACAGATGCAGACTAAAACTGCTTTTAAACAGAGCACAGGGACTGACATAACACTGCTGAGAGATGTGTGTACTTATTTAGGATTTAAACCTTCTCCATTAAGCTCTATTGAAGAGCAAATACTGAATAAATGAATGCAACTATGTTTATGTTAAAAGCCTGTTTCCCGCAGCATGTAATTAAAGGAAATGTTGTACAAAGCCAGTACTTTTGTCAAGCTCCCGTAAATGGAAAGATGGATAGCACTCAGAGAAGTGAATGCATTGCTTCATATTTAACCTTAACACTCTTGTCGTTAATGGTTTGTCTAACTTGTTCTATAAAAGACAAGGTACTGCTCCATTGAAGTAAAATTAAAAAAATCAACTAAACCATGCTTTTCAGAACAGAAGATTCATTATCGTCGACTAATGTATTGGCATAAAGCAAAGTAACATCCTATCAAGTAAGGCACACATTCAATCTCCTTTTTCACCCCCCTTTATTTTTTACTCATGCTGTTTTATTGTTATAGGCAATTTGTACCACTCAGCATGACAGTGTAAACTGAATCAAGATTAATTTACATGCAAAAGAACACTTAGGAGAGCAGCGTGGTAAGCAAATGTATTGTCTCGATTGCTGAGGTGGAAAAGAATCTGGAAATAAAAAAGGGTGCTCTAATTAAGGAGCATCAAATATGATTGCTTGGGGTAGTCAATGGCCAGAAAATAGCAAATGTCCAGCCATTTAAAGAATTAGCATCTTGCTTATCAGAAAAACAAATTGTATATATCTAATTTTAATAAAATTAGGTAAACTATCTGTTTACATAACCAAAATTGGTTGGGTTTTTGTTTTGTTTTTTTTCAATGTGATTCAGGTATATACTTCTAAAAAAATGTGGACAAAACCAAGTCTCTTGGGGGAAAAAAATCTTAATACGTAATACTTAAATTAGTTTTAACTGCCTATTTAAAAAACACCTTCATAAAAATTCTGATTAATATCCAGCTAAAACAATCACATGACACCTTTAATATTGCTTGAAACAAGAGAATCTAAGAAAATTCTAGTTGGAGCACAAAGCAGCACTTAGTCTGGGTTAACTACTTGATTCAATGAAATAACTGTACATATTTTAAACAATAAACAGAAATTAAATTGGAAAAATTACAGTGATAGGTAACAAGGAATGGTAGCTACCAGACCAGTCCTATTCTGAACTGAGGGAAGGCGAGTTTTGCTACTGATTTTTAAAAACATCAGACAAGTTAAAATTTGAATACAGAGTTCCCAACAGTACATCTTTCACTCATGCAGAATTCTTACTACTTGGCTTTTCATGGGGATGTGATGTAAAACAGGTATAAAATCCAGAGGCCTGAAGGATCAGTAAAAATATTTAAGTGGGAAGGTAAAGAGTGTTTGGCAATACCGTTTTTACCCACTCATTCCAAATTCTCTGTCATAACAACAACGACTAACTCAGCTGCAGCTCAGGGGAATTACCTCACCAGAGGATTCCCCAGCTCAGGAGGAAAGGAAAGGGAAGGCAGTGTAGCAAGGATAAGAATATCCTGCACAGCATGTGGATAAAAATGGCTTTTGAGGTTATGCCGCTACTACTAGATAACCTTCACAGTGATGAATATTCAATAACCTGTCTGTTCCCTGCTCCTTATGCCATCAGGAAAAAAATGGACATACATGAATGTAATGGACATACATGAATGTAACAGACATTGCAAAACAGCAGAGTGTAATTGAGTAAAGATGTGTAGCAATGAATTGTCTTCTACATAGTAGTATAATACCAGCTATTTCCTCTTTAGCATTCTTATTAGGTTATACATGCAATTTAGATGTAAAAATCCTTAAAACCCATACATATTCTCATTCCCCCCCAATGTTACCTTACATTTCTAATATTCTCCTCATTCATTTACTATTTTTTACCTATTTGTTTTGGTTGCAAATAAAATAAGGCACCTCTAGGTACAGGATTTGAAACATCTTATGTTCAAAACAAAACAAAAAAAAAGGGAAAAGAAAAAGCATGACAAGTAAAAACAAAGTTATATAAATCACATTCATTCAGACAAATTGAAGTTAAACATGAAACACCAACTTCTAAATTGCCCTGCATTTATTACTGTAGTTTGGATTTTTCATTTACAAGAACATAAAGTAATTCTTCCCAAATGCTAGCAGTTCTTAAATCTTTGTATTAAATACTTATGCAAAATGTAAAATTGAGACCTCTATTACCAACAATATTCTGATACAGATGACATCCATAAGAAAAAAGATGCAACAGAAAAGGTTTTTAAACCTGTGGTAAACTTGCCAGCCTGCAAAGTCCTGCATCAAAGAATGAATTCAGGAAGACAGAGCGAGCAATACAGAAATGCCAAGAGACCTTCATGGATTTACAAATACTTCATATAAACAAATTTTCAAATAGCTTTATTCAGAGTAGCCTTTCTGCTCTATTAAACATAGCAAACAGCTGCCAGGTTTATTCAGACAAATAATCAACAACCATAGAAGTAAAATGGCAGAAGAAAAAGGAATTTTGGCAACAACTCCACAGAGGACCACAGCTATTCTCCAAGTACACTTCTTCTATGTGCTCATGGTTCTGTATGGCCAGTCACGAGGAAAAAAAGCCCTCAGTCACAGAAAAGCATACAAAACCTCTCATATTTTGATAAATATCACAAAGCAAGCAAATATAAAAACAGGGAGGGAAGAAGCACTGTAACCTGCCTTCTTTTCACTACTACCTCAGCTGCAATTTTTAGAAGGGAACAGTCGAAAATAAATGTCCTACAGCCTCGTTCAATCACTCACCTTGGTTTGCTGAGCAGGTATAAAGCAGAGAGGCAGGCTTTAGCCAGCAAAGGGTAAGAACAGCTGATAAGTATCAATTGGTTATGAAAACAAAGCACAATCCTAACTTTTCACTGCAGCCATAAGCTTAACTGTAAATCATCTAGGCAATATTTAAACTACTTTCTTAATAACTCAAAAATACAAAAGCAAGAAATGCTCAACAGCAATAACTAATAATTCATAACATTATTCATTGGTATTCTTGACTGCTTGATGGATATACTGAGTTTCTGAGCTTACACAGCAATGTGACAGGATCCCATGGGTATATTCTCATCTCAGTGTGAAGAGATTTCCACACGTAAATCCCTATACATTGAGATAGATGAGTAAACACTACTACATTTAAATGCACCCAAAATGTAACCATTTATATTTTAAAATATCCAAGAATCATATCCAAATTAAGTGCAGCAGTATTGACTATTCCATTTAACACATGGTCAAACCTAAACACGATTTTCTTTAATTATTTTGCATAAAATATTCAAGTCAATAAAAGCTCTTATGGAGATTTTTGTTTGGACTAGCATCAGAAACTTACATTCTTTAAAGACACAGTATCAGAAGAATGCAGAAGTATAAAAACCATGCCACCTTTCCAAAACAGTATTCCAACAAGAATTTTTTTTATATAAAACGATTGAAAGTGAAAATATTAAAATTATCTTCAAAGTACCTGAGGAACAGGTACACTAATAGTATTTAAAATCAGCCTTGGAATAAAGACTAGTAAAAATGGACACAATATCAACATATATTTGGTTTATTTCCTTGAGCTGGCATTCCAATTTTCTGCTTTACTATTGGTAGGAAAGACATTCACACCTCATGATAGGAAGCCAAAACATTTTCAGCCCAAAAACTGTTTCAGGGTAAAGGTTGGGCTTTGTGCTTTTAAAGGCCCACTGAAAAGCTGTCAAATTTCACTGCACATCCTTTTTAAGATATTTTTAAGCTGCTTATTAGTATCAGAGTGACTAACACAACCACTTACAACTGGAAGCACTAGCTGTACGCTTGGAAATTGAAAGGCACACAGCCCTCTTTCCAAATACATTTAGTGAAGCTGCTGAAATATTTCTCACCTTGCTCCTTCTTAAAGTCCTTCTCTGACATAGTGACAGGCAAGAGTAGTTCTCCAACAGGGGGTTGAATACTAACATTGAAATGATCATCCTTTGTGCTAGGAAAAGAGAAATTACACAGAATCAACCAAGTGCTATAACATAGATTAATATATACATATCAGCTCCAAATTTTCTATGGAATCTTTAAAAAGTGTAAGAACTACCTGAACAATTCCTACCTCATTAATCTGAAAGCCTTCTACCTTCTTACATTAGTAAAGCTGATCCATTTTCTCCAGTGCAAATGTAGTATTAATATAACATGCATGGTTTTCTTTTTCTAAAAATATTTCTTACTCATATCAATGTTTAGGTGTAATCTACAACACATCCCACTCAAACTGAGTGCTTGCAAAGGACAAATTATTGTGCATTTTTACAAATTGTTTGGAAGAACTGTTGTTCACACATCCTGTCATCAGTAAGAGCTGTCCCAGAAATAAGCCCAAACATAGGAAAGGTATAATTTCAGACCAAAGAATGATTATTGTCTAAAAAAACCACAAACATGACAAACAGTAAATACGGTAGTAAAAAAGAAATACCTTTGATAACTTCAATTTTTGCAACATTTTGTATATTTAAACAAAACCACACAGCATAGTGGCTGATACAAATGCACACCGGAAAATTGCAGAACTTGCGGCTACTTCCTTAATGGCAGTGTTAAAAAATATCATCACTAAAAGCACACTACTATCAAATGCTATAGATTCCTCCTTAAGAAATAAATATCATACTGTGAACTTGCTCTCCCTATCCATTCACTTCTCTAAGTTTCCTACTATTTTGTCTTAGATTTTTGTCACGGCTACAGAAACTCAAGATACATTCACCCTGCTATGTTTCACTGCCCACCTATACCATAAGGGATTTGCCTAGCAATTCAGGATCAGTACATCCAGTCAGAATCTTTTTTCATGCGTTGAGGCCTGAGAAATTTTTAGAAAAGAATCCTTTTTTTTTACTGATGTACCAAATAGTCAGTACATCTTGATTGCTGATATGCCTCAGATATCTTATTTCAATATAGCAATACAATTGTTAGAATGGAAAATATGTTTCATCAATTAACATCCATGGTATTTAAATTACCTAAAACCCATGTTACTAATTTTTTATAACTCTGCAACTTCAAAATTCTGAAACAAGATAGAGTGATGTAAAAAAAACAGGAATAGATTAATAACATAGAAAACATGTGTCTCCCTCCTGAAGATGTAAGATAAGCCACCTGAAAACAGAAAAGCTATTTTACAGCCCTATTACTCAAAATTCTAATACTTACTGTAATTACCCATTTTCAAAAGCAAGTGCTTAGGACCTAGTACAATCTTACTTTCTAGCTTCTGATATGTTATAATCATGCTTACGGATGCAATTTCAAGTATGGGCTATTCAAAAAAACCCCAGCATTCATGCTAACTTTTTTTCAGAACTGCTATTTAGTAAACAAACATTCTTTCCCTTACAAATAATCATTTATGAAATGCTGCTTTTAAAAGCTAAAAAATTCTCTTTTTTCCCCCTACATTACTTTAAATACCATCCATCTCTAAAGTAATTTTTATAATAAAACACCAGGAATTGTTTGATTGGCTGGCCTGGTTAAGTGCACTGTGAAATAAGAAACAAGTTTTGTATTTTTTTTTAAATTTTTCCTTTGAAAAGTGATTAAGAACTCAATCAACTTAAGAGCTGATGGAAGGGTCTTTAATCAACTGCCTCATTAATTTTTTGCTGTTTATATCTACTACTTGGACTACAGTTTAACATTTTTAATAATATCTTCATTGGCACTGTTCAACTGATCATTCAACCAATGTTATGTTTCATATTTAAGCAAGATGTGCACTACGTAATACAGAAGGAAACAGATACACTGTCTTGTGTACAATGATTCATGTCTTTCATTGACTGGACATAAACTTGTACAATTGTACATAAACTTATCAATTATTAGATTGCTTTAAAATACTTATAATATTTTCACAATAAGAAGGAATAAAAGCATGAGCATAGCTTGGGTTTTATAGGGCTGTAATTGCTCAAGAGGACCACTTGACACCTCTGCTGTTAACAAACATTCCACTTCCCTTTTCTCTAGTGAATAAATAGCTAGTATATATTTTTTGATAAACCATGAACTCTTCATAGCCTACAAACAGAAATTCTGATTGCTTAGTGTTCTTCAAACCACTTTGCTCTTAATTTCACTTTAGTCAGCATCTGGTTTACTTTGTACTACTTTAATTCTAATGTACTTCTGTAAATTTCTTCTTCAGCTAGAGAAAATAATTTTTCCTTACAGATTCTCTTTATCAGACACTTCACAGGCTAAGCATACAGCTTTTGTTTATTGATCTGCATCTCTTTTATTACATCTTTATCTATTAGAGAGCTCATAATATCTAATTTAACAGAAGTAATTCATAATTCTATAAAGCCACAGAAAATTCAGAAGGGCCATTAAGAAATTACCTGGTCCTACCTCCTGCTCAAGCCACAGCCACCTTAGTTCACATTGCTCAGGGCCTTGTTCATTTGAACTCTGAGTATCTCGAAAGATGGAGATTTCATTGGACATCTAATGGACAAGTTTAATAATGAGTTTTGCAACAATTTCCTGCAATACCTAGTAAACTTAATTCCAGTGTATTTAACTTATTTATTTTTAATTTTAATAATATTATTAGTATAAATGATGCTTAAACAAAAAACTGCAGAGCTGATTTGGAGTTTGAAAACTAACATTTAAGAATCTGCTGAACAACTCGTTCAAGCTGCACTGAAACACCTCTCAGGTGGTGTTGCTCTACCTTTCCTGGAAGATCAAGCTGAAGAAACTTATTGGGAAAAAACCCAAAAATGAACCAATTAACCAATGAAATGTAACTGTTTTCAGATTTCAAAAATTAAAGACTAAATTTTCTGGTATTAGAAAGTGCAACTGGTAAGTTACAGCCTTAGCGGCACAAAAATGCTTAATGAGAAGTCCTCAGAAGGAAGTTCTAAAAGAATCAAACAATTGGGGATGTCCAAGAACAGTACCTTGCCACTAGTTTGCAAAATCTGTTTTGTATTTAATTGTGAACTTGGGGGCAAATAATGTTAGACATCATTACTCTTACTTAAGCCTCAAAAACTGTTAAACTGTACATATTGTATTTTTAAAAGGCTTCCATCACTTTCCTGATTCAATTTCAAGGATCATATGAATTTATCTTCTGATGCACCCAATTAAGATAAACAGATGAGAGAAAATAATGCTTCCACAGGACCATAGGGAGACTTACTAGCTCCATGATAAATGACACTGCAGGACTAACATTCAACCCTTTAGAAGATGTGCAGTTTTAAGTTTTCTTTAGATTGCTGCAGTGGGACCAGTTAGCATCTGCCATTTGAAAACAGAGGCTATTCCCTCTCTCGTATTTTTTGGGTTTTTCTTAATAATTGGCTCCAAAGGGTTCCTGGGAAAGAAGTTCTCTGCCACAATATAAGACTTCAGGACAATGATGGCAAAATCTTCCTTAAAACTAATGCAAATAATATTAGCACTTTTGAATGAGTTTTTTTAAGATTCCACAATAGCAGTGTTTGAAGTCTTAATTTCCAAGGCTTCTAATAAATTATTACTCTAATAGGAGACTGGGGAAGATTCCTCTTGCTCTTTATATTATCCTTTTTTGTTTCAGTTCCAGTAGCTGCTTGTCCCAGAATACACTTATCCGAAACCAGCTTACGATTTTTGTCTTGTATGCAAAAGATCTCAAAAAATAATCAAAAAAGAAAGGAAAAGGAAGAACAACACAAAGTTGCTAAGTTTCCACAAAACAAAACATGGAATGGAGAAGTCTAAGAGACTTTGTTCATAGTCTTGAACAGGAAAGGACAGCATCTGGCTTTTACAAGAAAAAAGGCCAAAGCAATAGAACAAATGAAAGCAGTTGTCCATGTCCAGCCTTGTTTTTTCCAAGTCAGTTATCTATCTCAGTATAATTGTTTTCTGGAATAGGGCCAACTGACTACTTTAGAGTAATGAAATAAAGAGAAAAGTACTAGATTTCTTGTCGTATATCTATAAACAACTTGGTGATCTGCTGACAAAGCACTAGGGAAGGAAACAGCAAGAAATGTGAAAATGCAAGTGACAGTGTTGTGAAGACAGTCCTGCATCTCTATCATTAGCTTTTAATATATTCCACAACATATTCCACTACATAATTTTAATCAGATGCTTTTGTGCAAGCATCTATACCTGAATGCATGCTTGCACTCAATAGAAATACTGATTGCTACACAACTGCTCCTCTTCATTTACTCTACTTTGCAGGTAGGAGTTCTGCTTGACAAGACACTACAGCAACACAGAGTGAAGTAAGGGAATTTCATGTTGCAAAAAATCTCCTCCTGGGAAAAAAAAAATTAGAGCAAAATCTTTAACAATAAGATAGAACCTGCAGAGAGCACACTGTGGTAGTTTGGTCTTCCTTGGTGACCAGTTTGTAGCCAAGGAAGTGCCCAGATCTACCCAGTCTTCCCT
>JAWWLV010000100.1:49347108-49375512 GCA_035041135.1 Platyrinchus mystaceus
TCTTATATGTTATCCTGCTGTCTTGGCCAGTGATTCCTAGACTCTGCAAGTGTGCTTATGCCTACCTTTGCTATTGATGAGATGGGAAACAGGCAGACAAATTTAGTCTGGGAGAAAAACAAAGACACCTTGCTAGTGACACTTATGATGGGCCTGCACATTCCTAAAATACAGGCATTCCCTGTAATGGAAGAAGGGCTCTACTCCTTGGATGAAGACAAGCAACTGGTCCACAGGGAAACAAAATGGAGGGAAGGATGGTTTGCTGATGATTTACTCTTTGTAGAGTCCCAGAACAGATGGCACAGAATACCACCAGCAACTATATAGGAAAATATATTCTTTCCCGCCAAACCTTCATTCATTCATGCATGCATTCATTCATGTTCAACTCATAGAGAAGCAAATATACAGTTGCCAGTGCACACAGCTTTTGGACTACCAACATATATCATTGAGCCATGGGTGAATATTGGAAAACATATGATTTAATTTGCTGTCATCATAACTGAGGTATACGAATGATTGTGACTAATACTGTTATATACTTTTGTTGATTGTACAACAGCTGCATTTTTTGAAGTATTTTACACTTCATAGCAACAAAAAATTTGAAAGTGTCTTGTTTAGAAGTTATGCTTTTATTTGTCCTATTTCCATACCATCATATATCTGACATAATCAGATATCTTTCACATAATATTGAAAAACTTCTGCATAAATCAGAGCAGCCTTGAAGTAATTACTGCTTTCCTTACTGATCCATGCAAAAATCAATTCTTGTGTACATGTAGGATTTTTCCTGACTTAATGATAGGACACCACCATTGTAATGACTGCCAGTGTCATGATCATATTAATTATATATACAGAGCTATTAAAAATCATAAAAGTGTTAACATTCTCAGTCAGTATTCAAAAAACTCTGAATAGGGTGCCCCACAGTGAGTCTGGATTATTGCATTGGGGAAAACCCCACATACCAAAAACGGAGAGTTTTATAGCAATTTCTATTTGTCTGACCTGCCTCAAACTTTTTTTTTAATTTAAATTAAATTTCAAATGACTTCTTTAAAAAGTACATAAAGAAATTCAGGTTTTGAAAGTGTTGCATCAATGTAGACTGTTTGGTATCAAGGACACTGGATTTCAGTTTTCAACCACAGCTCTGAACCAAAGGAGCTCCTCCCATTTATTTGCATCATTTGGACCAGGTTCTTCAAACTGCACTGTCTGTATTACTGAGGAAGTATTTAAGAAGTCTTCTGAACTGTTGAAAATGGTTTGAGTAATTCCGAGAGGCCATTTCTATGCTTCCTTCCACGTGGTTCAAAGTCATACATCACCTACAGCTCCTGCTGAACCTTTGCGCAAGCCACCCCAGAAGCCACATGCCTGGCAAGCTAATTTACCATGCCAGCAGGAGGAGAGGACGAGAGCAAATTCGTATTTCAGCAAGTAAACCTCGGACTCGCAGGCTTTAAGGCCTTTGACCATCCACCTCACTTTCCAGAGCAGAGCGGCTGTCCCGGCCCACTGAGACGGTCCGGGACGGAGGGCTGGGGATGCCGAGCTCCCCTTGCCCTGGGCACCGTCCACAGGTACCGAGCGGCCCCGGGGCACCCAACAGGCCGGCCCCGGCCGAGCCCCGTCTCGCTCCCGCTCCAGCTGGTAAGCCCATCTCAGCATCCAGCCGGGGAGATCCCGGCTGGCGCTGACAAACGAGGGCGCGGGACAGGGTCCCCCATCGCTCCCCAGCCGGAGCGGCGAGGCTGGACAGGCGGCCGACTGCAGCTCCTCCACACCAGGGTGAGTGCCCAGCTCAGGAATGGCGCTTCCCGCCCTCCTCCATCCCCGCCCCAAGAACAGCCTCTGCCAAGCTCTGTTCCTGTTTTGCCTCCTGCCCGCCTGCCCGCCCGCCCCCGGCGCGGTTGCTCCTCCTCCTCTTCCCTTCCTCCATCCCTCCATCCCTCCTCCACTCCCAGGGCCGTCCTGCCCCGTAACCTCACTTCCGGGCCGGCCATTTTGGGCGGTCCGTGGCAGGTCGGTGCGGCGGCGCGGGGCGGGCTCGGCCCGGGCCGGAGGGCTGTGACAGCGGCGGGGACAGCGGCAGCGGCAGCGGCGGGGGCGGACAGCTGCGCTGGGCACTGTTGGGGCGCCGCCGCAGGGCCAGAGCCGCCGCCCGGGGACCGCAGCACCCGGGGACCCTCCTGCCCGCGCCATGTCGGACTTCGACAGCAACCCCTTCGCCGACCCGGACCTCAACAACCCCTTCAAGGTGAGGCCGGGGCGGCGGGCGGCCGTGAGGGTTCCTCGGTCTGGGGTTGCGCCGAGCCGCGGGCACCCCGGGGAAGCGGGGGAGGGAGAGCCCCGTGCGGGGTGCGGGCAGGGGTCGCTGCCCTGAACGGGCACTGAGGGGCCGGCTCGCCCCCCGGGGGGAGGGTCGGGGCGCGGAGGGTAAGCAGCATTTTCTCAGACTATGAGTTCCGTGTCTCCTTCTGTAGCTAAAATAACAAGTCGCGTTTCAGGTGCAGTATGTCGAAGGGAAAAGAAAGGTTTTTGTGGGGGTTTTTTGTTTGTTTGTTTTTTTGTTTTGTTTTGTTTTGTTGGGGGGTTTTTGGGTTGCTTTTTTTTTTTGGTTAGTGTTTTTTCTTAATTTTGACGGTAACTTTGTGTGTGTATAACGCTACTGCAGTCTTTTTTTTTTTCGTCTGATTGACCCAGATGGTTAAGCTTAGTGAGTTTACCGTCTTTTTGCTCTCTATTCTCCTCCCGCTCCCATCAAGCTTACTTGTTCCCTTACCTTGTTTCTGAAGCAGTCAGGGTAGCGTTGGCTGGACATGAGTTCTACCCTGCATCTCAAAATGCTGTGTTGTAATGTATTATAAAGATTTTAGGTTTTGCACTACTGACTTGTCATACAGCTGCGAATTCTTTCTTCACTCACTGTTCTGGCTTCAGCTATGAAAATAAGCTGACCTCCCTCGATACTTCCCCTTCCTATCTTCCTTTACTATTTGAATCCAGTTCTACTAACATACTTAGCTTTGGTAATCTCACTGAAATTTTGCCTATACTTTAAAGCACACACATAGTAAATGGCAGCGAGTTTAGGATGTCAGCTGGAATAATTAGGTTTTTAAAAAATTGATATGTCACATTTCAAGTATACTTCTGTGCATGTAAATGCTGGAAGCATAACATTTGTAGCATTGACATTTGTACATTAGAGTCTGTCTGAATCATTAGTTAGTTTTTATGCTCATAAAACATAGGTGATAGTATTCATTAGGCTAGAATTCCTTAGGCTAAAACCTGTGTTTTCACTTATTGTACACAGTGCAATGACCTTCCAGATAAACAGGAGTCCTGGTTTTGGGTTTGCTGCCAACAATAGTTTGGACTGGTACCATTATCAGTAAGCACTGTTCTTTTAAATACCTTTTGGCACCAAGCCAAAAGGTGTCATTGTTCTAGAATGTGTCTTCAGCAACAGAAATACGTGGTGTCTTTCCTCCTCCTTCCTTACTTTTTGTAATAGTTAATAGAACAACATCTAGCAAAATTTATTGTGTATGGATACCCAGAGCAGTTAGGGGTATTGGGAGCAGGATAGTTGCCCCTGCATTGCTCGTCAGCCCATGTAACTGGTCCTGTGTAGCGATTCTGAGACCTAAGCTAGGGACCTACCTGAACCATACTTCCAGTTTGAAGACACTGCTTAAAGTGCAGTAGCTTATTCCAGTTTCCAGTTTTTCCAGTTTCTCTTTGAGGAAACACTTCTGTTGCAGCTGCTGGGTAGAATCCATGCTCTGCTTCTCATCTGCAATTTATCATGATAAAAGGACTCTGTAACAACTTTGCTGTAACTTGAACCTCACTGTTAGACGCGCTTCTGGATTTCTTTTGTGTGCAGAAGATGGTTCAGGAAAGCCGTGCACTTTCCCTTTTTCAGAGGCTTTTTTCACTTCTTTCAGTCTTTGCTAACTTTTATCACATTCTACTGCTCACAAAAGGTAATAGTGCATACCTTTACTTATCCATGCATTTAACTTGAAGGGACAAAAGGTCTCATATATAAGCCAAAGCTTGATTTCAATCTTATTGGTAAAACACCTTTGAAGTTAGTAGATATTCATATATGACTTCATTTAAGGTTTGCCTGACTATTGGTTTTAAAATACTTTACACATAGAACCGGTGTTTCCAGATGGACCCTGACAATCTTAAGTCATACTGTCCAAATGCCGTATTCAGATGTACTCACATTTTTGTCTTTGCTTCATAATTTTATGTATGATGTGATTAGTTGTTTTCCTTGCTTTTGAAGATGCTTCCTGTGCTAATGTAACTCACAAAGTAGTATGGCAGAGGGGGGAAAGCATTATATGGAAGAATTGTTGCCAAGGTCTAAAGTTAGATCATTCTTTTTCTTAAATACTTTGATTTTACTAATTATCTGTGATCTCCTTATGAGGTTTCCTGTGACTGTTCTTATGCCTTTTTATAAAAAGATTAGAGCAGAGCTTCTTGCCTGATGTTGAATCAAATAAAAATGTTCTCTGGAAAGATAAAGATAAAGCAGAAACATCTAAATTGCCCAGTATTTTGGATAGTTGACACTTTCAGAAGTCTAAAATTAACTTATCTGGTGGAAAAACTGAAGTTTAGTTTGTAAAATGGAATTTCTTTTTTCAAGTATTAGCTTACATGGATTGATCATAAAACACTGTAGATTTTGAGACTTTGAGATTTTGGCTACCTAACCTCTGCATTTTATTTTTTACTCTTAAAAGAACCAACAAACTTGAACTCAAAGGCAAATACACTTTTGAAGTCCTAGTATTCATCTGCAAATAACTGTCCTCTTAATGCAGTACCAGCAATGCTGTACCTAGATATGTTTTGGTTTGGAAGACAAAAGATAATGAGACAAACAGATAAGTAACATTCTAACATTAAACTTTTGATCACATTAAAGTTATGCAGAAGAAAATGCATTCATATACCATACAAATGAAGATGTGATAATCCTGCTATAATCCAGTATAGCAGCAGTGTGAAGAACTATACATTTGATGTAACCTCAGTTATCATAAATGAAAGCAGGCTAGTAATGAAATCTGTTTAATTTCTTTTACTGAGAGGCACTTGTCATAGCTTGTGAGTATGAATTCACACTTCATGAAGTTCTTGCCGACAACAGTGCAGTCCCACAGCACCCAAACAGAGTGAGCAGAGCAGGTGTGATGATTGTAACTGCATTCAGTGCTGGGCAAGTCTACAGAGAGGAGACAGATCAGAGCCCAAGTCAGAAAGCCAAGCCAGGGTCAGGATCACAGCGGTGGAAGTAAACAGGGTCAGCCAACAGTTCGGTGATGACCAGGTGAGTTGTTAGTTGTTAGTGACGATGACCACCACCTAGGAGGCATTTGGGAATCCTCAAGGCTCTGACAGTTTATCTTGAATAGACTAAACCATTATGAAATAAATTTTGTATGAAAAAAACAAAGGCACATTTCAAATGTAGCTGTCTCTTTTTTTTATTTTCCTAGGCTAGGTGATAGTTGTAGTCTTCTGTCTTGGGAGGTGATACAGTTAAAAAGGTTCTGAAATAGCGGTCTCAAAGTTCAGTGTAAATTTCATTTACTCTGAAACAATCAGCAATTCATATAAAGATGTGTTGATTCTGTGTTCTTAGTTTGATTTTTTTTTCCTTTTATAACTAAATTATCTATAGTTCTTTTAAGTAGGTCTGTGAATTTCACAGGCATTTGTGTCCTGGTTGACAGACTGCAAAAGGTTTGAGAGCTGACTGTTAATTACCAAAAAATATGAAACCGTTGTTTATGGGTGGCTGTAGAATCAGAACTTTAAAGACCAAGTAGTGTAGTGAATTCTGTTTGGGTTAGTTCATCCGATGTGTTTAGCCCTGAGCAGATGTGTTTATTTGACACTAGAGAAATTATGATAGGACTGAAAACTAAGATATATTTCTATTCAAATGTGAACGGTGACCTTCAGGGAAACGCCAAACTACTATGTAGATTTTTTTATCTTGTTGAGCTTTAGTGTGGAACGACATAATCAGAGAAAACCTCAAACGTATGTAAAGTATGGGAGTAGTTTCTTTGGGTGGGATTAAGTGTCCAAACTGTGGTTAGCTTTGAGTTGTTGCTCCAGAAAGGCACAGATCTTATGTAGTTCTATCATGACTGACTTTCTGGTATGGGTGGCTGAAATGGTCTAAAAATGGCATTAGACACCCTAATTGCTCCCACTGAGGTCACAGGATTATTTGAGTCGCTAGAGCTAAGTATATATTACAGTTTAAATTTACAGAAGTAATTCCAGTTATAAGTTGGATATTACACTTATTCTTGACTCACATGAGCACAAATTAATCTCCTGTCTGGTTTGGCAGGTGGTACAAGCTGAAGGTTTGATGCTCAAGGTAATTGTGCAAGTGACTGCTGCTTTCTTAGGGAGCAGAATCTATACAATTTACACCTTGATTGCTGAAATGAAGCTAAAGTTATAGAAATTTACAGGAAGAAAGAAGTCCTGATTATTTTTGAAGAATTGGGACCCTTAATACCTAAAGTGTTTCTGCAGCATTTCAGCTTTAAAATGAAAAAGTTTCGTTGTGTGCCTGTGTGCATAACTGAGTTTTAATTCTTTTGTCTGACTATAAAATATACTGATTTAAGTTGTCTGTCTTTAAATTAGTAAAGGACATAAAATACAGATATTTTTTCTGAGTTTTATTGCCTGGTTCCCCTTCATGTCTTCAAATATTATAAATTCCCCTAAATCTTGTGTAATTTAATGCTGAACATCATGGTAGCAGAAGTGTCCTTTAGCTGCCCTACATGTTAGTTGGCTTTCAAGAGTGCACATCATCAGTCCTGCAACTGCATTATAGTCTATTAAAACTGTTTTTAAAAAGTGTTTTTAATAGATATTCTGTATCTGTTGTAGCTGCAATTTTCCCCCAGATTTTCAGTAGACAGCACATATTGCATTACTATTATTACTGCATTACATATTAAGAGTTAATATTTCAAAGGGGAACGTAACATACATATTTGAGCTGAGAAAGGAGAAGGATTTGGGAACAGCTGTGAGATGGAGGGGATACTTTGTTTGGTATCCAGTACTCCATTGCAAGATAGAGCTGGTACAAGCTTTAGGACAAATTTGGCCATGTCAGCCTCTGAAGTTCTTTTAGGTTTCAGGGATGGGGAACTTGCCTTGCTCAGTAGCTCAGAACCCTTTACAACTCTGCTTCCAAAGGACAAATGTGGCATGTAACAAGCACTGCTTGAAAGCCAAGTTTAAGAAACCTCAGTTGGCTACTTTTGTGTTACCCTATTTAATAATAGTGTTCTGGCAGTGTGGGAGTGAAAATATTTTGAACATCATTTTGTGAAGGGGATGGGAAATGGATGATCAGTGAATGAGATATTAAACTTACAATTGCAGAACTGTTGTGTGGCTAGTCAGATATTTTTTATTATTCTAAGTACAGAAATAGTCTTTATTTTGCCTTTTAATTCATCAGTTCCTCCAGGTGTTACATGTATAACCTTTCAGGACAATTTGTACTAAGAGGTTTTTAATCACAGTTTAAATATATTACTGAGGTGCAATGCATTAAAGCTTCCTTTATACTGTTGAATGTAAACTGTTTATACTGCTAACGTACTATTAGGGTAGTGAAACATGAAATCTCAATTCAGTAGTTGTTTGTGATGCTTCTGTACCTTTACTTGTTCTTGGGCCTGAGATGATGAAGGAAGAAATAAAGCATGAAGAACCAGCAGTGTTTGACACTGCATCAAAACATTAGTAGCTTCTTGAAACTTAACTTTTTCATGTGCAACTTGTTCTGGCATGAATGGGGAGGAAGTTTTTGGCGAGTTCAGCTTTTTGCTTTATACCAGGCGTTTATTAAACATATGAAAATTGCAGATTCAGAGGCTTAATGCACTCTGGCTGAATGCAGAGTGTTACAGGACTGAGAAACACATTCTTCATATGCAGGCTTGTCATCTGTTTTAAGTGTTGGGTCCTAATTTAAAAGTTGAAACCCAACAGTTAACACAGGAGGAATAAAGCTTTGATAGCTAGTGCTGGCCAAATAATTTTTTCTCTCAAAAACAAGCTTTGTCAGAAATCTCTTCCCAAAAATGCTCTCAAGGACATACTGAAAGCCAAGTGTATCATATGGAGAGTTTCAACTGAAACAACAGCTATGATTGCTCCCCAGAACTCATTTATGAAAACTGGGATGGATAGTTTTGTCCTTGGTCAAGAAAACGAAAAACTCTGACCAACAAACATAGTTTCAGGCATATTTGTGTTGCATTTTTGCTTAATTTTCTGAGCCAGTGGTGTCATCTTGGGAAATACTCCACAGAGAGCAGGAAGTACAACTGTTACTGTAACACCCTTCTCTCTCTGCCCCTCCCCGAATCAAAATCCACAGAACCTCAGGGTAAACTCTTACTGAAAAGTGTGTTGTTACTGTTGCTTGCATTTTAAAAAAAAGGCTAATATGAAGTGGGAATAGGGAATAAACTGTAATAATCCATGGAGAACTTAACTGGAAATGGAAAGAGATTATCTTTTTCATGTAGCAAAACAAAGCCCTTCAGTATGAGTGGTAGCGATAAGAAATCCTAATTGGTCAGGATTGATTGTGCTAGATTTGTGGAACTAATCTCATGATTTCCACAGGGTGGATTCAATATGCTGGATTCAGTCCAGCATATTGAGTAGCAGGAAGATAAGATTGGGATTGTGCCTCTTGCTTTCTGGGAACTTCCTTCCAAGCACAGAAAGCAACAGTGAAAATGCATAGCTAGGTGACGGTGGGGTTGTGGAACAGTAAATGCCAAAGAAGTTGCAAAGTGAAGACTGGTGATGTCAGTGACTGGTAAAGCAGTTAGATTGGATAAACTTATATGTGAGAATCTTGAAGTATAAGAGAAAAATTGTAGGGTGGCAGAGCTGTAGGCTGGCATGGGACTGATTAGGGAGGCAATAGGGTTGATACAGTGAATTAATACAAAGGTACTATCTTTAAAAGAGCTTTTGTGATGAGGAGAACTTTTTTCTCGGCTTGAATTGCAACTACTCCAGTCATTAAGAGATCATTGTTAATGTAGAACTAAGGTAAAAATATGAAGATTTCTACAGCCTTCTTCAGTAGCTCATTCTTCCCTTGGCTAAAAGGAGATGTATAACTGATGTTTCCTGCGTTTTCTTCTTTTTATTTCATTCACTAAAAATAATTAGTCCTCTTCTTTTAAAATACATTTTTATGTTCATAGTATATTGTTTCTCCTTAGTCTTTTTTTCCCAGGACTAACCAGGTATACTTCTGTCAGCTTACTCAGATATTTGGCACTGTGGTGTGAATTCCATGTAAGTTTAAAAAAAGAAAAGAGAAAAATTCTGTTACTTTTAAGCATAGCATTTCAATTTTATGCTTTTTTCTAAACAACATGATTATTGCATTATTTTGATGTACAATACTCCTGGTATCGAGGATTTGGAAGGTACTTAATTGTCTTGCTTTCTTGCCTTTGTCAGTGAGGGTTAAAAATTTACCTAAGTATTCCATTTTCTTAGTAGTTACCTTTGTTCCTTCTGTTCTCTTCCACGTAAACGCATTATTATGCATTTTTCCCTGTTCCTATTTCCAGCTATTTTTTTGGTTCTGTTTAGCTCAAGTGATTTTTACTTGAAGTTGTTTTCAGTTGCTGATGCAGTGTAAAATCATTATAATCTCTATCCAAATCAGTGTTCAGTGTTTATAAATCCTGTTTCTTGACCTCTGCAATAAGATACTGCTTTTGCCTCCCTGCTAGTCCTTGGGAGCAAACTGAAAAATGCTGGCCAATTAAATGTTCTGTGCAGAGCACTGATGTCATTAATTTAATTCCACTCAGGAAAAAAAAAAAGAATGCAACACAAGCCTGTTTTTTTCCCCAGGTTAGTTTTTTTTGCGTATGGTAAATGCATTTGTCTTTTTGGTAGAAGAATGGGTATCGCTCAGTGAAAAAATTTTTTGACAACTGGAATGACAGTTTGGAGGGGTTGTTTCCTAGTTCACTGTATTCTCTTCACTTAAATCCAGATAATGACTAACAATGTAAACTTAGCTGATGGTGTTTTTCAGAATATTACTGGATTATGTATGCTATCAGAGCCTTTTACTGAGGATGAAACAATTCTGGACCCATTTCCAGTGAACAGTAATGCGAAGAATTGTTACAGATGTATCTTATTCAGTTTTTAATTTGCTAGTCTCTTCTGTATTAGTGAAACTGGTAGCTAATGACTAGTTTTGGTCTCCTAGACAACAGAGGTCTGTTGCCTTCAGTTTGTTTCTAAAAAAGCTATAAAAACTCGCATAGAATGGATTATTCTCCTCTATTTTAAACATTCTCACTTGTAGGTAATTGTGTTTGTATACTCCCTGTGATAACTGGCTATTCAGTTAATTTTATATATATATGAATGATGTGATAATAATTTGTTAACTTGGCAGAGGAGATGGTTTTAATAGTTCTGTAGGTGCTCTTGCCAGTGTGAGATATAAATGCATTGTATTTTTTGGGTTTGTTTAGTTTGTGTTTGCTGGGTTTTTTTCTTGACTTTTCCATTCTTGATATAAAAAATAAGTTGCTGCTTGTAACTGACTCATTGAGATTAAAAAAGGTGTGATGCTGATCTTTGCTTTTGAGATTGACATTATAGGAGAGAGACTGCAAGAAGCAGGTAAAATGAAAAATTAGATGGAAAACAGTTAAGTTATGCTAGTTTCGTAAAACTTCAGTCTCATAAACTAATTCATGTCTTGAAAATGCCATCTGAAATGACTGTGTGTGACTTAAATGCACCAATAGCTACAGTAGCCAGGTATGAAAAATGGTCTGTTCTTAATTCTGTTCTGTACTTGAATGACTAATAGTTAAATAAAAAGATCAGAAACTCAAGGGCTGAACTGGGAGGAGTTTGGGTCAGATAAAGCTGGGTGGAATATCAAATATGGAAAATAAGTTATGCCAGCATAGGTTTGCTTATTCCTGTGGAATATTAATTTTCACTGGTTTTAACCACTAGAATATGTGTGTCATTCAACATAGAAATTTGATTGCATTAATTTAAATGCCATTTTCGTTCTGAGTATGTGGTCCTGCACATTTATTATTCATTATTCAAACCCTGAACAATTTCTAAATTCAATGTTTCTTTATTCTGCAGCAGTGAGTATGAGTGCTTCACAGTTTAAATACACATCACTGTATTTACATGAGTTGTCATTTGCTCCATTTTTAAAATGAGATGCAATGAGTGTAAGGCAAATGATTCAAAACAATTCTTTATGTCCCTTGGGATGTCAGGTCTAATCTCTTCAGAAATATTGTAAGTAGTGTTTTGAAATGTGAAATGGAGCTCCTGTTGTCATGAGTCATTTGATGCAGTGTAGGTGCTCAGAACAATTGGTCTAGCAACCTGTACCTGGGCACCCAGACTGGGAAGAACTGAGGATAGGTCTAGCATTAGGCAAGATAGCAATGAGTGAGTATAGGAGAGGTATGAATCTCCAGGTTGGTACTTAGGTCCTGCAACTACGCAATTATTCTTTTCCTGTGAACTCTGGTTACTTTTCCTTCAGTCTTCCTGCTTGTGGAAGAATCAGGTCACAAACTTGTGTTGAAGTCCAGACTGTGTAATTCAAGTTTTCTGAGAGCAGAATTTGAATGCTACTTGCCGTTATGGGATTCAATGTGTGTATTTCAGTACAACCGTAATTTTTTTTTTACTAGGTAATGAAACTTTTCTTGTATAGAGCAGTTATTGAATGTCCTCTGGGTCATTCAGTTTTTTTCAGTTTGCTCGTCTGTAGCAAACAGATTTGGCAGAATTATAACAATTGTTAATTCAAAATGGCAATGGACTTCAGATGGAGGGCTTCCTTCTCTACTTCCTAGTGTATTTAAATGTACAACTTATTTCTGAGTACTAAGACTTCTGCTGTAGTGAGCTTGTTTGTTTCAGCATGTTTCCTTTTGTTTGTCAGTTTTAGAATGTCACAATAGCTGCATGAAGAGATATGAGAAACTTTTTTCCCCTCATCTTCTCTGAAACATGTAGAGTAAAAAAGGCTTTCTTTCATCAGATATTTATTATTGTGTGCATATTGTATTTCTGAATATAGATTTCTCTTCTGAATTTGACTTGACCACTTTTTCGTGCTTTTTGAAATATGGCTGCTGTTGAGGTGTCTCATGAGACTGATATTGTAGTTGACTGCAATCATGAAGAAAATACTGTTCCTGTAACTGAAGATAAAGTTACTGCTGACAAGACTAAGCTAATACCTTAATAGATGCTAATTCTAAGAAACTAGATTTTACTTTTAAATGTATTTTTATTTTATTTAGCTTAATAATTTCTATATTAACTGCAGATTAAGTCACTGTATTTAAAAAAAAAAAGATATTCCATAGAATCATGAATAGTTTGGGTTGGAAGGGACCTTAAAGGTCATCTAGTTCCAACCCTCCTGCCGTGGATAGGGACACCTTCCCTTACACCAGGTGGCCCAGGGCTCCATCCAGCCTTGCCTTGAACACATCCAGGAATGGGGCATTTACAGCCTCTCTGGGCAGCCTATGCCAGTATCTCACCACCCTCACAGTAAGGAATCTCTTCCTAATATCTAAGCCAAACCTACTCTCTTTTAATTTGAATCCATCCTCCCTTTCCTGTTACGACATGCTCTTGTAAAAAGTCTCTCGCCATCTTTCTTGTAGTCTCCCGTCAAGTACTGGAAGGCCACAATTAGGTCACCCCTAAACCTTCTGTTTTCCAGGCTGAACAACTCCAATTCTCTCAACCTTTCCTCATAAGAAAGGTACTCCATCCCTTTAATCAAATTGGTGTCATTCTTCTGGATTTGATCCAGCAGATCCATGTCCTTCCTCTTCTGGGAATCCCAGAGCTGGATGCAGTGCTCCAGGTAGAGTCTCACCAGAGCAGAGTAGAGGGGCAAATCCCCTCGCTTGACCTGCTGCCCACACTGCTTTTGATGCAGCCCAGGATACAATTGGCTTTCTGGGCTGCAGGTGCACAATGCTGGATCATGTCCAGCCTCTCATCCACCAGCATTCCATGTCCTTCTCAGCAGGGCTGCTCTCCATCTGTTCATCCCCCAGCCTGCATTGATACCAGGACTGCTCTGACCCAGGTGCAGCACCTTGCACTTGGTCTTACTAAACCTCATAAGATTCCCATGGTCCCTCTCCCGGAGCTTGTCCAGGTCCCTGTGGATGGCATCCTGTCCTTCAGGTGTGTCAGCTGCACCACTCAGCTTGGTGTCATCTGCAAATTTGCTGAGGGTGCACTTGATCCCTCTGTGTCGTTCCTGAAGATATTAAATAACACTGGTCCCTGTATGGACCCCTGAAGGACAGCACTTGTCACTGATGCATGCTGGGACTCTGAGCCATTGGCCACTACCCTCTGGATGTGACCAGCCAACCACTTTCTTATCCACTCATCCAATCCATCTCTCCAATTTAGAGACAAGGATGTTGTGGGGGACTGTGTCAAAGGCTTTACAGAAGTCCAGACAAATGACACCTATAGCCCTTCCCTTGTCCCCTGATGTCGTCACTCCATCCTAGAAGGCCACTAGGCTGGTCAGGCAGGACTTGCCCTTGGTGAAGCTGTGCTGGCTGACTTGTATCACCTCCCTGTCCTTCATGTGCCCTAGCACAGCTTCCAGGACCTGTTCCATGATCTTCCCAGGCACAGAGATGAGGCTGACAGGCTGGCAGTTTCCAGGGTCCTCCTTTCTACCCTTTTAAAGATGGGTATGATGTTTCCCTTTTTCCAGTCACCTGGGACTTCCCTGACTGCCATGACATTTGAAATATCATGGAGAGTGGCTTGGCAACTACATCAGCCACTTCCTTCAGGGATGCATCTCATTGGGTCCTATAGGCTTATGTGCCTTCCAGTTCCGCAAGTGGTTATGAATCTGATTTTCTTTTACAGTGGGAGAGACTTTGCTCCCCTGTCCCCATCCTCCTGACTGTCCACCACAGCAGTGAAAGGAAGAGAGGTCACCATTGAAGACTGAGGCAAAAAGTTGGTGTGTAGCTCAGCCTCTTTCTCATCTGTTGTTACCTGCTCACCAGTCTTGTTTATCAGGTGGGTACACCTTCTTTGAGCTTCCTTTTCTGATTAACATACCTGTAGAAGACCTTCCTGTTATTTGTTGCATCCCCTGCCAGGTTCATTTCCAGTTTTGCCTTGACCTTCCTCACCCCATCCCTACACAATTGTGCTTCATCTCTATACTCTTTGCAGGTCACCTGTCCTTGTCTCCACTATCTGAGTATTTGCTTCTTGCCCTTTAGTTTGACCAGCAGGTCCCTACTCAGCCATGTTCTGCCTTCCTTACCTGATTTTTTGCTCTTGGAGATTGCTAGCTTTTATGCTCTACAGAAGACTTCCTCAAAGATCTCCCAGGTCTGTTCCACTCCCTCAGCCCTAAGGACAGTCTCTAGGTGACTGCCATGACTATCTCCCTGAAGAGCTAGAATTTTGCTTTCCTGAAGTTCAGGGGGCTAACTTTACTCCTTGCCTGACCCTATCCCTCAGGACTGCGAACTCCACCAATGCATGAGCTCTGCAACCCACCTGGCCTCTGGTCTTGATGTCCCCAGCTAGCTCACCTGTGTTGGTGACCAAAAGACCAAGTAATGCATCCCCTTTCTTAGGGCTCTCTGTTACCTGGGCCAGGAAGTTATTCTCCATGAATTCCAGGAGTATCGCAGATTGCCTACAGCTCACTACGCTATTTTCCCAGCAGATTATCAGGGTGGCTGAAGCCCCCAGCACAAGAGTCTGTGAGCACAATGCCTCCTGTAGCAGCAGCAAGAAGGCTCCCTCAATAGGCTCCCCTTGATCAGGTGGCCTGTAGTAAATAACAGCCACAAGGTTCCTTTTTCTGCCTCAGTCTCCAATTCTTACCCACACCTTTTTGACATGCTCATGGGTATAATCTGTGAATCTAGAGATGATCCAAATCTTCACCGACCCTAAATTATCCCTTTTCTAATATTTTTATATCCCTTAGATTTTTCTATGGTTCTTTTAAAGCAGAATCAACTAGACAGAATTGCAGTTACACTGTATCACTAAAAAGTATTGCTCTTCAAAAATAAAAATGACTATACGATGTAAAGGGACCAGGATTAGACCTTAACCTGGAGCTCACGAACAGCACAAAACTGTATTAGTCCCATCCCAGACTAATCAAGCACTTCTAAAACTGAGAGTGCACTTGTTTTGTATTTTATGTGTAACTGGAGGCCAGCAAGACAGCTTGCATTTCACACGTATAATAGAGCTTAAAGCTTTGTATTACAACAACACATGCTTTTGTTTGAAATTTGGCACTTTTGCCTTTTCCTTCTGCTGAGCATAACAAATCGCAGGAATAATCCAATGAAAATATTAGTAAAATCTTTTAAAAAGCCACACAAGAAAGGAGCTCAGTAGCAAAAAAATGGGAATATTCTCATGATTAAATCATGGTTATTACATAAGCATGAAGGAAAAGGCTAAAGTCAGTGACATAATTATGGGACACAAAGCTTGGTATAAATTCAGAAGTACACATTCTTCCCCAAAGAGTACCCTGGGGGACTAGGACTATGAAAACATCTTAAACAGATACTAAGGAAAAATTTTATTTTGATGACACTAGCAGAAAATTCCTATACTTCAGGTCTCAAACTGGTGAAATTTGTGCATGGGAAATCTCAAGATTTACTATCATTATGTCCTATGCATGCTTCTAAAAGGAAAAAAGCAGATGGTCTGGTGGCTGATGCATATGTGAGACTTTCATCAAGCAGCATGATTAGGTGTTTCAAGAAAAGGCATTCTCCCAATATACAAACAAGTAATTTACTTCAATTGAGCGATTCAATCCTTCCACAGACCACCTAACTCGAAAGACTGAGGACTGCACTTGGGGACATGGTATAGTGGTGGACTTGGCAGTGTTAGGTTTGCAGTTGGACTCAATGATCTTTTTCAACCCCAATGATTCTTTGATTCTCTGATTATCTGAAGTAGTTTAGCAGTTAGAAAAACAGAGTAAGGTGTCAGCCTCACCTTGCATCTTAATTATGAATTTGAAATAGTGGGCATTGCTGAGAGGGATTAATACAGATTTTGGCATTGAGTCTACATGACTTCAAAGAAGTTCCTACAAATGGTTTCTAGTATATTATTTTGGTTTTTGGCAAACAGCCAGTACTTTAGAGACCTCTAAAGTGAAAAGATACTGAATCCTACTGGCTATAACATATAATTTTAGTTAGGATTATACTATAACAACTCTTGCATATTGCTTTCTTCCAACAGAAGTGCCTAGTTCAAATCTTTCCCCCAAAAAAGACATCATGTGTCAGGGTAAGTGTATAATATAAGTTGAAACACTTCTACTCAGTATCACCTACAAGGCAAAACAAACTCAGCCTATAATACACCATATTTGAAATCTAGTAGAGGTATTTATGAATGTCAAAATGTAAATTACATCTTTGCCAGCTTCATAATCTATATTTGAATCTTGTTCATTATGTTGTTGTTGAAGAATACAAACGTTATTTTGGCTTCTATCAGGATGATCTTAAAGCTCCTTGTTTTTATCTATCAGCATGATCTTTGCCCACCTGCAAGGACAAAAGCCTGAAATAAGCACTGAACTCACTGCACACAAACATCTGCATCAGCACTTCCTCAGTGCAGGAGAAGAATCTCTGCATGTACAAGAATACCTCTCTTAAACATGATATTGACATGTGAGTTTTCCCCAACTTTTATTTAATTGTACACATAATATTTTAACCTGAACAAATCCATATTCCCTAGGTTGCAAGAATTACAGCTGACCTGAGACCATGCTAACATACAGTTTTTCTATGTTTTCTTTTCCTTAAGCTTCATTTTTCATCCTTAAAAAGAAAAAAAATCTTCTGCTACAGTTAATAATCTGTTAAGCAACAAAGAGGTTTATTTATAACCAGTTACCTTCAGTTCCTTTGTTTAAATTCAAAAGCACACTTCTTTTTTTTTGACTTAGAAACAAAATTTGTGGCATCAAATGACATAGCCTTCACAAGGACATTTCTTTTCTCACTCTTAAGAAGAAACACCACTCAATCCCATCCACACTGCTCAGAGTAATATAAACAACAATATGCACAGCAAATCATAAGCAAAAAACTCACTCTATGGATATGTCTAATAAAGGCTCCACTGTACAGACACAGACCTTGAATGTATGCACGCTGCTTTACACAGAAACTGTGACCATAGTTAAGGCCCTCAGTTGATGACTGAGGGCAAATTAGGTAGGTAACTTTTTCTCATCATCATAATTTTCCAAATTATCTTGGTATTACTCATGTAGAGTATTACTGCTACTACTGTCTAAGTCCGCCACAGATTGTCAGCCTACTGAGCACAAATGCAGCAGCAGGAAGACTGTGACAATGACCACTTATTAAAACTTAGTCCATTTTAAAGCAGCACTTAATACACAGATGTACGTCATAGTATTTGAAATTATGATTTATATAGAAAGATACAGTAGTTAAAATTCACGATTTGAGTAGCAAGCATATGTTCTAATGCTGGAGTTACAAAGGTCCTTCAGTGTAAACAGTAGAATGATTTTCATACATTCCTTTGTAAAAACATTCCAAACTAATAATAGTAAAAAACTGTACACAAAACTTCTTTTGCATCAATGAATTCCTAAATTCCATTATACAATTAAAAGTTCTATCTTACAGTTCTTCCATATGTATCTTTCCACCATTCTTCTGGCATCTTCAAATCAAGAACGTAGATGCTAGGGACTAGAAATGCCAAGCAACACTACATGCAGCCCTATAAAGATGGAAACATTTCTTATCCCAAGTGAACGGAAGTTAAAAATGAAAACTTTTATCAACTGCACAGAAACCAGTATTAATTTAGAAATATTCTAGAACTGCTTTTTTAGTCTTAATATGTCAAGGCCCTGTTCACCAAGCCATTGAGAAAAAAGCATGCAAAAATAAGGTCAGAAAGTCTGGACTAAAGTGAGCTTTTAAAAAAGCACATCTCTCTGATCATACAGTATTTAATCACAGCATTGTTTAACAACCTTTTAAAGAATCTTCTGCCTCTCCAATATTCTGTACAGTCTATGGCACAAAAGGACTGAAAACATTTCCAAATTATTCTGATTTGAAAAAGCAATGGCACATCACTTACCAACCTTTTAAAAACAACATTAAGACAGGTTTGGAGGCAGATAATGGAGATATCCCCTTCCTGCAACTGTTAGCAAGAACTTTTAGAGTACATTAAAATGCATCTGTATTGACACAATTTAAAAGATTCCAAGTCACCTTAACAACTGCAATGCCCTTGCATTTCACTTACTGTGTATTGTTAGCCTACAAGTCATGTGGCAACACACTACTAGTCCACGACAGGAAAGAAATGGCCTAGCAGCAGTAACATCTCTCTACTAGTTGAGTTAGTCACATTCTTAGCTTTTACTTTCAATGACCAAATATTTTCCCAAACAAGTTTTATTCTTATCAGTTTGGGACAAAAATCTCAACATTATAATTTGAACAGCAGGTGTTTCATTCCATGTGGTGATGCCTCGTCAAGTAAAAATGACTGGATACATCAACCAAAATACTTTTTCAAGTACTCAAGTTAAAAAAAAAAATCAAAATTTAATAAATCAAGACATTGTTAGTTAAAAACCTTTCACTTCTATTTCTATCTATATTTAACAAGAAGCAGTTAATTTCAAGGCTTATGGACTCCCAGGATGGTTAGATATATGTGGAACTGGAATGATATAATTTAAAATTATAAAGGACCCCTATGGTTTTTGAGTGTCACTCCTCAGTACAATAATCCAAAACTATGATCAGTCATAAAAAAAAAGATGCACAATCTGTAAATGCAGCTGAACGAAGGAGGCTTCTAAAATTATCTGCTATAATAGCATGACTCTTTAAATGCAGAGACTATTAGAAGTTGTATTTTTATTAATTTCTACCTAAGAGCTCAAAATTCTCCTTTCTACTTTGATGTATAGACCTCAGAATGTTCATCATAATCAAAATGCTGTGCTGCAGATGAAATGCAAGAAGTCTTAAAATCAGGAAACTCAGTTTTTTATGTGTTTATAATTTTTACATAAAATATTGGGCTAACGAATATGAAATATAACTTGCTAAACAGCTATTGCACAGATAGGTTAAAAAAAAAATCTTTCTGCAGCCTTAAAAGAAGTAATATATTAGGCATACAGTTGTAATGAAGTTGAACTGACCGTTATGTATAGTTAATATGTGTTACATAAGAAAATTATATTGACAGCCTTCTAGGTGATGTATAAATTCAAATTCTATGTCTATTATAATTCTGTTTTTGCAGTTAAACAAACTTTGTCACAGGATCATCATTTACTGTGACCCTCTGAAAATAAAGTGAACACTGATTAGCACATTTTCTGGCACATGCCATGTCTTTGTCACTAAACAATGTCTTAATTTTAAATTCTTGCTCAAAATCACTTCTTTGACAACCACTGTTACTGTTCAAGGTCTGCACGAAGCTTCAAAATGCATATTATCACCCATTGACAAACTCGACGTTTTATGAAGAGCCCCTTCTCCCACTGACTTATCCTCCTTATCCTGTGTAAATAAGTAACGATTCATTTTATAACCTTGACTTCAAAGTCCAGCACTTCTACCCTCTTTTTTCTTCCTCCTAAACAAGTGACAAAGAACAAGGAAGCTGATTGAAGGGGTCCATTATGTATCAACTTAAAGAAAGGCAAAGTGATTGATGAAACTAGCAGTCACCTTCACTGCTAGATACTGCACCTGTATCCTTTTTGTCAAATGACCTGAAAATCCTGCTGACAGTTTAACATTCACCACAAGGATACACTCGGCAGTACTGTAGTTTTGAATATTTTTATTTGGCCAGAAATTCATGGGAACATTTTTAAAAGATGGAACTGATTCAAAATCAGTAGCATTTTGTATTTTCATCCCACAGATCTTGTGCTTTCTAACAGTTTACTTGGGAAAACTATTAAATGATACTTGCCACCAAGCTGGCAAACCACAGCTCCTCTGCAGGTGTCACACATTTAAATCATTCACATAATCACTTTTACAGTAAAATTAGATAATGGTGATAACAGAATCTTAGTTAATTTTCTATCACAAAGGAAAAATAGTTTCCAGGTTTCAGACTAAGTTTCAGAGCTTTCAGAGCTTTTCAGTAATAATAGTTTAAAAACAAAACCAAACAAACGAAAAGAACCAACACACTACTTTAACTATTATTTGCAGTTTTAAAATAATATTTGGCAACTTTAACACAATTCTGGTTTAGCAGATCAAGTAAAACTTCCTTTTAGTCTCAATAAGATAATTAAAAATGCCAAACCCAGACGATTCTTACAGTACTGGAGATGGTCTTCTACTGTCTGTATGAAATAAAATTTTCTTTGGGAGACTGACAACTGAGAGGCACGAAAACCCCCCAGAAATAAGAACACCACCATCACCTCCCCAGCTTTACTCTGTGTGGGACACAGCGCCATTTCCTTTGGGCATTTATTACCTGTTAAAAACCAATCTTTTGGTGAGTGGCAGTTCAGGGTTTTTGAGAGCAAGCTGCAATATTTCTTCGGGTCTGCAGAGTCATAATTAAAGCTGAACTGAGTGGAATTGGAGAGGGAAGGTCAGCAAGGTGCCATATGAGAGATGAGGCTGGGCTGATGGGCACCAAATGAACAAATTATGATGGGCCCCACTCAATGTGATGAGGTCAAATGCTTGTTTCTACCCACTGACAGTTCAATTTCCCTGAAATGTCTCTCGGTTCTCTATGAGCTAATTATGAATGAAAAGTTATCAACTGCCCTCACCAAAAAGAGCTTTCTTGGAGCTTTTAATGTCAAAATATTGTTAGAAACGTATGCTGGCCCAGCTTTTTACCCAAACAATACCTAGAAGAGTCTAAATACCAGCGTTATACAATATACTTTTAACCTACAGTATAAACGTAAAACATTCTTCAACTACTGTTAAACACATAAATAAGTTTTATAAAATAAATCCATATTTATATTACCATTTATTATCAAAAGATGGTGTGCTTATAGTTTTGTGCAACACAAACCACATAACTTTCAAATATTTCCCTGTTAATATTAATTTCCAAGAAAATATTGCTGTATGCCAGCATAATAGTTCAGCATAACACTAAAGTGACTGATAAAAACACACAGTTCTTTTATGGAGCTTCCGTTTTCAGAGTAGTCTCCAGATTGCCTTTGTGAAATATTATCTTTTGAATATTGAAGAATACATGGTTGTATATACTTCCAAAGTTTTAAAAAAGTGGTAAACATAAAATTGTTAAACACACTATTTAAAGGTGGACCTTTAAATTTGAAGGACATAAGAAGTGAATGGACTTTAAAACTAGCAATTCAGAACAGGATTGTCTGAGAAATTCCAGATTTATTTGCATAGAGAGATAATTTTGGTAATTTATTTGGGCACAACTATTCACTTCAAAGTTAAGAAATGAGAGAGTAGTTTAATGCTTTTATTCAGAATCCTACTTAGCTTCCTTTTATTACAAAGCTGTTTCTATGTGATATGTTTACTTACAAGTCAGAAATTTTAAAGAAAGCTCCTAGACATGATCAGAACTTGACTTTGCATTGTATTTTTATATTTATACTTGTACTACCCATATACTTGGCACTGCAGAGGATAAGACTGTGTGAAAGCATTAATTAGGTTAACCTTTAAATTACACCAATTAAAGCAATGACAGCATACACATAGCTACAATAGGATGTTAAAGTCAGAGTGCATCTGATATATATTAATTTACAAACTAGAATTATTTTTCAGATGTTTAGAATATCTCGTAATATGAGCAGGGATAATGTAAAAGGAAACTGCTTTATAAAGTTTAATATAATTCTAAGGTTGTTTAAAGAAACTGGCTAAAATAACCCAACTTGAAAAGAGTAACAGAAGTAAATCTTAAACCACAAAGCTCAAAACATTAATCTTGGTGGCTAGCATATATAGCCGTAATATAAAAGTAAGCCTGAAGGTTTTCAGTAGAGCACAGTATTAAATTTATCAATATAACAGTTGTTGCCATTGTGGTTGGCATACTATCTTACTAGAGACGCTGTTGATCAAGTGTTATTATAACAACAACAACAAAAAAAAGTGTGCTGAACAGAGTCTTCATGTTTAAGTACCACAATTAAGAATAGAGAAATGCAGTTCATTCATTACAGAATGTTTTCAGGAAGTTGATTTTTTCTAATTCTTATTGTAACTGCATTGTTCTAATCCTCTATTATAAAGGCAGCTGCTTGCCTATCATTTGTACTTTCCTCGTTAAACCTGACTCAGTGAATTAACCTTTAATTACAGCCGTTAAAATTGAAATGAGCCTCTTGTCTGGCTGGGGCTGCCCCCTTCCAGTCCATGAGACTGATGAAAATTTTTAGGGTCAATGAATATGTCCCATGTCATGTCTGATAGATGCTAAAGATGTGAGGAGGTAAATGTTACCTTAGAAAGATGTGGTTGAAATTTTTAAGAGCTAGGTTTATTGACAAAATAAAAGAAAAATACAGCTTAGGTTACCTCTCTCTTCTGTCTGAGTTACAAAGCATAACACATATACAGACACATTCTGTTTTACACACATTATCACACCACACATTTAAAGAGTAACTTATGGAATCATCATCATGTATCACGTGCTTGTTTTTAAACACCTAACAGCAACCCTGTTTACAGCAGCCCTATTTTAAGGAGCATAATATATGTATTTTTCATGTTGTAAAGAAAAAGAAGCATTATTCTAAATTCTTTCATAGATCTAAGAATTTAATTATTTAAAAAAAAAGTCAGATTAGTTTTAAGGACAGTACTGACTTTTAACAGAAGGCAGAAAGAGATCAAAGATCTCCTTGCTGTAACTTATTTAAAGGAGTTTCTTCTTTGCAATACCTGCAAAATTTAATTTCTATTTTATAAACGAGACTCGAAAATTGCGATTGCCCTTTACTTTGCAATTTTGGCACTTATATTTTTAAACGAAATATTTGAATGCTGGTTTAATCTTTGTAACTCCAAGATAATACAACAGCAAAATAGCACTGTAATGAACATTTCTATTAACCAATGACCTCATTACTCAGAATACAATTTCATCAATATAGACATTACTATTTATACATAATATAACTAGAAATTGTATATAATTTATAGCATATATAATTTATATAATCTATACATTATATATAAAAGCAAAAATAAAATACACACTCTGCAGAATATCTAGTATTGAACCACAAAGTAATCAACTAAATCAATGACATTACACATAGTAATAGTACAGTATATCTCTCAGACCGAGCATACTATTATTTGGTCCAGTGTCTGGTATCAGAAACTTAGCCCTGATTCATTAGAAAGATCATGTTTGAAATTCCAAATAAAATTTTCTAATTTATTTGAAGAAAAGAAGTTGAAGGTTCTTAAGTTTCAAGTGAAGAGTTTGTTATGAATTAATTAATTTGATAACACAAGATGGGTATTTTTAAGGCTTAAGCATAATTCAACATCACAAATATTTATAAATGGATTTCTAGTTAAAGAATAGATGAGAAATGATACTTAAGGTAGTGTCATGGTAGGTGTTTCTTTTCTTTCAAGTTAACATTTTTAGAGGTATGTGGAAGCAATTTCTGAAAGGACATTATAGCTTTCAAATAATTGATGCAACACATCACCTTCCTATGCAGAAATTTTGCATCAACAGAAAAATAAAATCAAGTATGAGGGGGTGTGTGTCTTTAATTTCTTCTTCTTGGCTTAGCAATGGTTAATATCTGCTGATGAGCAGCTCCACTCATTTGTAGGTCTCTGAGTGCTTTCCCAAGGTAAGCATCATTATCCTCATTTTTCAGATGGAAAACTAAAAGATTAAGTTGCTCCCTCCAGATCGCACAGCAAGTAGTAAGCCAAAAATATAACTCATTTTCCGTATGTAACACCCAGTTCTGTATCCACTGGACCACACCGCCTTACCACAAGCATCAGTCACACCTAATCAGCCGCATAGCTGAATTTTGGGCGTCACTAAGAGAAAGTTATTTTTTAACTCTTAAATTTAAGACTATGCCTTTTCACTTGCTTCATAGATACAAACTTTCCCAGGCACCTTACTAACATATGATATTATAAAAAGTGGTTTCAATTATGCCTTATGCTAGTTACAAATCTTGTAGAGCACAGAGGAGGGGAAAACAGAGACAACATAAATACTTTCAACTGTTCCAAATGGAAAGACACCACTTTAAGAAATGAAGCTGGAGAGAAAATCATGCAGAACTGCAAAAACATCTCTAATATGTGACTGTGGTCAACACCACAAACAATTACAAGTACGCACAGGAATGGGATACATGTAGGCTGTCTTGTAGCACACATTCCTTCATCTCCCCACAAGCTTTCCCAGTTTCAACTTGTACATAAAATGGTAGGCTTCAGAAGAAGTATAATTGAGTGCAAAGGAAAAAATTCTCTTCTGATGAGACAGCAAAAGGATAAGACATTTCTTACAGGAAGTAAAAAACAAGACGGCAAATGCTAAACTATAAAAAATAAGCTTGTGTTATCCTAATGCAAAACTACAACAGCAGTTGATAGAAGAGAAGATGTGGCTAACATTGAAAGTTGATTTAAAACCATCACCTTTTGCTTGAGTAAAAAATTTTAGAAGCATCCTTAAGGGGGTATGGATATATTTACAGAAATGTGAAATAATTATTTAAAAATACTGGTAGTTGATAAAAAGCTCTCTGAGAACAATGGGCAGAAGACTGTCATCGCCCACAGTCCGCTGCTATCATAAGTGATCGCACTACATCTCTTCCATGACAATAACAAATTAACGTTTCTTCTGATGCAGCCATTCCTGAGGTAAGCACTTAGACCAGAGCTTATGTGAATGACAAATGTATATAGTTAAAAAATAATGGCTGCTAGTAAAGTTCTAAAAAATAAAACTCATGAAGTTGAGTGCATGCCAATAACTATTTGGAAGAACTACTATTTCTCTACTGTAGGATTTTGAAAATTCTTAAAGACCTCATGCTAACCTTTCCTGCAAACTACAGACTAGACTAGAGTCATAATATAATCCATTATTGCTATTCTTGTGTTCCTCGTACTTCTAACCAGAGATGCTTCAAACAGAAGCACAGACTTCAGAGTCAGTCTTAAGACTTGTTACAGTGGAATTAGAAACAGCCTGAATTGACAAAGCCACCTAAATACTAAGAAGGACTTCCCCTGTAAAGACTATGTCAACAACTTAGAAACTAAAATACCATTAAAGGTGTTCTCCGAGTGTGAAAATTTCTCAAGTTAAATGTTGAGGGAATTGATGTTTACTATTTCTCAAGGAATTCTCTAAGTGTACTCAATTTAAAATTATATGTATTTATCACCTGGTCTAACAGATCTGCAGCTTGACCTTGACTTTTGACAAAAGCTATTATTTCTGCTTTACACATCACCAGTCTAAAGAAGTTCTCAAAGTGGATCTCAGTCAAAAGTTCTTTAGAAGACACAAAACAGAAAACAAGATGATTTACTCCTCCCTTCCTAAACAGTTTCTCTGGAAAGCTGAGTGGCAAAACAGTAAAAACATACTACTGGTAATAACTACTATCATGAGAAAACACTGGACATACTAAATGAAACCTCAGTAAGTTAAGTGGTACCACCTACAATTATAACTTAATTCCAAATACACAATAATTAATAGCAACTCTATGCCTCCACACCACAGTAAGATTTTTCCCTTTATTTGCCACATGCTTTTTTCATGAGCTTCTCTTAGTCAGCCTTGACCTTTTCCTCAAGTTATCCTATTTGGGGCAGGGAAACAATCTTCTCACCTCAAATCCTGCTCAACTCAGCCTATACATCCACACACTTTTTGCCCCATCCAACTGCTGCTACCACCAGAGCTCATATCCAGCTGTCAGTTCTTCCTTGCACTAACACTGTTCTGAATCACAACAGACTTCCTGCTACCAAAGCAGTATTTCCTTCTCACTAATTCTGTTTGTAAAAGTATGTGTCATTTTTATCAGTTAATTATGCTATGCAGCATACTCAGGGCTCTCCACATTTAGGCGGGCAGTTGCTTGTACATTTTTACCATCTAAAATCCTAATAAGAAAAGAACAGGTGGTTTAACTTTTTTTTCCTCATCAGCTGTGACAGGTAGGAACAGATGATCACTCCTCTCTCTCCTCTCACCATTTCTGCTCAAAATATTATTTCCTGCAGCAGATTATAACCCTTTCTGTCCTTATGTCAGTCGTGAGTTTTGCTTTGAATTTCTTCCTTTCCCGCTTTATAACCCCCCTTTAGGGAACAACACCCACTTCCAATTTTTCCAATAACTGCTTCACACTGACAGTTTGCAGTTTTCTCTTGCCTCCTGTTTTTTATTTGCACTGCATCTTCACGTATCTTTCAAGCCTGTAAATTATCCATCTGAAACTCAATCGACGCCAGTTGCAGTTTCCCCAAGCACTTAGTTTTGACTTCACTTGCATGAACACCTTGAAAAGCCACACAGAAGCCTCTGGTGACCTCAGTTAGCTGGTTCAGATGAACCTGAAGATGAATCACATAAGCATACATATGGACTTACTACGCTTTGCATCCAGTTGGGAGAAAGTTATCCGTGAACTACAAGAGAATTTTGTTTTTCCTGGAACAAACTATAACATGCATGTGTGCATTTATATGAGGGGGAAATGTGCTATATGTAAACATGAATGATAAAAACAAATGAACCACAAGACAAAGCATTAGGTTGTGCACTGCAGTTTCTGTTCAACGATATTTTGGTTTTGAAGGTTTTATCATTACTGTAAAACCATTTTTGTATTTATGCTTTCTATAATGTTCAGCAGCTATGAATTTGAAGTTGTAAGTTTTCTAAAAGCTGTATCCAATTACAGAGCTGAATTATTTGAATAATAGACTGCTTGACATATTCCAGGATAAGTGGCTACTATATTTCTTTGATATTAGGATAATACACTGTACTTATCTATTTTTACTCCACGCTCTCCATTGCCTAGTAATAAATTAAATTCTCATTGTTAGTTTGGCATGTGCCCTACAGTTATATTCATTTTCTCTCTCACTGAAGGAAGAAAAAGTTTGCTAAAGTATTTTTAGAATTAGTCATCACAGATTAAACTCAAAATACTGTTTTAAGAGGGACATTCCCATATAGAGCTGGTTTTATATTTTAATTTTTAGAAAATTACCCAATGGTACTGAACAACATGGGACAATAGTCATTTAAGTTCTTGCACACACGTAAGACTTTTTACAGTATATGGATATCATTTGAAAGAATGATTTTTAACATTAGTTTTTAATTTCTGTTGGCCCCTGGTACAGAAAGCTCAGAAAAGGACCTCAGGTACATCTGCAATTATCAATGGCAATGGCTTAGATCTGAAAAACAGAATACAGACCAAAACATGTAATCACTATCCAGGCTGCAACAATTAGTTCTTACATGATTTGGGTTGTTTCTAGAGCAGGGAGAATGTTCCAGCTTCTTTGCTGGTTACCAGAAACTCAGCAGTACCAAGGAAGAGGCATTTTGCACAATCAGTGTTTTCATAGGAACAATTACTCTTTAGCCTACACCTTCTAGCTCTTTTTAATACCTCTTTTTCTTTGTAGCAAACTGAAGAATGGGGAGAGGCAATTTAGCAAATGAACAGTAGCAATTATGGGGAAAACAAGAATGAATATGGGAGTAGAATATGTGTTCATATACTGTAGATTATGAAAGGACACTGGCAAGCAGGGGGTGTTCTCAAGCCTCTGACATTACTGATTGCTATCTTTAACTTATCCTCAGAGGTGATAATTCTGAAGTAAAGCAAATACACCAGAGTCATTCTTAAGCTAACCCAGAGCCAGGAAAACATATGATTGCTTGTGTTTTGAGTTGCTGAAGCCATAAAGGATGGCAAAGAGCCAACTGTGGGATAGCAATGACAGGAGTAACGCCACAGCTGCAGTTAAACACAGACTGAAACAGGGAACCAGGCCCAAGAGAGTTAACTAAGAAATCCGGGTTTGGTGATAAGATACAAACATACAAAAC
>JAWWLV010000100.1:49375612-49404768 GCA_035041135.1 Platyrinchus mystaceus
TGGCTTGCTCCCAGCGCTGCAAATAAATACCTTTGCTGCTCAAAAGATCAAAAGTCTCTGGGCAGTCTGTCATACCCAGTTTTTCGGATTCAAGACTTACCACCTAACACTGTAAACTGCACTGCAAAATAACATGGAAGAGAATTTCTAGCATCTTCAGGCTGTGTGACACATCAGCCACCACACATCATGGGAAGTGACTGCATGTTCATGGATTGTTACTGCTCTGCTTGAAATTTACATCTCAGTTTTCTTAGGTAAGGCTAATATTCAACAAACTATCAGAAACCCTATCTTTTCAACACCAAATTTTGAAGCCTGTAAACATGAAACTCAATCATAAGCTAACATCATCTATTTCTTGAGTCAAATCATTCATGTAGCTCCTTTATGTAACAACTATTTGATGTTGCAAACTATTGCTCCCAAGACCAACACAAAGCAATTCACCAGCGATTTTTAGAGTTACGGTGTAGGTTCTATCTATCAGCCGCATTAGAAACAAAGTCAGGCTGCCTGTGACTTTGGTGTCTTTTCTGGTGACTTCCATCCACTTGCATATCGAAACATATCCTATTTTATACCACTGCAAATTTAAATTGGACATACAAAAATGACTAAAAAAACCCAACCAAAAAAGAACAAACTACCATCCTTTTCCACAACAAAGAATGCCCTCTGCTTCCATGAGTTTACTAACCTTAATTATACCTATAGTTTTGAGATTCCCTAATGGAAAGTGCTACAAAGCACTAAGAGAATGAATCATGACACATGCTGATACACCAATATCCTTTTTATTTGCACGCAGGGGCTATGCCTCATATACTCATGAAAAATTACTTCCAAGAAGCAAAATGTCATAATTGGAAGCATGTATGGCAAACAAACAGGCTGAGTATTACTGAGTATGTGATGTTCTTGTAGCTTATTTTCAACAGTATAGCAACAAGATCATTTGAAAGATTTGTATAGTTTGGATACTTAATTTGAGAATTAAAGTTTCCCTAAGGCAAAGTAAAAGACAGCTTGAAGGAGAAGGTTAAAAATCCTTGCAGGCATCCTTCTTAGACATGCAATATTCATACTTTACTCCACATTTCAGAATGTAATTAAAGATCGAAAAATGCTGCCAGACTTGCATGTAAACCAGAATTTCATACAAGATCTTTACAGATGAAAGAACTTAAAAAAAAGAAAAACACTTTAATGATGTTCTCAAAATATGTGAAAAGCTTAAATTAACACCCACCCACCCCACCTTATAAAGGCTACTTACATCAATGACAGGTGAAATTGACAGACTTAATCCCTCTAAGTCTGCTGTTAAACTTGGGGACAAAACAGCTGCTGTAGGAACTGCCACAGGAGTTGTCACAGGACAGACTAGAAGTAAAAGGGCAATTGATATTTAAATTGAAAAAAAATGTAAATACTGCGAAAGGAAATGATACTTCATTAAGCAAAAAAAAAAAGTTTCACATCTGCATTTAATTATTATAACCTTTTATTATATCCTTGTATATATGCTCCTTAATCAAATATTAGATTACTTTTTCAGACCTACAGCCCCAATACTCAACATAAATAATGAAAATACAATTGATACAAGTATAGACCATATATTAAAAATATTTTCTCCTCCTTTTCCATTTTCCCCCTATTTTATCCTTTAGTTTGATACATACTTTTATATGTACTTTTTCATTTACAAGTGCAAAGTACATGTTAATGCTATTCTAAGGTACTGCACTTTTAGAAATAAACTAGAAGAGTACTAAAAGCATAGCCAAAGAACAGAGCCAGCTCTACCTTACTTTTCAAAGAGTACAATTTCACACTGTTCTTCAAAAATGTGATTTTTAGTGTCTTAATGTAATACCATAATTGGCATATAGATTGCACAATGTTGTACAAGTAACATCCATTAGTGTCCGAGAAAATAAGCCCACTTTAACAGAAGACAAGTCCAAACACATAAAAATTCTCGAAGTAAATGTTTTACATAACAATACATTCTAAAGTTTGAAATAATTTCTCAATTATAAAAACCAAACAAAATCACATATTGTAATAATTGTGCTTAAAATAACTTGAAAGTCTAAGCATTTATTTTGCTTTCTCAGGAAACTGGTACAATAAATGAACAGAATCGATGTTTCAGACACTTAAAATTCATTGAATTAACAGAATTGAATTTATGCCATGGGAAAAATGAGGCTTTAATCAAGATACTTACAATCATCTAAATCTAAGAGAAATACGTCTTGTTTATTTGGAGTTTTTCTATCTTGTACTGGTTTTTCTTCTTTCTGTCAAAATATATAAATATTTCATCTTTCATCATATCAGCAAAAAAAAAAAAAGTCTTTAATACTTTTATAAAGCAAAAAGTGCTTTTTTTTACTGCCTTTATAAAGCAAAATATATCTATTTTCAGGGCTTAGCATCCAGAAAATTTACCTAGATTTCTTTATATAGTTAAACTGAACCTAAATTCCACAATTGAACATCTGAAGACAATGTGTTAGTTTAATATTAATCATTGTTGCTACAAAGAAAATTCTAGCTGACAGATCAGACACTTCTGTCGAGACCACTAACAGAGACAGCAGCATTTTTTTAAGACAAAAAAAAAAAATCTGTGTATTAACATTTCTGTTTGAAGAACAGGTCAAAATCCACTCAACAAGAAATAAGTGTTATTTGCACTTATCTAGGAGCAAGGAATCCTGTCCAGTTATCTACCAGGATTTTACTTAATTGCTGGACAAATAACAGTAAGTTGATTTTTGTTATAAAAGAAGTTTAAATTTTAAGATGAGTTCTAATAATAAGAATTGGCAGTAGTGTAATAAGAATTGGCAGTACTCTTTATACTAGAGAAGTAACACAGTTATCTCGGTAACTTGGCAAACAGAGTATTTCAACAAAATTTGTTTCAATACACCTAAATAAAGAGTTCTAAGCAGATCTAGTAAGAGCGAGTGTTAGCCATACCTACAGAGCATTTGAAAACAGTGGTAATTCAGGAAAGAATTTAGTGTGTCACAGCTCAGTATAGACTGCCAAGGGGATGGTTTAGTGCAAAGGACTGATCTTTGGATGTAACCACAACAGTTTTGTCATCATGCTGTTCCTACCCACACTTAAGCATCCTTCATTTGGGTCAGCTGAGGAATTCCTTCTGCCTTTGCTCTCTCTGGCTCACTCACCAAACAGAAGACTTTGCCATTCTTTTAGAAAACGCCTTTAAACCTTAAGACACTGTTCACTACCCGAGGTACTGCAAGTAATTTAAATGCAGTCTTTGAAAGAGTCACACTTACGTGAACTTCCTAGTTCAAAAGTTTCCTCCCCAACAGTATGTGACAGGCAAATGCACATATGTACAAATATTTTACCATTTTTAATAAATTAACAGGTGTAAATAAATCAGCAAAACTCCTTATGACCATCTGGACCTCCATTTCTTGAGCATTTCAGCTACTCATGATATAAATTTCTACCAGAGCTTGAAGTCCTCTCAGAAACTCTGCAGCAAGAATCACTTTCTTTAGCTATCACCATAGAATAAAATGACACCCCTTTTCTCAAGGTGCAATCCCTTTCTTCTTGTCTCTCAGCCTCATGGTCAGTTGCAAACTAACAATAATGACAAGTGTATTTTTTTTTCCAATTCTGGGGAGAAATTCCGTGGTTCCCTCCAAAGAACATGAAAGAAACTAGCTAATGTTGCCACTACTTGAAGCCACTGATGTTAATGACTACCAGGCTTGACCTCAGCCATGATGACACTGCTCATCATGTTCTTCCTATAAACCCATGGCTATGGTGCTAATGTTATTCCATGTCTTATATATCTTGTCCAGAATTAGTGAGGGACTCTGATGCAGAACCCACTTTCTTGAATTCAATTCTGTTCACAGCTATCAGACTTTTCTCTTAAAGTGTGTTTATTAGCAAGTCATGAAGCTTTTTTTGGTTATTCTTGTTTTAAATCTGTGAAATAAGGACAAATAGTACACTTCATAAGCTACAGGTTCTACTTGAATTACTCGTGTTTATAAAATTTCAGAGAAACAATTTTGTAATAATTCTTCTAACAAATTCCAATCCATTTTATAGCCCAATTTGGTGAATATTTAGCCCCGAATCTTGGGGTTAGCTCTCACCTACAGCACTTTTACTATAAACTATGTATCAACTTTTTTCCTAAAGTAGAAACTCTTCAAAAGCCAAAACAGACTAAAGGACAACACACTTAAACAAAAGGCAAATATATTTTAAAAAATCCTCAGTTTCTGAACTCTTTCACTCCCTATCCCCACTTACCCATAAGATTCAGTTCTACCTTCAACTGTGACAAAGATTCAAATGTTGTTTTTAGCTACAGTTCTGTATTTGCTAATTATTTCAGTAGAGATGGGGTTTCTTCATTCCCTTTCATTATGCAACCAATTAAGGTCTATAAGAAGTGGCTCAACCACAAGAGAGGTGCACAAGGATGAGAATTTCATGTTTCAGAATAACTTTTTAAAACATTAGGAGTTAGAGCCAAGGAACCCTTTCATTGTTAATCTGTTTACTGGAGACAATTAAGATAAGACATTCTATGTCACAAATAACATGAAAAGTATGCTTCAGTTTGTTTTTTCTGTTATTTATTTTATCATTCTAGAGTTATTATTAAGTACATATCACAAAGCTTGTTATGTACTTTCATAAGATAAAATCTATTTCTGCACTGGTATTATTTTGACTCTATTACATAATACAACTTTAAAAATGAGGGGAAGACTATATTTATACTACAAAAACAAGCAAACAAACAACACCACCAAATAGAAAACAAAAACAAAACCAAAAACAAACCTTATCCTACCATCTGGGAAATGCAAAATCAGAAGCTAATTAAATCAATTAAAAGCTAATGCTAAAGTATGATCATGTCTTATTTTCTGTTTCAGTCAAGTATGTCAAGCTTAAGAAAACACTCAGCTACTTATATGTGTGTGTGCATGCTCTATATACACATAAACACATAAATATTTTCATATCTATATGTATTTCTATATATGGGTATATACATTAATTGTGTGCAATTCTGTACAAAATACCAAAGAAATCTACTTATGTGAGTCCTGCCTATTTCAAACATGATTATTTTTTAATTTGGTTTTTCCAAGAAAAGAAAATTGATTGGTTATCTAGGAATAATAAATAGCCAATGACTGCAAATATTTCTATTGAATAAAAAAAGCTTTGCATTTGAAATCAGGACAATAAAAATGTTCTGACGTGTCTGACATTTCTATGTAACATAATTTTTCACCTTTTTTCTTAAAACTAAGTCTACAATATAACCCAAACAGTTTCCTACAAAGGAAGCCCACTATGGGAAAAGCAGAATACTAAACAAAGAAGTTAAGGTATATTCCATCAAACATTTCTCCATTTGCAATTCATCTTGGTAATAGAGACAGAACCTGGTAAATGCATATAGGACTTGAAGCAGGAGATTTCTCTTGCTCAATGCATAATTCATGTGCTCCGCCTGCAAAGTGTGTAAAATGAGAATTTCACACTGCAGCATGAGCCATGGAGCTGCAGAGAAAAGGCAGATGAAATCATATTCTGCTGTGTGAATTTTATTTCTTATCCTCCCAATATTTATACAAAACCATCACTGACAATCCAAATGCATTGACAGATCACCCACTGTTTCCATTGTGTTAGCACTTGAAAAGAGATCAGGCAGAAAGATAGACAATTTGTTTTTGTATATCTTTTAAATAGTGGATCAGGTTTTTAACAGCTGAGTGACTGTATTATACTTGTATAAGAAGGTCAACAGTAGCTGATTTTAAAATCCCACTGTAGAGACACCTATTTACACATGCATCATCATCAAATCTGCATTTTAGCTCTACAGTATTTATTCTTACAGTATAATATGTATCTGAACACCTCAAAATATCCATATTTCAAAATTATATAAAAGACTGCAGGAGGAGAGACTGACTTTTCTATTCACTGCAGCTCAACTACAGTGAACACAACAGCTTTTTCAAAACAATTCTTCAAGAGAAAAAAATATTAAAACATTAATAACATATTCAGAAAAATAGTCCAAAGTTTTTGTAGCCTATTTTAATGCTAGTAAATGCATGGATATATGCAGAAATTAAGCTTCTATGTGAGTATCATCAAACCCTTTTTATTAAGAAAATTCTGCTGAACATGGCAATGGTACCCAACAAAACATATAGAATGTTAAACATCACCCAAAACATCAGCGATGTAACGTAGTTCATAACGTGTGGTAAACAGAGAAACTATAAAAATAGAGCCTATTAACCACTCCTTTTATCAATATGTATTTCAGAAAATCTTTATCAGTTTTACTGAAAAGGAAGTCCTAATCAATCATTTCCCCAAACAGACTGACCACATTTAAGAATACATTGTAGCAGAGTAATATAAGCAATGTCTTTTCCAATTAAAATCTATCAGGATAAAACATGCATTTCTGAGAGCCTAGCAGAAACCATCTGCTTCCCAGGTGGTCTGAAAAATAAGTCAGGAAGGAAGCAGAAAAATAAATATGTGTGGTTCTTGTAAAATGTACCTTGACACAAAGGCTCTATATACAATACTTTGGCTATAATATTCTATAAGGTTTGTTAACAGTAGTTTTTTCTTTTCAGCTTGGAAAGGATTACGTAGGTTATCATCAGTTAGCTCCACCTATCACTAAAGGGTTCAAAACAGGTTTCTCTCAAAAAAAAAATCTATTAAGCTATTTAGCATAACAATCACCTTTAATAAAAAATACTTGTGATTCTTATCCCCAACACCCTCATTCAATTATGCATCTAAAAATAAACAAGTACCAGGAACACCTCAAATATAAATGCAGGCATCAAACACGGTTAAAATGGAAACTAACTTCATATTTCCAGAGATTATTATCCTAGATTGAAACAGTCCTCTCTGTTCAAGAGCATTAAATTAACTACCCCCCTCTCCCTTCACACATGATCATCGTTGTTTACAGCCCATCAGCCATAGCTTGTTGCTCTTATAACAAATGTGCTAATTTCTCAGTGAAAAAGAATTTAAGGAATATAAACATTTAGCTTTTGCACACTGAGTTCTACAATACCTTTTCCATAGTCTCCTTGCTTCTTTTTTTGCTGCCCTGCATATAAACCCACCGCTGTTTGTTTTATTATCCTTTTGTGATGCTTAAATGCTTTGCAATTTTTCAGCTCTACCCTTTGACTCTACTCTGACTAAGTCTTCTGTCAACTGTTTAAAAATTTGTGTTCCTAACACATTTCTTTTTAGGTGCTTCTTAATCAAGTAAGACTTCAGAACTACTGCAATGTTCTTTCTCTTCTCTTAAAATTCAAGGCCATTGACTTCAACAATTCAGTCCCAAGCTTCTTCAACATGCCATTTCTCATATTCAGTATATTTGACTTCATACATTCTCGACTGCTCTTTTAAAATACAAAAAGCTTCTTTATGCTAGTAGTCCTCACATACCCTGTGAAAGAACCACACAGTTTAAAAAACTAGTGAAGGAAATTATGCACATACTGTTGATATCCCGAGAAAAATGGACATATGCAGCAAAGAGAAGATATCACTGTTTGAATATGGTTTTGCAGTGGCTCTCAGAACTAAGCACATCAGAGTACCTATCACTTTTTGGTGAAAAAATATCGCGCTGATATGAGAAGCTAAAACCTGCTACAATTAATTCAAGTTCTGTTTAGCATCAAAGGAGTTTATTCTAAGAGGATTTACGTTATATATTTTATGCTACCATTTTTTGGCAAGATGCAGTCTAGCTTCTCTACTAGAAAAAAATTTGACATAGATGTGTTACCTAGTGCGGTATTTGGGCAGGAAACAATGATCAAAATATGGAAACACCATTTCTCAAATGCTACAGCCTTACTTCATCGTTTTTCTACTTGGCTGAAGAAGGGAATAGATTAAAAGCTAAGCTTACAACTCAAGAGTTCCTAAACAGACCCATAAAGTTACAAAACAAAGACCACGTGCAACATAAGCTCAAGATTTAGAGAAACAGAGAGGTTTAGCACTAACTGCACTATTCTCAATTTTCACAGGAAATCTTAAAACAAAGCTAGTGTTTCTACTAGAATGTCCTCAAACTCTTTAGAGAGACAGTGTACTAACATTTGTTTCTTGGTTTTCTTTCCTGTCAGACTCAGGTCCAGCAGTAATTATAGTGTAAGATTCCATTTTAATAAAACAATCACCAACACCCATGTACTAAGCTTTCACCAGCTTAATAGTAACCTAAAAATAGATTAAAAATAATTAAATTCTATTATACAGGAATAATAGACTATTAGAAAAAATATTAGGTTCTGTCTATAAAAATAATTAGATTCTATTTTCTTCTTCATCTCTCTGGGGGAAAAATATAATGGAATTTAAACAGAAATACGGTTTTTGCTATAAAAATATTCTTACTTGCCTAAACTATCAAACTACCTTGGGATTGGTCTTTTTATGAGAAGTCAAAAAATTTTTTTCATCATTTCTAGGGTTTTTTGATATGTATAAAACTACTACTCATCTCCATTCCCACAGAAAGAAATATCTATAGACAGTTAAATGCATATTTTAATATTTCATAGAGGTTTTTAAAAAACATATTTTACCTTACTAACCTTACTGGAGGTAGCACTTCTAGATTTTCCAGACTCAGAGTCACTTTTAGAGTCTGATTCTGATTTGGAGCCTGAAGAACTTTCTTCTGATGAAGAGGACTCTGTATCAGAGGAACAGGATGTGCTTATCTTCTTGGAGATCCCCTCTGCCTTCTTTTTAATATCTTCTGAATCACTACATATTTAAAAAATGTTAAGAGACATGTAAAATCACAGAAGAAATCTTTTTAGGCAATATCCTACATCAACATTTCAAAGTTTATTAAATAAGTTTTAAGTCAGTATTTCTTCATGATTAAAAACTCAGCTATGAATGAAGCAGTCACTTACTTAAGGGTACTCAATATTCTATCACACTACACAACATCACATATAAACTGAACCAGTAAAACAGCCAAACAAAATGTCAACACATTAAATATTAACAATTTGCATGCATCCAGCTTGTGATATTGCAGAAAGAAGTGAAGAAATATATATAGAGAGAAGCTTTCATACTATTCCAGCTATGATTAACAGAATGTTGCGTTATGTTTTTGCAAATGTTTTGTTTAAAACAAAATTAATAAATTTAGTTTATTCCTTTGTTAATTCTTCTAAATCAAACCATACCATCTAAAAATAATACCTATAGTGTCTACAAATATTTCAATTCATTAGAGTTTATACCAAGAGCTGTTATCTTCTGATATCTTTGGTCACATTGAATACCTTACAAATAATGGACTTTGGAGACTATTCTTCACACAGTAAAGTTCTATTCACCCTGGCCATGTTGGGTTATGTTGCTCTGTGCTAACAGCTACTGAATATATCTGCCTTGTTCACATCTAATCATACTCTAACTATTACCTTTTTGTCTCAGGGGGAGTTACTACCTAGAAATACCACAGGAAATTAAAATTGTTTTCTAATATTTATTATGGAATAGAAAAACTTATACTGCACACAAAAAAACCCCCTCTGTTCTTGGATTTGCAAGCAAACATTTTATACTTCCAAATTAGGTATTTCATACACTACCTGTTTAAGCTTCCTTCCCAAGACAATAAATTGGTTACTGAAGTGCTTGAAGGGTAACAAGGTCAACAATAATTAAACAAATCCAGACCACTCAATTATTAAGAATCCCTTTGGACTCAAATTAAATTGTTATACATTTTTGCTTAGCTTTAGGAGCAGTAGAAAATAATGTACTATGCTGCATTACTGTTTGAGATTGCAATGTTTTTATAAGAAAAAAATGCAAAGAGGGAGAACTGAAAAATGTAACAAGACAGAAAGCAAAATAACTAGGGTAAAGTATTCCTCCTCCCAAGAACTTCCAAGAACTGAATTGCCTAAGTAAATTTAATAAAATTATTAGAAACCAAGATAAATATTTAAACCATGCTAATAATGCCTACACATGTAACTGAAGTTGAAATCAACTCCCCATATTTTAGTCAAAAGCATTCTTTTCTTAAACCAACAAATTTTGAACTTGCAAAGCTAAAAATGGAACAATAGTACACTTCACAAAAAACAGTCTAATGGAGCATTCTGATTGTTAAAATCACATTGAAAAACTGGTACTATCAAAAAATTATGTTTCAATATTGACAACATTTAAAAACTTGTTTGAGGTCAATGAACTAAACAAAAACTCACTAGCATATACTGTATAAAGTTTCTTCATGACAGGTACTGACAAAATTATCTACATTTCTTTCACTGCCATTGAACAGAAGTTGTAGTTGCATCAGCAAATAAGTTGTTCTGAACCCATTATATAAATGAAGTTGTTTTTCAACAATTTATCTTCAACTTAGCTTTAAAACTAGATTTGAAGATTAAAAATGTTACTTTAGTGCATATCAACCAGTTCTGATGGGTAATCATTGTTTATCTTATTGCTTAAAATTTCAGATGTTATTCTAATGAAAAGAATTTACTGGTAACTAGCTTTTTAACTTTGCAATGATGAAAAGCCTGTATTAATTTAACCTACAGATTTCATTTGTTCTGAACAGGAAAAACAATATAAATCACTTTTAAAATCATTAAATCCTGACTTAAATTAATAAAGTCATAATTAGGGCATTATGCTGTGTTTGTTATGGAAGTGGCAAGGCGAGCTGCTTTAATTACTGTCTGTAATAAAAGGAGCAGAGTCTGTACTGCGCCCCAATCAGCGCTGTCAGCCACGACTGAGCGAAGCTGCAAACTCATCAAGTGAGCTGGCAGCAGATTACAGAGTAAAGGGCGATCATGTCTGCAGAGGCCACTTGCTGACAGCAGTGGAAGAAACAGATTCATAAAATCCAAGGTATTAGCCCCAATTACTTAAAATTTTAATGATACTTTAATACATGATAATGCTGTTGATAATAGGCAATCTTAAAAAGCACTAACACCTTAATATCTTATGACCGTTTCCCTTCACAGCCCTTGCCTCTAATATTTGGAACATAATCTTTTTAATATAACATTATTTAGAAAAATCAATTGTCTTAGTTACATAATGGCAAAGTGTTAAAGGACTTAATTTTAGCTCCCAGCAAAATTGCTGCAAAAGGTAATTAAGTGTTTCACACAACTGTTTGATCACTTATTCAGCCTCCCAAGGTTACCTCAATTTTCAAAAACCACCCAAGATTTTACTGAAGTCAGAAATTGATTCCAAACAGAAGAGCAGTCTGATTAACAAAAATATGAACCCAGTTCAACACTGACTATTACTGGCCTACACTGACATCACTCCTTGGTCAAAACACCCCAAAAAACATAATTAAAGGCTTGGCAGACTGCTTACAGGAAGAGTGCTTTAACAGCTAGTATCACAAAAATAAAAACCATACAAATGTATACCTACCTTTCATCAGCACCTCTAGATGTTTTCTTTGCTGTATTTTCTTTGCTGTCTGAATCACTGTCAGTTGATTCTTCACTGGGAGAGGAACTCCCACTACTCTCATAAGTGCTGCCTTCCTCTTTATCTTCCTTCTCACTTTCACTGTCAGACTCACTCCCTGAAATACAAACAACCCTTAAAATTTCAGTCTCAATATCTTAAATAAATAGTATTTTAGGTATCCAAGTTTGTTTTAAATTAAACAATATTTTAGTATTTTAAGATCCTATTGTGAGCTTTATCATTATTTACCCTGTGTCAAAAACAGGCAAGAAAATCACTTTCTCCTTACATTTACAAAATTTTGTTAGTTAAAGACCTGTCCTTTTCACCCTACAGTATTATATACTTTATCAAATTAAAAAGTCTAATAATGAATTAATTGCATGTGGATTCTTCAAAGTTATATAACCCCATCAGGAGCTGGAGGTGACCTCAAATTTTCTAATCTATACATTCACTTAGCTACAAAATTATCTTTTCAAACAACTGGTTAATTAGATAATCTGTTCTTGAATATCCCTTGTGACTATGATTGAATCACTGTTTTAAACAAATTATTCATCCTCTAATTAATCAGTTATCAAATATTCAAATATCTGAAGTGAATATATACTTTTATTGCTTCAGAAATCATTAATTTCAGTGATATAGTTCTTAAACGCTTCTACATATTTCTTCATTTTAGAAATTGGAAGGAAGCAGCTCCATATTCAGATCTTAAGGTGCCCCTCTTCCATTCACCTCGATGCTTATAGTTCTTTTAAGTCTCTGATGTTAAACATTTTCTATGACGAAGGTCTGGATCTGGGAAAATTATGATCTTCACTACACCTGAAGTATATTAACATCTTCTGAAATGTCTGCCTTGGGGAACTGCCTATCTAGCAATAACTGGGTTAAAAGTTAAGAGTTAAAAGAACCTTTGCTCACTGAAATGAATAGGCAGCTGTTATACTCTTCATCATCATCCCCATTACAATAAACAGAAAACGTTACGTAAAATTTGAAAGAAATACTGAAATAGTTTGCTGAATGAATACCAGAAAAGACTACATAATTAAAGAAGTCTGGCCATTTAGCAACACAGCAGCACATGCTATCAAAACAGTACTTTACCACCAACACATTCCCAAAAACATTAAAGACAAGCACATGGGCACCCTTCTGCAAAGAGCTAGGTGCCTTCAATTTTAACTGGAGTTATATACCCTTGCTGCTTACACTTGACTCAAACCAGGATGAAAACAGCATGCCAGCTTTTTTAACTAGGAAACGAAGCAAAGGCTAACTCATACAGTGAATGTGAAATTTCCCCCCTCATTTCCTGACTTTATACATAGCTCTGCCTTTTTTTGGCATTTTTTCCATTTTTTTAATATAGCAGCCAGTTCTGAAGATACAGTTCTCCAGGCAGTGGAGATCCAAGTTGCTTTCCAAACACTTACCTGATGAACTGGTACTGGCAGATTCATCTTCTTCCTCTTCTGATTCAGAGTAGAACTTTTCAGTAGGTTTCTCATTCTTTGGCTTACCTAGAATTCCAGTCCATTCCTTTGCCTGTAAATAAAGTTCAATTTAAATTTACTTTTGCAACCAGCAACACAAATATATACACATATCACAGCATAACACTAACAGAAGTGGTATTAAGCAGTTCCTAAATAAATCATCTAAACAAGTGAAGAGAAATTATTAAATTTCTCTTATTTTCCACAATTACAAGAACTAGAAGTTTTGTACATACCTACAAAAGGTGAGATATGTCTATTAGAGAGTCTAGAAAAGGAATTTACTAAGGCAGATTAAAAGCATCAGTAACGATAAATTAATTTCTATGTCAAATGAACATGAAGTCTGAGAGTTTTATCTCTAGATCCAACTGACTATGACTAGAATGAAGGGTAAATAGGGCTAGTCACCATCTTTATCATCCCAAGTCTTAAGTGGAAAACAAATGTGGACCCCGTAGGTAGCCACAGAGGAATTATATTTCACTTCCATTGCAATTCCCCAAATAAAAGTAATTATTACCACCATGAGAATGCCAAAACATGGCAATACTTTGCCCAAACTTTTTTCTTTCCATGTACCTCTATACTACTAGAGAAGCAAAGGAATAGCTCAGGACAGGAAAAAACCCAAAATGGCAGACAACTATATTAACCGAGTGATACAGGTCTGCCTCAGTGACTGCTCTGATCTGGAAGAAGACTAACTTCTGAAAAAGCTCTATTACCTGCAAGGGTGTACAGCTCTAGAGACACACCGGTTTCCTGTTGAGCACCAAAAGCAGCTGACACTTAAAAAGCCAATGTTCTTTTGGATATAAATAACAATTTAATTGTGCACTGCAGCTTAACTCAGCTTCCCTTACACATGTTGTATAGGCAGATGCAGTATTAGAACCACCACAAAATTAATGACAACGAAATACTCTCCTAAGAAAATAACTGCAAAAAAAACCCCGCGGCTGAAGGACTTTCCTGTTTGTTTTGAGGTTTAAATAGCTGGAGGTAGATCTTTTCTATTATGTTGTAGATGGATTACTCCATTTGATCAATTTCCTAAAATGCTTTTTAGTTTTATGGACAAAGGCACCTTCACACATTCTTTCATGCCAACCCTGTAATTTATAATCCTCTGTTTGAGCTGATTACCTTCAGATTCTTCCCATAAAAACTTTCAGAAGTTTGTACACAAATACGTCTTTTCCTGAAATCTATATAAAAAGACAGACATGTAATATTACAGTACTGAGGAGAAATGGTTGTTCTACCACGCTGCTGTCCATTGGCATCTGCAAGTCACACTTATGTTTTAGAATTTTCTCTACCAATTCTATGCCCAACATCATCTATGCAAATTAGTCATCCACAATGTACTGCAGAATGTACTGCTCATGACAAGGACTGTGTGCTTTTCCACGTATCCCTGTTACAATGCCACGCCTCCAGAAGCACCATTAGTGCAGCGTACACCAGTACATTACATTTTTGTTACTGTTCAACAACCTTCACTGGCATTTAGTAGGACTCTGGTACCTGACATATAAATCACAGCTCTGATACCAAAACACAGCTTTGCCTCAGAGTTTACACTACAGTAACAAAGAACTGTAGAGGACCAGCCCTATATGTGAACACATGATTAGTGCACTAATAGACGACATTTTCCTATTATAAACTTCCTTAATTCTCTCCAGGTTATCCAAAATGTAAACCTTGGTCTGTCCAAACTTCACACTTCAAATCATACATAATTTAACCCCATGCTGCTGCCTTTTGTTTGTATTATCTTTTTTTTTTTTTTTTTTTTTTTTTTTTTTGCCTTGGATTTGTACACAAATTAACTTCCACTTATCTCCTAGTTTGGTAGTCCACCTACACTCAATTAACATACTGCAGCAGAGTACATAGAATATAAAAAATATGAAATCAGAAGTGAGATGGAGGTGAAAAAAGCCCATTTAATCCACAAGTGAACAGAATTGGCCTACGTTTATCCACTTCTCTCACTGAAAAGAGCAAGCATTATGGAAGCTTCCAAATGTTCCATTTCTAAGATAAAACAAGCAACACAGGTGTTCCCATGCATCCATGGTTTTCAGAACAGCACACAGATAGTATTTAAATACTTGTATTTTGGACTAATACTCTATGTTGACAAATGCCTTCAGCAAAGTTACTTTTAATGATGCTGACGTACCGACTCAACCACGTCAACGTTTCGGACAGAAGTGTCAGGCGCCACCTCTGGCCAGTCAGACAGTTCCAGGTAGCCAATGGCTTGGCTGTTCAATGTGTGAGACAAGGTGCCAAGCTGGAAACGATCCCGATCTATTAAAAAAACGGGGTAGGGGGGGAGGGGAGAAATACACAAACACCGTGAGCTTTACCACAAAGAGCAATCTTAATCAGGGCTAAAGGTAATTGCCATTGTATTACCTCAAATGTCATGGAATAAATATAAACTAGGAAGCTCTTCATAGGTCAAAAAACTGATTTCAGTCCATAGATTACAATAATCTCCCCCATAATGGTCAATAAAAAAGCTAATCAGTCAGTGTGTTTAGAGGTGTTGCTCTGAAATGTAGCTTCTCTAAAAATTACTTTACTGTGAATATTAAGAATGACAGCACAGTTAAACAATCCATATACATGTCTTGGCACAAACACATCCAGAATTTTAATAGTTTTTCTTCAAAATGGAGCTCCTTTTAGAGCTTCAAAACCAGACCTAAGTAAGTATAAAACCAAAAAATTGTGAATCATCACAGTAACAGAGTATTTTCAGTTTAGGTAACCTGATAACCTTTTAATTTGAGAAGACAGATAATGGATCTTACTAGTAAAAAGACAGGAAAAATGCACAGGAAAAATTATGATTTTGGAGAAAAATAATAAAATCCTAATCTACTGAGATTCAATTTATTTCAGATTCATAAAACTTTTGCAACACTCACATTAACAATCTCTTAATGAAGTCCAGATAAAATACTAGAGCTCTTCTCCTACACTGAAGAAGAGCGTTCCTCAAAAGACACACCGTCTGTTATTTAAACCAAATTTAAAATCCATATGAATAAAAATGGATCAGTTTGTCAGGGTTTATCATTAAAAAAAATGCACTGTGTTTGCGCCATGCAAATCCTAATTGCTGAAAAGCAAGTAAGCAGACTGAATATCCTTGCATATTAATCTTTTCTATTTGCTAAGTGACACAATTTGTGAGAGTATTTGACATAGAATAAGCTGCTACGTTCCTTTACACAATGAACATTTACCAAATGGTTTTGGCAGTTATACCTTTAAAAGGAGATTCAAGCAATGGGGCAGGTTTTTGCGCCAGAAATATTTTTTTGGCATATTTGCTTAAAGCTCCACTTTTCTCATTCGGAACAATAAGCTGCCTAATAAATCTTGTACGGTCTCTGATGTCGTAGCTTTGATCATACTTGCCGAGATTTAATACGTACTGCGTAAGCAATTTTGTCTGTGAAAAAAAAACAGGACAAGAACAGAATCCAAGTTATTTATGATTATTGATAACTCTGGATAAACATATTTAAAGAGGTAATAAAAATGAATGGTTATGTCAAACAAATGTTGCTCCATAGGGAATATGCATTTCTAAAGCTGCAAATGGAATTCTGCAGCCAAAGCACATGTCCTCTTCTGTACTGGGGAGGTGAATGCTGAGTACTGAGAAGCAGCCATGTGCTAGATTATTAAACTGCTGAAGTGGAAAGAAAGGCATCATTAAAAAAATAATCATATATGGCAAACCCGCTGAAGGGTCTACGTGAGGATAATGAATGTGGAAATACAACTAAAAACATGGCACTCAAAACTTAATCAGAAAAATATGCAGGACATCAAAACATCAGAGGGTATTAGGGGGCTGGCAAACTGCTTCTGCTGAGGTGTGTTTTATGAAGAGATACTGTCCCTGGCATAAGCAGTGTCTGCACTCTGACTGCACTCAGTTACTTTATCCTGAATTATGACCCATTAAAGCAGACACATGAATCACTGAACTGGATTACTGCAAATTATTTGCAGTGCATTTAGCTGTTACTTTTTCATAAAAGCAAGCTGCTGATGCCCTCTAAAAACCAGGATAAAAGACTTCTTCCATTTTTTTCTTGAAGCTTAAAGCCTCCAGTAATATTGGTGGTTTATTTATTTATGTAAGAGAGCAACTTATACTATCACAGGGTTTTACAGCATAATAGGGCTTCCTAATTTCATGTCTCAGAATATTAACAGGTCTTAAGTAATTCTAATAATTCAGTTAATTTTTAAGATAATAAAATAATATAAAAATGGAGGCAGAGTTTCCCAGTATCTTAGAAATAATGTAATGTAACCAGAACAATAGTGCTGAATAGACTTGCATCCATTAAATACATTTGAAAGAAGTAGGCCACTTCCTTAATATAAAAGTGAACAGGAAAAAGAGCAGAAAAAATATACCATGCTAAGAAAGTAATTTTTGCTATTGCAACTCAGAATGGATGCATAACACAGGGTTAAAAATGTATCATCATGAAGGATTTTTTTTCTTTATAGAAAAGAAAACAAATTTCCATATATATCTTGTTTATCATACTATTGCTATGACAATAACACAGTTTCAATCATGTGAGAAGGAAAAATATATCCAAAAAAAGGTCAATTTTTTTGTAGGCTATTTGCTAAAAAAAGTTCAGTTTAATAATTTTCAACTTGAGGATGCAAGCTACAGGTTTTTTTCTAAAGATGTAAAAATACTTTTTCAGAATAATTATTAACTCCTGTAGGTGAAATACACAGAAAACAAAAATTGGTTTTAATTTTAACAACACACAAAGCAATATATGCAAGTATTTCACAAAATAATCTATGGTACCAAAGATTTGAAGAATCTAGTCATATTATATTAGAGTAATAGTAAAAGCATAGTCAAAAAAACCCCTTCAGTGAAATATTTTTTGTTTCTTTTTTCTCTCTGACACCCAAGAATGAGTCTAAGAAAAGATATTTTTCCCCCCAAGGTACTGTCCTAGTTATGGTAAAGGTAAAACTTTCCCACATGTATTTCACAGCTTATTGGCAGCTATTTCTGTACGAGGGTATAAAATTTTAAACAACTGCATCAGACAGAGTATATGTAATCTGCACTCATGCAGGACTTATGCTGTTCAACTGAAATGGAATTGGAAGGGAGGGTTCCCAGGTAGCATGAATTAAACTAAATGAGGGATACCTCCTGCAGCCTTTGCCATCACTTCTCTGTAAAACAAGACAGGACTCCTTAACGTTGTGGCAGAAAGTTCAACAGAATGGATCATAAAACATAGTGGTCTTAACCTGTGAATTGCTATAAGATGGGAAAAGTTTAGGGCCTTGTTCTCATGGTGGGCATTTTTTCAGTGAGTGTTGATGGAATTAGAATAAGACAAATCAGATAAAGGGTTGATCCTGAAAGACTACATTTCCTTTAATGGAATAATTTTCTCCATGATCCTTTGCGTTTCTTGTCCCCAAAGATATCTTTCCCGTACTGTCCAATACAGATAAATACACAATAAATTTACATGGAATAATGTTCCGTATCTTCAAGAAGCCTCTTTGAAAGCATCACATCTAGTATTGTTTTCACAAAAACAGCAAAGAAACATGAAAATTTTTAGAATTTTTCTTACAGCAATGCAATGAAACAAGTAGAAAAGCTTTTCTACATGGAGGTAGCTAATAAAAAATATTTTAAATTAAGAACTAAATTTAAATAAACTAAGGAATATACATCAGTCTCTCCAACAAAGGAATTTTCATAGTAAGTTGAAAATCATTTAAGCAAGCATGTTAATTTGCTGAAATATGACACAACCTGCATACCATGACTGCTTCTTAGAATAGTGACAAAGTATTCTGATCCATGAGCTAATACATTTATTATCATATGTCAATATTGCCTGTTATCTGAACATGTATAATATTATATAGGCTTTTTTTTTTTTAATCCCCACACTGTTAGAACCTATTATTATTTTTTGTACATTTTGGTTTGGCTAGTGTGAAAAGCATTCATTCAAGTCATTCTTCAGCAACATTTCTAGAATTTTCTAGTGACAACAGTTCTATTTAAGAATTTATTGCCTATCCCATATTAGCAGAAATTAACCTTTTGGTAGATCCCCACTTAAAAATTTTATAATAGACATATTACCAACAGATGAGGCTTCACAAAGTGGGAGAAACAGTTATCCAGCCGCTCTTTGATATCATTAGCTTGCAGCAAGTTGATTCTTCAGACGCAAAAGAAAAGGGTACTGTGCTTAACCACGACTGACATATCTATTTACACCCTACGACTACTTGGGACTTTCTCTGGTGGGAGTCCTACTGTATTAGGCAACAGAAACCCATCAAAATCTCTTTATTCTTCCTGCTATATGCAAGAAACATCCAAAGCAACTACATGGCATATTTTCTGCATAACACTTTCTCTTATATGAGCTCCATTTAGACAGCTATCTAGCACACCCATAAGGATTTTATAACCCTAAGTGTTGAAAAGACAAAGTAGGTTTACCAAATAATACAGACAACCAGAGAAAAGCCTGCTTTTCTTACATATTTATACAGATAGGATTGAATCTGAAACTCTTCCTTAAATTATAAACAGCCTTTGAAAGTTCATGGGGTGATCACAGGATTTAAAGTATACTGGAAATGATTATAGTAATTCTGAATATTAAAAGAAATCCTGTAAATGTGCTGCACTAACTGTTTGAATATATGACTAAGAAAACCACAAGCAAATAAAATAATAGACTTGGAGAAAGGGAATAAAATAACCAAGTCTTATTTCCTCCAGAACTTTTACTTTTCTCCAAACAAGCTTCACAGATGAGTTTAACTTGCCTTTCCCTCACCTGGGGAAAGAGCTCTTTCCATCTGTTTGGTTGGTGTTGTCTCTTTGCTATTCTACCATCACTTTTCAATAAAGTGACATTGTAGCTTTGAGATTTTCACAACACTTTGGATGAAACTGATAAAGGATTAATAAAATTACAATGTGGTAGGATATAATATAGAGGCAGAAAACACAGGTTGAGCAGAGATGGACAAACCAGCAACTGAGCAATCAAGTGTACAAGATCTGATGTCCAGTTTTAAAAATTAGAGTGAAAAATGGCTGGACTTTTTCTAGAAACTTTTTTTTACCAAAATATAATAATAATACCAAGTGAGTAAAGAAGCATTACTCCTGGGAATAAGGATGTAGATTTAGAAGAGTGTTGCCAGCTCCTAAAGGGAAACCCATGGTACTCTAGTTTAAAAGGAGCTTTGAATCAAGTCACCAACCTACACAGTCAGAATTTTTATACAAATACCTTGACCTTGAGATGAGAAATTATTTTTCCACAACCTAAAACTAAAAGAGGAAAACACCCTTTGATGAAGTTCATCATTTAGTAGGCATCTCAGGAGACAGTTTCTTCTGCTTTATCATCATTACTAGATTTGAATAAAAAACATACAACACTTATATGGTTTAAAATGTATTAAGATGTGAAACTGGAAAAAAAGCATCATGGAAATCATTGTCTCCTTGTAGGCAATGGATTTTTCACCAAATATGGTGTGGAAAAATTTACATGGAAAATTACAAAAACTATATGGAAAATTATTAAATATTAGGTAATGAGCTAAAAGAAGACAGTTTTGATAGTCAAACCAATCTTTCCTAATCTCAGTCAGCATTTTCAGTAAGATAAGCAATGACAGAAAGAAGTCACCTTTTGTAACTCCCCCTTTTACACTGTATAAGTAAAGCATTCATTCCTATCTGAGAGCATGGTGAAACAGTTCATCTCCCACACATCCTACAAAATAAAGTCTCAGATCACATCTGTAGTTGGATATAGCTATCAAGGAACAAGAAGACACCACAGCTGAGGAGATGCAAGATTGTGTGCTTTGCAAACTGTTGTAAAACAAAGAGGTCTAGCAGCCCAGGAAAGTGTATAAATCTCAGACAATATATTTCATCTACATGTAAAAAAAAGAAATCTTTGATTTTAGAACCTTTTAAAGTAGTAATTGGAATTACAGTGAAAAATTAGTGTCAAAATATTATATTCCATAGCCAGAGAGTGATGGAGTTAACAGTACTGTCACTGAGAAGAATAAGGCAGCTGGCACCTCTCACAGCTATTATTCAGCTTCCTGGAGATCTAAGTTCACCTTTTTGTACTAACAGACATTTTTAGATTATCTTTACTACTAGAGATACCAAAAACCAACCTCCTCCACAAGGTAAAATGAAATAGTAAACAAGGAAGCATAAAAAATAGAAACATAAAACAATAAAAAAAATAGAAAAAGGGAAAGCGGGAAAGCAGTAACTACCTTTAAAACAAGCACTGATGGAAAAACAAAACGAGGTCTTTTACAGGCATCTCCTTCTAGATATCCTGAATAAAAAAAATGAGCAGCTTCTTGTTCAAAATGACTTTTTTTTTTTTTTTTTGAAAATTCTGGTCTTAGTTTCAGAAAACAGCAAATCACATTGGGAAAATCTCCTATCTGGTATTACTAATACAATTTACAAATCTTCCCCATTAATGCGAATTGAAAAATTGAGTTTCCCAAAGAAAGAAAGAAACAAAAAATCACATTTATGATCCAGCACATACTTAAAAGACTCATGGTTAGATTTAGTCTGTCAGATTTCTTGAAAACTGATATTCACATTTTCTTCATACAAAAATGTGGACTATTTTTGGTTACATATACAGAAGAAATCACTACTTATCTATACAGACTGTACAAAACCTACCATGACTCTAATACATACAATTCTGAGTTTAGGCTTACCTGCTTTGAGTTTGTTAAATACAGTTTTGCACCCAAATTAAGTATCTGCAACTTCACAAGGTCGTCTTCATTAGTGAAACTCTTGGCTGTCTTTCTCAAAACATCGGGTGCAATCTTTGGAACCCACTCACAGTACTCACCGATGAGCCACAGAATGCTGGCTCTGGCTACTGGAACCTGAGAAAACATTGAGAATTTTAAGTTAATACATTCACAGACTACTTGTATACTTGTACGTGTCTGTGTTCAATAAGAAGTTAGACAAAAATACTATTGAAAGACAACTGCCATGCAAGAAATGCAGAGTGAAATTAAATACTGTTCAATATGGTCACTGTGTTAGACAGAATATTTGTACAATTATAAGATACTGATTCTGCCCCAAAAAACATGTGTTACAAGATGATGAGACAAAGAGAGGAGGATTAGAAACAGAGGCACACAGAAGTGACATGTTTATGTTCACAGTACAAGCTGATGGCAACTGGGAACACAGTCCAAGCCTTTGAGGTGTGGTTGTGAATCCTTGCCACCAGGTTATACTAAACACGATGTTGAAACAAGCCAGGGTTTTCTGTATTACTATATTCATACAGAAATTGTTTCCAACAATACACCTTTCTCAAATCCTGCCTATCTAGTTTAAAATCATAGAACCATAGAATTAACTGTGTTGGAAGAGACCTCCGAGATCATCAAGTCCAACTCTTGATCCAACCCCACTGTGATTATATGGATTTCTTTAACACTATTGCTATCTTTCCTTCATTTTTATTCCAAATTTTATGACAGTAAGATTCTTATTTTTGCAAATGTTCAAGACCAGCTGAACACAGAATTTTGGTGAGACAGGAGTTCAAAACTACAATTCTCAATTTCTGAATAGGACCACCTTAACTGAAAACACTCTGATCAGAAAGTTCTTACATGGTTCTTACAGGTCTTACTTGGAGCTACTTGACAGTTTCACTGAAATTAATTTTTTTAGTGTGAATTGATAAAAAAATTAAATAGTCTTGGAATTTACAGCACGAGAGAGGCAAACAACTGCTACATATAAGAACTTTAAACGCAGTCAGAGTATGTTCGTCTGCAAAACGGTAAGACTGGTGCCATTACTGTACACTGACTTCAAAAGGGAAAGAGGTTATTTCTAATGTTCCAAAGGTTACACTGCATTAAGACCTCACACCCAATCTATTATTTTAAATTGGGCTAAAGAATAGTAATTGAGTGGTACATTAAATTTTCCAGTATTGGAGCAGTTCAAGTTGCCTGCTGTACAGATAGATACCTCTAAATAAGAATATATAGGCAACTTTAGACTTCAGTTATGCTAGATTTATTTTTCTAAAATATTTCATTACAGACTTGTTAAAATACTAGAATTCTACAAGAGATCACCAAGTACCATAGTTTGGGCAGCAGCCTATTAGAAATACCTTTTTCCTATTAATATCTTTTATAAAGTAAAACTCACAGTGCAGATCAATTTCAGGAGTATCATTAATTATGAAACACTAACATCCCTATTGTACGTTTCCTAGTCAAAATCAGGACTACACTTTAAAACCACAAATAAATATATTTAAATATACTTAAATAGTGAGCATTTAAGCACAGTGTATTACTCCAAGTTTTTTCCCAGTTTGTAAAGCGTAATTATCAGAGTAATAAATAGTTTTAGAATGTTAAATAAATAGACTAAACGAAGTCTAATTTGAAAAACAGTGACAATGGAAGACAGATGAAATTTCTCATGAGACTCTGCCTTTTAACCAGCTGGTTACCTTACTATATAAACACTGTATATACATTAAACACAATTTTGTGCCACAAGAATCAATATCAATTAGAGACTTTTTGAATCAAACCCTGAGCAGAAGCCATTTTAATGAAAAGTGTATGTCAAACTGATGAACCCAATGTTTCTGTGTCACTGGATTCATTTGGGGTCAAAATCACACAATATTTTCAGACTTCTTTTTCCCTGTTTAAGTCTTCCAGTTCTCAACCACGTAATATCAAGTGCATGATCCTGCAGCTGTTGTTTCCAGGGCACTCAAAGCAGCAAACAAGAAGTGAAGCCCCTTCTAGACCTTCACTGCCTTTTCCAGTACAGCTTAAGTAGGGACCTTGAATTGACAAAAATGCAGGAAATAATACTTTCATTATTCAGCCCTGCTCTGCATTATCCTCAAAGGCAAACAGGATTGTAAATTACTTTGCCTGACATTTTACTCCATATGCCCTGAGCAAGTGGTTAAGTGCACTTTTTAAGCCTTTAGTACTGGGAGAGAGTTTCTACTACCATTTCAACCCATTACCTGTCTCAAGGAAAATAAATAAACGGTTAAAAAGAAAAAAGAAAAACCAGCCAGAGCCTCCCCTCAAAGCAAAACTGGTTACCTTCATCAGTTAGAGAAAGCTATTATAAAGATTTTAGAGATTGCTCTAAGCAGCACAATTGAAAAACTATTGTAGTTCATCTCTCAACTTAATCACAAACCACATAAGCCTAAAGTGCAACTTAAAATCACTAATTCTGATTATCCATGTGTCAAAATGAGGAGATATTCAAATTGCAAATGAGATACAATCCAGAAGAAAATTTGCATAGCTAGCAATTTTTTTTAAACTTTACTTGGAATCAGAAATGTAAAGAGGGATAAAGTTGATTTGAAATGTCAGACTGACAGCAAGAAGAAAAGGTGCAGAGGAAAGAATAGGCCCTTTCCCATAAGTGTATTTTTTAAACTGTCACTCTAAAAGCTATACACATGAGCCTATCACAGAGTGAACACCTAGCACAAACTAGCATAGCTTAGATCTCCAGCCCACAACTTAGCAAGTCATTAAATTGTAAAGCAATGATGATGTTATTAACAGATTAACAGCTAAATGAAAATGTTTTAATGATTTTTAAAAACAGAAATTTAAAGACATCCAATTATTCTCTTGTTTAATATCTGCAGGACATCATCAGACATGCATTTTTCAGTTACAGCTTCTGAAGGGTGTGGAGGAAAGGAGTTGGAATGTAGCTAGATCAAGCTGTACTATGCTGTACTCTGCATAGGTCTATACTCAACAAATATCAGAGACAAAATAGGTATCAGATCTTTGCCTGGGCACACTGGGATAAAAGTTTAAGGTACAAATGAAAACACACAAAAGCAAAAGAACAAAAATAACCACTCTTTTCAGATATGTAAGAAACAATCAAAGGGCAAGATGAAATAGACCTAATCTTTACTGGATATGAGAGTCAGTGGTCTACAAGAGCTCAGTAATTTTTAATTGAACTTCCTAATACTTCCTATATTTGGTATTACTATTTATATATATATGGTCTTAACATTTAATTTTTTTTACCTTAGCTTTTTTTTATTTTACTATTTATTTATTTATTTATTTTAGTGGGTTTGTGTGGTCAGGGTTTGGCAGCGGGGAGGGGGCTACAGGGGTGGCTTCTGTGAGAAGCTGCTAGAAGCTTCCCCCATGCCCAGCAGAGCCAGTGCCAGCCAGCTCCAGAATGGTCCCACGACTGGGACCACTGGATGGTCCCACTGCTGGCCAAGGCTGAGCCAATCAGGAATGACAGTAATGCCTCTGTGATAACATATTTAAGAGGGGAAAAAAATAATTACTGGGCAGAGGAAAATTGCAGTCAGAGAAGAGCAGAGTGAGAACATGTGAACAACTCTGCAGACATCAAGGTCACTGGAGAAGGAGGGGGAGAAGGTGCTCCAGACGCTGGAGCTGAGGTTCCCCTGCAGCCCATGGTGGAGACTATGGTGAAGCGGCTGTGCCCTGTGGACCATAGAGGACCAGAGATGCAGAGATCCACCTGCAGCCCATGGAGGAGACCCATGCTGGAGCAGGTGGATGCCTAAAGGAGGTTGTGACCCCGTGAGAGGCCCATGATGGAGCAGGGTCCTGGCAGAGACCTGCTGACCCATGAAGAGAGAGCAGGTTTTCCTGGTAGGAACTGTGGCCCTATGAGGGACCCATGCTGGAGCAACCTGTGCCTGAAAGACTGCGCCCCATAGAAAGGGACCCACATTGCAGCAGTTCATGGCAAACTATTGCCTGTGGGATGGACTCACACTGGAGAAGTTCATGAAGGACTGTCTTCTGTGAGAGAGATCCCATGCTGGAGTGGGGGAAGGACTCTTCTCCCAGAGCAGCACCAGAAACAACCTGGGATGGACTCACCATAAGCCCCATTCCCCACTTCCCTGTGTGGTGGAAAGGAAGCAGAAGCTGGGAAGGAGGGAGGGATGAGGGGAAAGTATGTTTAAGATTTATTTTACTTCTCATTATCATGCACTGATTCTGTTAGTAATACGTTCAATTAATATCCCCACTTCAAGTCTGTTTGGTCTGTGATGGTGATTGGGGAGTGATCTCTCTGGGTTCTTAACTCAGGAACCCTACATTCTACTTTCTCCCCCCTGTCTGTTTGCAGAGGGGAATGACAGAGTGGCTTTGGTAGGTACCTGGTGTCCACCCAGGGTCAACTCACTACACTTTTGTAAATGAAGAAGATGAAGACAAGAATGTCAGTAAAGTAACTGATCCGAAAGAAACATCGCTAGGAAGGAATTTTAGGCACCTCGACATTGCCAATCACAATCTCAGGCTAACATAAGTTAAATTTATATCAATGTATCTCAGTATCAATGAGAGAAATTCAGGCACCAGTCCACTAAGGTATTCCACTGAGTTTACACCAATTTTATTTTAGAGGCTGTTTATCATTTTCCTAAACTAAACCCTGACAGAACAATCAGAAAGTTTATTTTTTCTTTAAGTACTTGTTGATTTAATAGTATTTAATTCTGTTCATGCTTTCAGTTGTGTATTACATAGTATTAATTTAATTTCAACTCTAAAAAGCAACATTCTCCCATCCTCTAGTTTCTGTCAAGTTCATTCAAAACCATATCATTTGGCTGCTTCTCCTACATCCAAATGCAAGAGTCCTTTAAAGACAGTGGTATACTCCTGCATACAGCTATAGGGTAGGTACCATAAGTTTCAATACTAATACTTTACCCAACAGAAGAGGTCAGGAAAAAAAAAACCAAAAAAATCCCAAACGCTAAAAAACCCCATGCAAAGTAACTGTGTATATAAGTGTGTATGTATGTACACATCCTGTATGTCAATGTAATAATGGTCAGGAATCCTTGATTTGTGTCTCTGTCTTATAGCACACAAAACTCAAGGCAATTGTGCAACATCAATCACAACCACTTTTACCAAGAGCAATGTTTAAAGTACAGGTGCAAATCTCAGGAACCCCAGTAATACTGTATTAAATGTTGACATTTAAACTCACATCCTCAGTAATTATATTCCCCTTCCTAAATGTATACGTTCAACCTTTACAGAAGTAAGGGAATGGGAGTTTGGACTAGATCACCTTTACAGATCCCTCTCAACCCAAATCATTCTGTGAAGGAATATATTCATTTTCACACATAATAGGGGCAGGTTATTTCAGAAAAATGATATGGCATTCAAATTATAAATATGAACTTCTTCCAAATTTGTTCTGAAGCATACTGAGAAACATATATATCTTGAAGTTTTTAAAAAATTACATGGAAAAGTGTCAAACAAGATATGAAAGAGCTCTCACCTTGGAAAGCCTACAGCATCACCATCACTGCTTTGTTCTTGAATAAGAAGCATGATTCGGAATCAGGTTTTGATTTTTAATTTATTCCTATGACTGCTCTATGCCACAGACTGTTCTCCTACTACTTACCATTTTCTGACATTCTGTACAACCTCATACTGGAAAACCTGAGAACATCGAAGTAGTTCAAGTACAGCGTGTCTTACTGCCCCCCTTATTCAACTTAAAGAGAGACTTTCTTTTCTAAAAATATTCTTTTTATTTAAAACTTGAAGCATTTACATGGAAGTTTTGATTGTATAAAAGAGCTACAAACCTCTTTTAAGTGTTAAATGGAATATTTAGAAAATAACTACTTTTGCCTTTACAATATGTGGAAATAAAGATGACAAACTCATTTGGTGAAGTGCCAGAAGATGTCTATAATAAGATTATACACTATTTAAGAGATTGTAATAATCAATCAAAATATTGCACAAATTTTCTGAAAACACAGGTGATTATTATAAAATAGGTAATACTTATTTTGATATGTAATTAGCAGCATTATCTTACATCCTCTTTTGATATGAACAATTCAGAATTTCTTTACATCAGTTAAAGAGTTTGATCATTAGCTCTTAGGAGTCAAAGATTCATTTAATTTGTCAGCAAACATGAACCAAGAATATCACATTTCCTTTTCCTTTTAATAATCCAAACTTTGCAAGTTCAGCTACTGAAAAATGAAGATTCACTGATTTAGAAACTGCTCCATCATCAAGAAATGTGTAATTTTATGAAACTAAACAGTCTTACTTAGAGGCTCTACACAAAAGTAATTATTGACAGATCAAAATCTGTCACCGTTGGTTTATGATGGAATACGTAGCTATTGGTCATCAGCCTTACATTCTACTTTAGGGTAGACTACTAAATGTTGTACCAATTACTGGGACTGTGTGGAGAATTTGGCAAATAACAATTTGCATACCTAAAGGTCAACTAAATATAAAGACAGATGATAGTGAATAATGCAAATTTTACTGCTAAATACCACAGAATCTCACAGGAGATAAAAATGCAACTTCAAAACACACTCAAAGCAGCATGTCTGATACCATGGAAAGCTCAGGTGTTTTGGGGAAAAAGGTTTAAAATAAAATTTTTTAAACTCCACTCCAGATCACTAACACAACTGGCTGATAATCCTCAAGATAGCTCCTGCTTTGCCCTTACTTTCATTGGAACTTATCCACTTCACATTTTACACCTGCTATTCATCTTGGCATAACAGTACTAGCAATACTTAACATTTCCAGGGATCTCTTTCAAAATTGCTTCCCAGATCTAAGGCACAAAGAGATGCCATTCGATAGCTTCTATTTCCTTTTCTTTAAGATCACAAAACACTATATTTTATGTCAAAAATTAAAAACTATGTTTTATTTCTTTAATCACAGAATCATAGAATTATCGGGGTTGGAAGAGACCTCCAAGATCATCAAGTCCAACCCTTGATCCAACCCCACTGTGATTACTAGATC
>JAWWLV010000100.1:49404868-49417313 GCA_035041135.1 Platyrinchus mystaceus
CAAACCATTCACCTGCTCGCATCACACACAGGTGCCTCTCACACTGTCCTCTGGTACTGATGTCAGGCTCAAACAGTCCGTGCAGCCAGAGACCTGAATGGCTGCATCCTTCTTGGAGAGTTCTGTCTGTGTCAGCACACTCCTAGTGGTAACAATAGTGACGGCTTTTATTTTTTTGGAAACCATTACGGGCTTTGATTGGAATGTTAGGGGAAAAAAACAAACAAACACACAAACACTCACCTGAGAGACCTAGGAGGTGGCTGTGCCCTGTCTGTGCGAAATGCCATGCAAACTGCCGTGCCACGCCCGTGTGCCTGCTCCTGTTCGCTGTGCTCCAGGTTGCTCTGCTCCCTGGAGACGTTTATACAGCCCTCTCTAGCGCCTGCTAACAAGCCTGTCCCACCCCTCTCTCACCTGAGTTGGTTCCCGAGAAGCGGCCAAGCCCAGGCAGGAATCCTATATATAATATACCTATTTCCATTTGTGGCACAAATTCAAAGGACATAAAAATTTCACTATCTTTCAACAAGGAAAATAAGACAAATACTCACTGTAATGTTATCCAAGAGTTTGGCCATATGCTTAATAATTTCACCATGGTGTGCTGGTTGGGTCTGCAGCAGTTTCTTAATGACAACAACACTTTCAGCAACTATGATTTCTGTTTCAGAAAAAAACAAATTATTAATTTTAAAAGCATTTATGCAAAAGAAAAAGTCATAAATAATTGATCGTAAAATATGTAAAAGCTTTTAAAACACACTTTGCAGAACTGAATTCCATTTACTTGGTAACAAAGAGGTAAACCACCTCTTTGAGGTATCACAAGTTCAGTTTCCTGAATCAAGTTATAAGCAGCAAAAAGAGGACAAACATTCTAAATGTAAAAATATCATCCTCTACATACTTTTTATGAAACTGCCTTTTAGTAATGATGCATTTTGTATTTTTCCTTCTCAAACTGAGGAACAGTGTGAAAAAAAAAAGTTTTTCATTAAAATTACGCATATTCATAAGTAATTTGCAATCTGAATTAAAAATACAAACAAGTATTTCAAAACAATTTTCAAAGAAATATTCAACATTAAAAGTAACAGATCATTCATATGCTGGGGAAATAATTAAACATTTCCTTTGCACTTTTTCACATTCTAAACAGTCCCTCTCTGATCTGTAACCTAATCTCTAATACATTCAAATGAAGCTTCTAAGTAGCAAGCTGTTGTAAGATTCATGCCAGAGTCATGCACTGGAGTGCTTAACTACTGTAAAAAGTAACATTCACAGCCTATTCAGCTTGCATGAAATATACAATTTCTAAAGCTAAAAAGACCCAACAGGTGCAAAGGTGCAAGAGTAAACTCCTGCTGTAAGGAAAGATGAAGTCTAACTACCATTTTTAAACAGAGATATTCCTACATTTCAAGAGTTAACCTGACACATGGACCAGTCATTTAGCAATCAAGGATGGTCAAGTTTAAATAGAACAGCATGGGGAAGAAACGCCTAAATTTTGGGGTTTGATTGCTTGTTTTTTTGAGAAAGTGAACTTCTTTATGGATACAGGCTTTTAAAAAGCTCTGAGTATGCACCATTATGCCATAAGCCTATGAGATGCTTAAATTTTAGCTTGCAGCTTTTTGTGTCATCCTTTATTTGACATGAAATCTGTCATTTTCTAGACTAATTCCTTGAAGCAAGGTTAACATGTCTGCTTCATATATCTCAAGGTCTTGTGTAATCCTATAGATGAATTTAATTTGTGCTTTGCCAGATACTAAAATAAGAAGACAGTTCTTGAAAATTACAATCTGGAATATTTATTGTGTGATACACCAAACAGTTTAGAAAAATAAAACGGAACTCAAAAACCTAAGTAGACTTGAAGTCATTATTAAAAACACCTGTTGACAATGTAGAACTGGTTATGATAAAATCAACTGCACTAAATGAAATGTCACAATAGGAACTACTTTAATGCAATCTGTGGGAGCAAATTTAAAGAAAATAAATCAGAATTGTGAACAAATAAACCAGTATGGTTCTTTTACACAAGTCTAGATACCAGGAAAGAAAGTACCAACAAAATCAAAATGAGTTTGTTCTAGAATAATGGCTTGCACAGTCCAGAAAAACCAGAGAGAATCTTGGAGGCTTGCTTTACACACACAAAGAATCCCAAAAACAAGCATGAAATAAAAGACAAACATGTAGGTTCAAAACCAAAACAAACTCCAACAAAACACTAAAAGGGGAGATAAAAATGGTATTCTGAATGAGCAGCAAAAAAATTTTAAAATGTAACTTCACCAGAACTATCAAGAAAAAGTGCATAGAAGGCAACAATAAATGAATTTCAAAACAGTGTAAATTATATCTACATGGTCACATCAGTATCAATCCAGGCTGGGGGATGAGCAGTTTGAGAGCAGCCCTGTTGAGAAGGATTTGATGGTGCTAGTGGATGAAAGACTGGACATGACCCAGCAATGTGCACTCACAGCCCAGAAACACAGTTGCATCCTGGTCTGCATAAAAAGCCTGCATGGCCAGCAGACCAAGGGAGGGGATTCTGCCCCTCTACTCTGCTCTGGTGAGACCCCACCTGGAGCACTGCATCCAGCTTTAGAGTACACGGCACAAGAAAAACATGGACGTGTTGGAACGGCTCCAGAGGAGGCGACAAAAATGATTTGAGGGCCAGAGTACCTCTTCTATAAGGAAAGGCCGAGATAGTTGGGATTGTTCAACCTGAAGAAGAAAAGGCTCTGAGGAGACCTTCTAATGGCCTTTCAGTACCTAAAGGGTGTCTACAGGAAAGATGTGGACAAAGCTTTTATCAGGGCCTGTTGTGACAGGACAAGGGGTAATGGTTTTAAACAAAAACAAGGCTGATTTAGATTATATACAAGAGAGAAATTTTTTACAATGAGGGTGGTGAAACACTGGAACAGGTTACCCAGACTGGTGGTGATGCCCAATTCCTGGAAACATTCAAGTTAGACAGAGCTCTGAGTCAGCAGGTCTAATGGAAAGTATCCCTGCCCATGGCAGAGGCGTTGGACTAGCTGATCTTTAAAGATCCCTTCTATACCCAAACACTCCTGTGATTATTTGGGTTATTAGAAGGTTATGTAAATAGTTAAAAACAATGTTAAAAGGCAATTACTAAGTATCCAGGCAAACTAGAAGTTTCTGCTTTTCAGAACACACAAAGTTTAACTTAGTTAACTTTTCCATCCTTATAAATAACTCAGAAACCCCATCAATACATATAAACTGAATGCTACAAGGAGTTGCTTTTCTTTTATGTTATTCTAGCAGTAATTACATTAGATATGTAGTAGTTACCTGATGTATTAAGTTTCAGTGATTTTATAACTTTCCTGGTTTTGTATAGATTCATAGGGGAAAAAAAAGTTTTAGCTATACATCCTACAATTGTGTTTACATTCAACCTGCAACTTTCAACAGAAAATGAAAGTCACTCATTTAAAAAAAACCTGCAGAATTTCTATTATATGCAGAATACAGTTATACATAGTATATACAGAGAGAAAAAAGAGTTGAAATCATCAATGCAATTGCTTAAGGAAAATGCATTAGTCAAATGCCAAATGTCACATCGAGGAACAAAAACAACTTTTCGTTTTGTACTTCCTTCAGCAAATGAGGAAGGAAAATAATTCTCAGCCCTCAATATGGCTTCACACAGAACAGTCTCTTCAGGAGTCAGTCAGGTCCTGGTGGGATAACTCTTCACAAAGCTTTTTGAGTGTCTCATTATTGAACTTTCTAGTTTCTTTTGTGCTTCTGTAGTTCAAATGTTGTTGGTTTTCTTTTTTTTCCATAGCTTACAGCTTTCCTGAGTAGGGGAAATCTAACTTCAAATAAGCCACTCATAAATATGCAAAGAAAATTTCAAGAGTAGCTCTTGCCTTCCCCAGAGCCTTGTTTCTGGAATGACATTCTGCCTCTCAGAACCCAAGTTCCAGAATGGTGAATTGTACAGCTCCTGTGTCAGATACAGCCAACATATCACAAGTGTTGGGTTATATCTACAGTTAAGGCCATTCCAGAACAAGAGCATAGAATTAGAAGCCAGGTTAGCCACAAGCCTGTTCTTCAGTATTCTATATTGGTTTGGTAGAATTAGTCTGGTCACCTCTCTGACTCTGCTTTCATAGACCTCAGAACCTGTTGGATCTACCAGGTTGTGCTTCATTTTATGCGAAGCAGCAGAATTAATTCCAGGTTTTGAACGACCACGAAAGAAGTTGCACAACAAACAGATTGCCTGTATACTTTAAGGTTGAAAGCCGGGGGAAAGCAAGATTAACCAAGACTCCTACATAGGCTAAATCTCTTTTTATTCCCTTACCATGCCAAAACTCATATATTCAGTAAGCTGAGACTATTGGTAATTTCCTGTCACCTGGGGAAAGGTACCACGTAAATTATGCCATTCTATTCATTCCTTGAAAGAAGGAATAAAGACACTGCAACTATGGTAAAGCAATTTGCCAGCTGCCAGGTTTAAAAGATCCTCAATATATCCTTTGCAGTCTTTCAGAACAGTAAGCACAAGAAGATAATTTTATTTGCTAGACAACTACTTAGAAACAGACAAGAAAACTAATCTTGTTGAGACAGACCTTTGTATACATGGACTTGCATGTGTCTGTGTATATATTTAGAATTATTCTGAAGAAAATATTAAATTGACCATCTATGATAAAAGAAAAACTCTTTTCCTCTTATCTTTGTTTCTTCTTAGCAAAAAGAAAAAACAAAACAAGAAAACAGAAATAAGGATTATTAAGTAACAAACTCGGTATTCTGAAGTGATTGTTTTATTATTTAATTTCAAACAGAATTAAAATGGGGATTTGTACATGCTGAAAGGAGCCTTCTCACTTAGAGGAAGATTGCTAGTAGAATTAAGCGAATCAAGAACAAGCTTTAAAGCTTGTATTTTTACTATGGTAATTGCTGAATGTAATACAAAAAGATGCACTATACAGACACATCTTGTACACAATCTGGGAAGATATTTTAAACACAGCTGATAATCAGAAAAGCTTAAATGTAAACAAGGTCTAGAGCATTAGGAAATTAAAGTTACATATATTAAAACTACAAAGCATTGAGGCCTCTCAGGAATTTCTGATACGAGGTGAGGGGGTTGAGAATGAGGATTCCCAGTTCGTAAACCAAGTAAGAGAAAGCTCTGAGTGTATTAATGGGTCACAGGATGACTATGGGCTGCCAAGGTGATGTTCCCAATAAAGGCTTTCTTATGATGACCATCAATATACCCAGTAGATATGGAGAGGCACTAATGCTCCTTTTCAAAGCTTAGAGAAGATCTCACCTATGTTCTCTGAGCAATTCCAAATACTCCAGGGCACCCCAAAATCATGCTTTTCCTCCTTCCTGACATTATTTTTAAACCATATATTTCCTAACTCTATTTATAATATTTAACTACATTCACATAAACTGTACACTATATAATCATCTTCCAGTTCTTTACTTGACTTATCATCTTCAATATTCATTGGCAACTAGTAAGATTAGACAATATTATCAGGTATTGATTTATAGTGGTGCTATATCCTATGACTTTATCTGCTCCTTCTTGTGTTCTTTAGTGACTTGCAACTATGTTTCACTATATAAAAACAACAGAAGGTTAGGTTACAAAATCAAGCCAAATTTGAGGCTATTTATCCTAAAAGTATTTAATATATTTTTTTTCAGTTAGGCATTGATGCAGTAAAAAAAAAATTCCAAGCTTTCAGCACCCTCTACAGGCTAACTGCTTTGATGCAACTAAACATATAACAGTAAAACTACTGCTATCAAGGATAATCAAAACAGCACACTTTAATAAGTATACCATTTTAAGAAAAAGTAGGTTAACATGTAATCGCAGGCCAAAAGGAATTAATTTCACTAACAAAAGAGAAAATATGTACCCAGTGAATATGAGACGCTTTGGAAGTCCAGAATCACTATTTTTATCCAGTCTTGTCAGCTAAATTCTTACAAAAGTCAATCCTAATATGGTTTTTAACATTATCTGCTCTGTGTGGTTCTCATTAACAAAAGGGTTCATGCCATCAGCTTCTGAGAAATTAAACAGAACATTTAGCTTACCATCCCTGTTGGACAGCAAACATAAAAGGCCGTTGAGGCATGTGTCAGTCACTTCGGTGATGTTAGTTGCGCATCTGCCTATAGTCTGAATTGTAGCTGCAGCAAACTGTTTATCTTGGCTTTTCACATAAGTCTAAGGAAATAGGATTTTCATTAGCAAATGCATAATAACTCTTGTCAGACAAAGACTTACCATACTATCCTCATAAGACAGACATACTGTACAATAAATTCAACCTAGAAAGCTACATTGCACATTAGTAGTCATACTTTTTTCACCTTTTTGTCACTTTTAGAAGTGCTAGCTTTGGTCATCCGTGGCCATGCAAACCTCTGATTTCAAGAAAGCTTGGGGCAGGGGACAATTAACCAAAAACAGCAATTAGTTTGTGTGCATGGTTGGAGGAGTCAATGAGCTCTCTCCTCAGAGAGGTTTCAGTTCATTTAACTAGAAGCATCTGTGCAACTATGAATAACCTACCTGCCTGAGAACCAGTACCTTTCAGAGAAATCCAGCCAGAGAACTGAAGCAATGAAAATAGACGTCATAAGCAAAGACGAAAGAAAGAAGGACAGATACTGTTTCACAATATAGGCAGAACATCTTGCTCATAGACAAAGATATTGGAGAAAATACTATTCCATCAAATGACTTATGGAAGTGAGGTTCAGCCATAAATGCTGCTGGCCAAATATCGCTAAAATTAAGACCCTATCATATAGTGACTGACAGTGTCAGTCAAGTTGGTAGAATTTGTTCTAAAGAATACAGAATGCTTGAGTTTTTGCCACCACCTAATTTTTTTTTTTTTGGTAGCTGGAGGGAGAGTGAGAAACAAAACATTGAAACTCCTTTCCATACACAAAAAGCTCCATTATCCGTCATGATATAAGACAGTTTCATTTCCATTTTGAGAACATTTTATCCTGGAAAAGACTTTCACTTGAAAAATTTATGCCTAAGAATCTAAAAGAAACATCCAATAATGGTTTGTTCTCTACAGACCTGAAATTCTCGAAGCAGCGTTGATATGTTGGCTTCATTTGCTAAATTTGTCAAGATTTCAAGCTACAAAAAAAAAAAAAAGATATTTTATCAAAAGCTAAAATATTATAAACAGTACCACATGTACACTAAACTTCTATTGTATGTAAGTAAAAGATAATACTATTAAAAATACCATTCAGAATTCAACAGAGTATACCACTGTCAGTATAAACTGGCACCAGCATTGCGCTGAAGAGGAGTATTTTCGTTCCCTTACTGAAAAAGTTTTCAAAGCAGGACCATAGGGTTCAGTGATGCAATTTCTACAAGCTCTAGCTTTAGTGCTGCACTGCATATCAAATGGGCTTCAAATTCTTCTGTCAGCATGCTTTCCAATGTTACACAACAGGCCTTCGCATGGAAGAACCATTTGACAACTAGCAAGTGTAAGAAGAAACAATGGAAGTCACGACTGCAGCTGGGGAGAGATAAATTGTTCCTTATATTCAGATGAACTAAAAAGACCCTTAAACTCAGCAAAGAAACACTTGCATCTATGAGATTCCTCAGATCTTAATCGATATCAACAACATCAGACCATGAAAACTTTCTTCTTTGTTCCTTATGAACAAAAGGATGATATATAACACTTGGCATATATTGTTAAGATGCTATACTTCCAGAGTCTTACCTTTGAATAAAGTAAACCTGTTACTCTAAAGGAAAGTCATACTCAGGAATCCGGTGGTATTTTTTGAGTTGGAGGCACCCAGAAAAGGATACTTAATTGATACAGTCCACCAGTACTTCAAAAACAGTTTGTTAAGACCTGTAACTGAAGGCTCTTAAAGACAAATAACTAGCACAGCATTGAAAGCAAGAGGATAAATGAAAAAGGCGAATAGGCAGGAAAAAAGGAGACTATTTAATATAGTAATATAATTACTATATCAATGGAATATCAGAAATATCTTTGCCAGCCTTTTTCATATATGAATTAGGAAAGTAATGAGAAGATAGGTGACAAAGTTTTAACTGATGTGACAGTTTTCCATTAAATGAAGACAAAGGCTGACTAAGAAAAGCTGCATAAAAAGTCCAAGTAGTAGGGGACTGGTTAATAAAATGGCAACATTTCAACACATGTACCTGCAAAGTAATGCTCATAATTGTGTAAGAACCTGACCTGTACAGAAAATGATAGGCTCTGAGATGATTACAACTAAATATAAATGAAAAATTGTGATTAAAATATCTGTGAAGACATGAGCTCAATGCTAACTGGTGATCAAAAAAGAAAACTTGATGTTGGGAAAGAAAAAAGGAAATAAAAAAAAGAAATGAACAGCAGATGAATTCCAGGGTGCCCCCACATCGTACGTATTGCTATGGGTCTCACCATTCTGTCTTATAGCTGATATGCTGGAACTACAAAGGCAAGAGATGAAGAAATCCACAAGATTTTCTTACGTACATAACAGTTCATGTCCTAAATTTTTCAGCCACCAGGAAACAAATGAGACAATGAAAGAAAAAAACCCAATCTCTACTTCTCCACCCCTTCTACATTGTATTATCAATTAATATGGTAATTTAAATGTATTAACTTCAATTATATTGCGACTGACTTTTCTTGGATAACAGTAAGGCATTCCTGACAGTTATAATAATCATTAAATGTGGAGAATATCTTTTTGCCTCAAATTTACTTAGGCTTAATGTTGTACATAAAAAAACATAACGGGTTTGGCATGGTCATCTTGGATGTCACCACTCTTGAACATATAATGAGGGTACAACATGCATGTAAAATGAAGACAAGGAAAAAATAATGTTTCTTTCAGAAAACTGTACCTTCCACTCCTAAACACAAGTGCTTACGACAATCTAAAGAAAAACTAGAGAAAAGGCACATAATAGTAGATAATTTTTTAGCTATTGTTTTGTCAAGGATTTCAGATTTGTTAAAGAATAAGAATAGAGAAAAAAAGAAGACAACAGCCAAAAAACATGCACTGAGATGTGACCTTGAGGAAAACCTAAAGTACTTCTCATGTCGAATGCTGACTTCAAAGGGAATTTGGGACTCTAACACTGCCCCATTTTGTACAGAGGAACAGACCTGAACTCTTTTTAAGCTAACAGTATTAAAGACTCTCTTCCTCGCACGAAAACATCAAACTCTACAATGTTAGAATGGTTGGTCGGATAAAAACCGTGCTCTCAATGACTGAGAAGTCCTAAATACTGTAGTGGAAAACACAGCTCATCTGCCACCTGCAACACAGTAACAAGAGAACTTTCAGACAGCCTGACAAGCCGAAAGGACACTTGTGGACTTTACTAAGAGCCACAACTCTGTACTTCCTAGTGATGAAAAGAAACCACACAGAATGATCTGTGTCCTTTCGGTGAAAAGGATTTTACCTTCCTGTCGAAAATTAATTAGTCCAACACTATATAGATGAATTTGTTTTTAAACTCACCTTCAGTGTTTTGATCATAGTTGGATCAGTTGATCTAACATAGAAACTCTTCAGAAAAGGTTCAAACATACCCTGAAAATCAGAACATATTTATGTAGCTCTCCTGTGCTTCATATAAAATACAATTTAGAAAATTCTAAATAGGGCATACCTTTCTCTGAATTGACATAGTAGCAATATTTTGCAGAACAATATACTGCACCTCCCTAGAACATGAAAACAAAAATAAGAGTCATTCCACAAAATTAAAGGTGTATAGAAAAATGCAACATGGCAAAGAAAGTCCAATTCTATTTGAATACCAAGTCAGTTATACGTTTGTTTTGGCACAAACATTGAAGACAACTACTAGAAGTTCATCATCTGCTTCACAAGAGGATGCATGAAACCAGGTTCTCATTTCTTAAAATGCCAGTATGCAAAAATATTCACTGACACCAGTGTAATGGAGCCTCTTGTGGACCTTGGATATTTATTTAAAACAGAAATCCATGAATCATCTTAAAATCATGATAATCACTCACAAAAACCTTACATTTCAACCACCTTCTTGGAACAAATATTCCAGGATGATACAGCTGGGGAACAAAAACATTCCACCTTTATCCGCAGTGTTGAAATGACTGCATTAATTACAAGAACAGTTAATCCTTGTACAATTAGCAAGAATTGCTATGACTTTTCTGGTCTTAAATAATTTTTCTAAAAATTGTCAAAAAGGGCCAGGGTCTCCTGTGACTTAAGGGTAGGCAGGCGCACTGGCAGGCACACACATCTATCAAAAAGCAGCACTTCTACATAATAGTCTTCCTAAGATACAGACAACACATTTATGTAATATTCTAAACGAAAAACTTTAAACATGATTGGAGGGCATTCTCATAATTCATGTATTAGTTCAAAAGCCTCAGCAGGAGTGAGCAAAAAGAAATCTGAGTATCAGACTAAAGCTTTTAAACTGCAGAGTTTGTGCCACCAATTGCGTAAAAACTAAACAACGATTTACATACAATTTTTCTGAACCATGAGTGCTCAAACCTTGCATGCTGCAAATACACCCTAATAGAGAAATCATCATACCCATTATCTCCTTTTACTCAAAACTGTCTAACAGCTCTCAGGTAATTACATCTGTTGCTTACAAAGAAAAGTAATAATAGAGATGTACTTAATATCTTTTAAACCTATTTTTATGTAATTCTTACATAGGTATATGGAAATAATCAGCTGCACATGATGAACCAAGACTGGGAGTTGCTATGAAATGCTCTTTCACGCACTCTTCCCCTAACTAGATTGTAGTTTAGTTGACATTAATTTAAAGGCCATAGGCACATAACTTTAGGGACAAACAGCAAAAGTGACTCTAATAGCAGAAGGGTTTCACTCAGAATGGTAACAGAGAATAGACAAGCCATTCAACAAAGGAAAATCAGAAGACTAGTGACATTTTAGGCACCAGTTGAGGTACAGGAAAGAAGTGACTTCACTTTTAATGAAATTTGAATATAAATGAGTATATTACTTGTGAGTATGAGTTTATACGTTATCTGTATATATACCAAATTGCTTTAGCCATTTCACTTATCTTTGTACACACAGAATGGGAAGCATAAAGAACTATAAAACAAAACACTAAAATAACAGTGATTCATTCTTACCTGAAATAAAAGCATGAATACATAACACAAGTTTACTTCTTTACTAATTTTTAAATTATAAAGATATTAGCCATGAATAAGCTGTTTATAGAGAAAGAGCTTACAAAATTTAAAGTACATCTCAGTAATCTTATCAGGCACAACAAAAGTGACTTTTTAAAAAAATCTTGGTGTCTGTTTGACACAAACAATGAATTTAAAAGGTAAATTATTTTCACAGCGAAGTTCTAAACAAAAATACCAGGTATAGTTAGAATGTTATTTTGAAAACATCTTAATAGTGTCTCATATATACATGGAATTTCAAAATCTGAAAACTGAGTAGGGAAAAAACCCCACACTTCTATGCAGCAAATATTGGCATACCATGCCAAAACTATGAAACACAAATGAAAAAATAGCACTAACAATCTTATGAAATGGGCTGACAAGACCCTTCATACAAAAGTAGATAAAGTAACATTGAAGATGACGAAGTCGAAATTAAGTATCCTGAATTAAATATAAATTTTTTCTTTAAAAACAGTCCAGGGATTAAGGAAACAAAGGAGATTAAGTAGGATCAAATGGTACTTTTAACAAACGCGTTGTCTCCTTTCCCAGAGATATTCAAAAGCTGACTGGACACAGTTTTGAGTACTGTGCTCCAGGCGACCCTGCTTGAGCAGGAGGATTGGACCGGATAATCTCCAGTCGTCCCTTCTAAACTGACCTATTTTGTGATTTGTGTTAAAGTGCAGGAGAAGAATTTATACACCAGGAGACTTCTTTAGTGCCTAGCAAGACAGTAAGGGACTCAATGGAAGTAAATTTCCAGTAGATTCCAGTAATTAAAAAAAAAAATCAAGACACTAAGCAAACTACTTGGTACTGCCTCAATTTCAGTACTAACAAGGCAGTCATGATTCTTGTCAGAATGAAAGTCATAGGAATGAAATACAATACTGAAGGATCCAAGGATGTGGTAACAAAAATGTTGAAATGACTTTTAATATTATGTTGTGGGTTTGCCAACCAACCCCCTCGGGGCTGAAAATAGTTTTGCCAAGTGGATTTCCGGAGCAAAGCCAATCAAAAGTTTTAGTAACGCCTCTACCAAATACATATTTAAGACAACAGAAGAGAAGCAGGTTGTGCATAACAAA
>JAWWLV010000100.1:49417413-49434276 GCA_035041135.1 Platyrinchus mystaceus
TAAAGGAAGACTGCCTGGACGAGAAATACTGCAGAAGGAATTCCAGGCAGAGAGATAACACAGCTTCCAAGGTCAAAACTGGCAGCCGGAGGAGAGAGAAGCCCAAAGGGGGGGGTTTGTTCTCTCCCCCTCTCTCTCTCACCCTTCAGCAGGTAAAAGACTGAAAACTAAAAACTCTGCCTTCGGTGGAAGATTACTGAGTGAGGAGACCCTCTGCAGCTCATGAAAGAGCTCATGCTGGGGCAGAGGAGTGCATGAAGAAGACGTGACTCCATGGGATGCCTAAGATGAAATAGAGTCCTGCTGGAGACCTGTGGCCCATAGAGAGAGAGACCTATGCTGGAGCAAGTCGTCCTGGCTAGGATTTGTAATCCCAATGAGGGGATCCATCCTGGTGCAGCTGAATTTGTGACCCTAAGGGACAGCAGAGAATGGAAGAACTGTTGCCCAAGGGACGGACCCACACGAGAGAGGACTATTGAGAATTGTCTCCCGTGGGGAGGGACCTCACAGGAAATAGGGGTGGACTCAACAGCCATTATTCCCTCTATCTGTGGTGAAGACCATGGTAAGGCAAATGTCCCTTTGCAGTCCATGGAGGAGCCCATAGGACCTGGGTAACCCCCACCCTCTGGTCTTAAACCAGGAGGGGGGTAGGCCCAGCCCTGAGGTCAACACAGAGAGAGAGAGAGAGTGAGAGAGAAAGAATTCCAGCTGCAATGAATCAGAGCTGTCGTCCTAGATAATAGAAGAAGAACTTTCAAATGCTGTAGAATTGTTTAGAAGACCTGTAGCTCTGGAAGTGGAAAAGAGACTGTTTCTCCTCCTGAACTGACAGAAGTGGGGAGGGGTACTTCTGTAAATACATAACACTTTTGCCTAATTAGAATTGTTGTATATATAGTTCTTTAGTTTTTATCTTGCTAATAATAAATCGTAATATTATTCTCCCCACAACAGATCTCTTTTATCTGCATAAACCTTCTCTCAACTTATACCAATTGTGTGGGAGAAAATTAGCCCAAAGCAAACCCACGACATGATCCTAATTTTCTGAATAAAATTGAGTATCGTAGGACAATTTTAAAACGAAACCAACAGTGAAACAGTTGCATTCTTACAACTACGGCTAAACAAGTACACACAAAAGCTCTTACAAAAAATTAGAGATGTTAAGTACAAACTTGACCTACCTATTACTACGGAGTAAACGCACCAATGACTTAGAAACAATACCAGCTTCTGATTTTGGTGCCAAATGCCAGTAAAGCTGTGCAACTGCCATTACCACCTAAAAGAAGAACATTCAGAACATGTTAACTTCAAATTGTTCATAGGTATCTATCATGTGCTTCAGACCCGCAGAACTACCAACTCACTCTTTTTTTGAGAAAGCAAAGTGCCTACCTGCAGTTTTCAAAATCAACAAAGCAAACTGAGGAAGAACACCAGAATTAATATATTTTTACTAATTAAGTACCTTCACTTACTCCCATTATTTACTGTATGCTAGAGTAAATAGAAGGTCACAGGAAAAAAGTACATAATTCAAACCGTAAACATACCAATATCATCCCTAACAAGTCAGTATTGCTAACATCAGCTATACAAATTAATGAAGAAATACTTTTTAAAAATTATGATTATGTTGTGCTTTGACTTCATGAATACAAGTTCAAAATCCCCTATCATCTATTATCTACTTTCCACTTAAAATATTTCACGCTGTTATGCTATTATGTAATTTATAAAACAACAGCTACCTTTACTGGCAACTTCTAAAGTATCAAATCCAAACCCAGTAAAAACTACAGGGTTGTATACTAATATCCTGGCTAGCAAGAAGCAGAAGACACAGCAGCTTATGGTGCCTATGAGCCAAGACTGGAAATTGCTGTGAAATGTGCTTTTATTTTTTAATTTTCATACTATTTTTCTTTTCGAGTTTTCTCATAAGTAAAAGACAAAATATGCCCTTTGTGCTGATGAATATGTCATGCCACAACCTTTCCTACAATACTGTCTTGATAACTCTCTCTTCCAAACCAATCATAGAAAGAAGACTCCAAGTAAAGCCATCATGATGACACTTCACTCGGTATCTTAAATCTTAGTATTGATGAAACAAAAATTATTATTAAACAATAAAAAGTGATTAAAAAATCTGAAATCAGGAAATAACCAAAATCTTTTTAGCAATATACTAGAGGTATCTTTTATTACAGAGAAAAATGTAAGGTCACAGAGATAGCAATTAATTTAATTGCAGGTAAATTCTTAGAATGGTATGAATATCTGTGTAACAATTCAAAACAATTCAAAGAAACATGATTTCACCTGTCAAAATGCACTTAAATATCTAACTCTAATATCACAAGTTAAAGATCATGAATATGAGAATCAATGCTATATTTAACAGAAATATTAAGAAAATTATTTATGGAATGTGAGCAAAAAGCAACTGAGCCTGTTCTCAGTGAAGTATGATGGCAAACATACCAAATATACTTGTTCTTTGTGTGAAATTAGGAAATATCATAGACATCAAACAGCGATTTCTAGCAAAAAGTTGTAAAAATTTAATCAATTTTTTTCCAAAGTCTGCTCACAGATTAGAAGTGATTTTGAAAAGAGTCAGACATTAGTTGGAATCAAGAAGTATTTTCCAATGGAAAACTAAAACCTGATCTGCTTAGCTTATCAGGAATAGTTGCAAGGTGACTTAATCATGGTGCAGTAACTGTTTTTGCAGTGATATGAATATTCATTATCACTGGAATACTTTTCCCTGAAGACATCTAGTCTTGATTAACAGGACAAGCCGAGGTTAGAAATAACATTCTGTGATCTGATTAACATCACAATGCTTCACCATCAGCATAGCTTTTTTTCTTTCTAAAAATTTACCTGTATTTTAAAATTTCATGGAAATAATGTAGAGCATACTACAGTCATGATGTTGTATCTATCCTGCAACCCTGCCAAGGCAACAACACTATGAATCTGGCTTGGACTGACAAAATAATTCAAGGTGTATATTGTCTACTTTTAAAATGTGAGACTCAAAAGAACAAATAATGAATCAATAACAACTATGATTTTCTTTGTAGATCTATACCACTAAAACAGTTTGTGCCATCCTGGTTGCTGAAGGCTTTAGCATTAACAGCTAGCTTTGGTATGATCATCACATGCTATTTAAGTTGGATTCAAATGGTCCCACATTTTTTGCTAATACTTTGTTTGTCCATATTACTTGGAGCACATATCACAATCAGTGCACGTTTGCTTACAAGCTAAGTTAAATTTGAAACAGCTCCATCATACTTCTTGTAAAGTTACTAAAGAGTAGTATCACACTTGTAAAGAGATGTAGATTTTACTTTTCAATCATCTAAATTTTCTAAAAACATAGATATTTAGTAGTTTAACATTTTAATGAAAAAGCAACTTGTCATACAGCAGCATTTCGGCTTTGAAGCAAGGGCTTTGTATTCCGTAACAGCAGCCTGTGATCTGGGTCCATGGTATAGGTGGTTTTCAATTTCTGATCCTTCTCCTGTTCTTCATCAGATTCATAAAAATTATTTTCATTATATTCATCCACCACCTCATCAGCCTACCAAAAGACAAAATGACAAAGGCATACAGAGAATATTTGAATCAGCTTGTATTATGCACTAATTTATTCACACATACAACATCACAACTGCATGCAAGATTTATACAGTTTTTTTGAAATTAGCTATTGGCTTTTTTGTTCAAAGCAGTAGATGTACTGACATGAAAACAGATTAACAACATATACAAAATCTCCTTAGAAGTACGATGAACTGCCAAATGAAATATTTCTATTATTATTCTATAAACTATTTAAGGTCTGCATATCGGTATTTTTTGGATTTAAAGCCTATGATCTGAAAGTGACACTTCTGAAAATGGTCAGTTGCTAACAATTCCCTCTTTTTTTGAAAACTCAATGCAAATGTGTGCATTCTTCCCTCTCTAGTTATATATCAATTATCCGTGGAAATAGCAAATCAGAAAAAAAGGCACAGGTTTGGGTTTTTTTTAAAGAAATTAGGTGGGTAAAAGGTTATGTATTCTGAGCCTGGTCTTCTCTGATGAAGTACAAATCCTTGAGCTGTTTAAATAAAGTTCTGAATTATCTGCAGAACGTCACTTAAAAAACCAATATGCCACCTTGAAAGAATCCATTAAATTTGAGATATTAGTAAATCGGGCCTTTCATTTACTCCACAGAACTAAATAAAAGAATATAAAGGAACACAATAAATCTTATGATTTCTGATGTTGATACAAAAATGGATAAAGAATACAGTTAAAGTGTTTCATTATGCTTAAATTTAATTTGCATTTAAAGTCCATAAACTCAAAGAAAACTAAGATGGAAACCATCAAGATTAGATGAAAACAGAGAGTCAGATCTCAGAAGCAGTGGTTTGGATTACCAATATTGAGAGTACTCAAAAAACTTTTCTTAAGAAATAAGCTACTGACTTCCCCAACTTCTGTGTCTGGACTCCTAAATTCTTCCATTTCAATTTGTCACCAAAACATCTACTTGCAAGAAAGAACGTAACTGGGTAGCTGGAGCAATTCATGGTACAATGGGCTTGTTAGTACCAGATATCAACTCTACCGATAGGTCTGCTTCCCTGTCTTTGAAACCTCTGTCAAACTATCTAAAGAATATTCAACCCTAAACAACAGTTTAAAGTGAATTACTTAATCCATATATCCAAATGCTGTTTTTTTAAAAGACATAATTACTTTACAGACAAATGTATTTTTTAATAATAGATGATAGCAGCAAAGTGATCAAAAGTGAATGGAAAAATAGCTAGAAATAAGATACAGGTCTTCAGAAAACCATGCAAGGGTAACTTCAAACCTTTGCTGCATGCCTTGGTCGAAACTCAGTTGTAGTAAAAGAATCCATAAAAATGTCTTCAATAGAGGTAAGAGGACAGGGGAGAGAGAGGGAAGAAGTGACAATGTATCAAGGTAGTCCTTTTCGTTTTAATTACAATTTCAAAGGACATGGAAAATAATGAGAAGATACATAAAGAGAAGTTTTAGTACTTGATGCCAGTGCTCTCAGTGTTTTACAGAATCCATAGCAAACTCTTTTTCTTCTGCAGTAGCAACTGAAGTACTTTAATTTCCTTACTTCTCTTCCCACAAACCTTTGTGTCAGTCACACATCTGAACTTAAAATTCAGGATGCTAAATCGAGACGAGTGGTAACCAAATTCCTCTCTTGCCTACAGAACAGGCAACTTGAAAGCAAACTTCTTAATCACGGTGAGTCACAACCCTGCAGTGAAGAAGCTTCCTCTAACATGGGGAGGATAATGCAATCCTCATTGATTCAGTCTTCAGCATCCCTGCCTCGACTGCTAACAGACATGCATGTCATGAACTCAACTGCAGAATACTGAACTCAACAGGAATACAGTTTGAAACTGTATTTAACTCATTAACAACTGTTGCACAGGAACAGCCTGAACTCTCACATTTCTAACGTTTTTTTTTAAGACTTGTTTGTCAGAGACATACTTGGAGCCCAGTTCCAACTAATTATAACACAACGTACTCCTCTTATAAAATCACTTTTAATTTAAATCTGATTAAAATCTTTATATTGAATCACCTCCTTCATAACCCTAGAGCAGAAGTATTAATATGGTCCTGTCTTATAGTCATATATTTCATTGCGAATTCATGATATTCCTCTTCGATCTGTTAAGATCTGGTAGGAAATAACTGTTCCAGAAAAAGGATGATGATGATAATAGGGAAATAAGTTTAATGAACTGAAATTCATCAAAATCAAGTTGGTGAAGTCCTACTTAGTCAGAATATGTAGTCACAGGGGCCTACTAAGACAACAAGGACATGTAATATGGCAAGATTTGCACATTACCATGGAAAGGAAAGCAAAGTATTATGTATGAACCAGAAGACAGCAAAACAAAAACCTGAAGGCTTCTTGGTGTACAAGAACTGTTGTTTCAAATTCTATTAAACATCCCACAAACGGAGAGCAGTTACCAGGCAAACTGAAAACATTAAATCACTCACAACCCCTAAAGCCTCAAGCTGAACTACAGACTATATTCAATGTCAAAGTGAGACAATTGTACATTTAGAAGCATAGACCCCTCAGATCATGGAGTCCAACCATTAACCCAGCACTCCCAAGTCCAGCACTATACCATGTCTTTAAGTGCCCGGTCTACAAGTCCTTTAAATACCTCCAGGGATTCTGACTCACCACTTCCCTGGGCAGCCTATTCCAGTGCTTGACAACCTTCAGTGAAGAAATTTTCCCCAATATCCAATCTAAACCTCCCTTGGTGCAACTTGAGGTCATTTCCTCTTGTCACGTCACTCAACTCACACCTGGATACATCTCCTTTCAGGTAGTTGTAGGGAGCAATAAAGTGTCCCCAAGCCTCTTTTTCTCCAGGCTTAAACAATCCCAGCTCCCTCAGCCACTCCTCAGCACTTGGCCTTGTTGAACCTCATACCACTGACTTCAAAACATTCCAGCCTGTCCAGATCCCTCTGCAGAACCTTCCTATCCTTCAGCAGATCAACACTCCCACCCAACTTGGTGTCACTTGCAAACTGACTGAGAGTGCACTTGAACCCTTGGTCCAGATCATCAATGAAGATACTAAACAGGACCGACCCCAATGCTGAGCCCTGGGAAACACCACTGGTGACCAGCTTCCAACTGGATGTAACTGCATTCACCACCACTCTCTGGGCCCAACCAAAGTCTCCTCATATTCTAACAAAGGGGGAAAGCCTTGTGCAGAGATCAGAGAAAGGACCTCCATGCTCAGCAATTGTGCTAGGGGTATTCAGGAGAATAGCAACCAGAACAGCATGCCAGAACAGATAAACTTGAACTTCAATCAGGAAAAACAGTATGATTGGGGTATACTGGATAACATATGAGTGGGGTATAAAATAACCACTGATAACACTAATATTTTTACTGCATTAAATACACTTAAGTTTGTAGTAGCACATGATTTAATTGTGCAGTTAATAGCATTTCTAAATTGCAAAATGACTAAAAAGTTCAGAACCCTGGGAGAATAAAATTATTAAAAACTGAGACCACTAGCATTCCAGGCTAGGAATTGTAAATAGACTTTGTGCATTCCCCATCTACTACGATATATTCACAGCAGAGGAGTATTTTAGTGTGAAAGAACATGCATTAATTCTTTCTTACATTATTCCAGACATACAGTTTAGGGACATCATAAAGTTTTAACAGTTTAAATAAAGAAATTGACAGATAGCAAATTCCATCAGTGCATCCCTAGTTAAATGAGCTAACACTTAACTGAGATTTTGCTTGAAGTTATATTTAATATGGCATAAAAGTTGAGAATGTTACTTCCATTTAGGAAAGCATTCACACATTATGTGAATGCTATAATTACCTCCAAACAGAGCTTCACACACCCACAAATTGAGTTTAAGTAAACCTTCAATGATATCTGAAGCACGATCTCGTTATATTTGCCTACTTTATCAGCCTTAACTCCATCTTGTATGGAAAAACTGATTCAAATGTTTGTATTCCTAGGTTAGGTATAACTGAAGTTATAGATCTTCAGTTTTTCTCCCCAGATTCATAAGGAAATACACTCACAGCTTTTTTTTTTGATGCCTGCAGCAGATTATGTGGCAGGTAAGATTTTAGCTGTCTTCCAGAGCCATCTATAATATTTCTAAGAACCGTTCTCAAGAGTTTGGATAAGCTAGGTTTTGAAGGTAAGAAGAGTTTTGTGATTATTCACTATTCAGCAAATCTGACTACAATACCAAAACCACCTTAGCCCACTAAGATCAGTAATCATTTGCTGTACCATGAACAGTATCCTTAAAGAAGGAAAATGGTATGTAATGTATAGAACAGTTTTCTATTTAAAATATTAATATCCACGATATATCTGAAATTTCCATATTGTGTAAGACCATGCATAAATCCTTCCACATGTATCACAGATGGGTTTCAGAATACCAAAATGGACCCATCTTTGATCTACCAGAACAAATCAGTAATTGCTAAAAATCTTTGATACCTAAGCTACACAAAGGAAGACACCTACTCAAGCTTGAGAATTCAACTGTGGCAGGTGAAATTTAACATTAAGGCACTTTCACTCACATTGTTCTTAGCTTAACTTCTAGCATATATAAAATAAAAATCAGATTTCATTTGTAGTTTACTAATAATATTCTCATCTATACAATACCCTGTACAGTTTCAGTGCAGATGTACATGTTTATTTCATTCTAAAAAAAGCCCCACAATTTCCCCATACAGTATGAATATGCAAACTCATTTATTACATGAGAGACTCTTCAAACTCTTCAATCCAGCCTTAGAGTGGCTTTGAAAAACTCATTTAGTCAATAATATAGTTTTTAAATACAAACTCAAAAAGGTAATGAAATTTAAGAATTAGTGAAAAACAAACAAAAAAAACCCAAAAAACAAACAAAAAACACAACAAACAAAACATTCTTCAGAAAGATGATATTCAAAAAAGTTTTATACTACAGCTTTGAGACAAGGATTGCACAGGTGGAAGTATGGGTTTGAGGTCCTTTGAACAATAAATTTTTTCCAATATATCACAATTACAGTAAAATCTGTTCTAAGTAACTTCATAGCAAACTAATGTGAAAACTGAAGAAGTGTTCATTCTCGTTTCTCTAAGAAGCAGCAATTAAAGTCTTGGACTGGTGTCTAAAAATATAGTCTAAGACTTAAATATGCTGCAATAATGAACATCTTTCTGCATCAAATCCAGAAGTCTAATTACTGTTGTAACAAAGTCTTGTGACACTTGCAACTAGAATTAAAACAATCCATTATGATTTTTAGATCACTTTCATTTTTTCAAAACAGTTTCATTCTCCTCAAAATGGAACTGAGGCATAAAATAACTTTCTTACCACAAAAAAAATCCTTCCTTTTAATAGTGTGTGGAAAAGGCACGATAATGACAGTGCAAACAGAGATGCAAAGCAAAGAAGAGAAAAAACATGTAGAGCATAAGAAGAGACGAAGCAAGTACAAGGTAGAACACGAAGGGATATATTAAATATTGCAAAATAAAATTAAGAAGGAGCAAAGGTGAAGGGATTAATTCAAGGGAAAATATACCATTTGCTTTTTGCTAAAAGTTTACAATTTTATTTCTCTCAAGTCCAAAAATTAAAGTGAATTTGGAACTTTTATTCAGATGTTTGGCTAAATGCTTGAGCTGTTTTTCAGCTTTTTATGATGGTTAAGGTTTAACATCAGTTTAAGTATCTGAAGAGGCAGTACAAGCCATCAAGATTGCAAGCACACATGAACCAACTGCCAAGCAAGAGTATTCTTCCACAGGGTTGCACAATAAATGAACCATGAAGAAAACCAGTTAATTGTTAGTTACTGCAACCAAAAGAAGGGTACTACATGCTCTAGAATTAGTCACCACCCCTCAGGAGTTATAGACATGGTATGGAGGAACAGGGACCTCACAGATCTTCAGCCTGTACAGAACTGCAATTGTTCACAGTGGTCCCACTTTCGTAGCATTTCAAGTATACACTCTAGTTACAACAAACCATTTACTTCTTAAAGCAACTCACTTCCTTCTTTCTGGGAAAAAAATGGATGCTTTAAATAAGTAAATACCAAGAATACATTTCCCATATATGCAAACAGACTCATATTTTTATTTTTAGTTTTCATGTAGCTTTAGGATTGTTTACAGCTACCAAAATGTTTATCGAATATTTAAATCGTATGTGGACTACAGTCCTAGCTCTAGATGTTAGTTGGGAGACTCAAATTTTCAAAACACAAAATCATCTGAAATCTTTGAAGAATGCTAACTGTACCTGTACTTAGATTGGCAGTCTGGAAGGTAGAAATTTGCTATCCTTACCTGACAGTGTGCCCTGCTCATCTAAACATCATCAATGGACATTAAACGCTTCTTTATGGGATTTTTTCTCTTTTATTCTAATGCCTAAGTAGACAAAGGAGCTGAAAGCATCTTAAAACACCTGTTGATTCAATTTCAAGTGGTATTTTCACACTAACAACTGGTGGTATACTTATTCTCTTATCATCCTTTTATCATAAAGACATGTTGTTACAACTCAGGACTAAGTTACCCCAGTCTTCTTGTCTAGCACTTTTCAAACATGAACTGGAATAAACTCATGCTTACACTGTAAAAGAGATGACTGCTCCAAATAATTTGAATTTTTTTATATTTACTCTTCCCCATGGTCCTTTAGAGATCTGCCATAACCAATCAAGAATTCTACCTGATATTACAAAGAGAAGTGTACAGAATTAGATTCGGGAGCCTAAACCTTTCTCAGGGCAGAGGTCTGACCTCCTACAGGTGTTTCTCAAACAGTGGAAAAATTAATAAAGGTTTACTTTTGTAAAGGAGCTAAGGAAGCTTATTTTGCAACTTTTCTAAATATAAAAAATCCTGGTAAAACAATGAAAAGACCACACCAGTTACTAGACAGAGAGTAATACCCCAAAGAAAGATGCCCAGAACAGAATTCACAAATACTCTGGCATCCAGGAAGGCTTCAAAGTAATCTAACACAGCATTCATTTAATATTGCTTACACAGTTTTCCATGAGTAAATAGCATTCAAATGGCCAAAATTAAACCTAGAAACTTTGGTGGCTCATGGGGATCTGCAACATCTGATATTTAAATTAAAAATGACTAGCAGTTAGTTAATATTTAGATTTCTACAAAAATAGTTCCATTTCATTCCACTTAATTTTCATCTCTGTAAGTCAATGATTTAGACAGAAATAAAAACCATTTTTTAACAACCTATTTGTAACAGATGGCTAGAATATCTTTCATCCTATATATAAATAATGAAAATAACCTCATCCAGAGTCAAGAAGGCAAGACTACAGCACTGGATAGACTCCATGGAAACTGCTGGTCAAATCTGCAGGAAAGCCAGGGGTTGCTTTCTTAATTTCAGTAGATACAGATGTCTTAAAGAACTTGCCTACGCAGATTCTACTCACTGCTGCTATTTCACTGCAAGTCTGTCATGGGACTAACAGAAACCACAGCAATATACTTTGCTGCAAAGATACATGGCATTTTTATCTACAGACTGTAATTCTCTTATGCCAGCAGTTAGTGTCTAGAAGCCATAAAGCAAAGCAAATCAGGAAATTAATGTGCCTGAAATTCAACCCTCTCTTCAGTTTTTCTTCTGCTGGATTAATTCCTTTATCCAGACTTCCTTACAAACACTATCCCTAACACAAGGGAAGAAACGGGGAAGACGAAGTAACAGTAGAAAACCAATAATGCTCCCTTTCAGTGACATTAAGAGGCTATTATACAGTGATCATGAAAATAGTCTTATATTCATAATGACCATAAAGTTCTGTTTAGAATTATAAGTAATCAACTTCCCACAACCAACCTCAGGTAATTTTTTGTTATAAATCCATGTGTTAAGGTATTCTCATCTTATTAGGAAAGAAAGCCCTATAATTAACTATAGGGAGAAACAATACTGCTGTGACAGTAAAATAGTTAGCCAGTCCATTTTAATGACCCAAATGCTTCACTAGATATCTTCAAGTAAGTGCATCTGATATTTAACATTAACCCCACTTCATCTAAAAGAATTCATATCTAAAAGAACCTGGCTGGGGAGTACTGTGCTCTGACAAAAAGGGAGCAGTAACTGAATCCATACTGCGCTGATTCAGATTGAGGATTCTAATAGGTGCATTGAGAAAGGAAGAAATAAGTAGCATAACACATAACTTCACTGTAAACTAGTTTTCCTAAATTTAATATTTTGCTGATATCAGCCAAATCAGGGTCAAGTAAATCAATTGATGTGGTTTTCTTGTGTCTGAAGAGGACAGCTCAGTGGAAGCTGAAGGTGAGATGATTCCTTTTGATCTCTGGGAAAGAAAATTCTCTGGCCTCACAATCTTTTAGGGCAGTGGAAAAAATAAAAAAAATAAAATAAAATAAAATAAAATAACCAGTGAAACTATCATCTGGTATATCTACAAAGAAATTTCACTGAAGTCTACAATGATAGATGATATGTCAGTTCAGTAATACATGTCATTATTAACTTTATCCTAAAAGATTGAATGGTATTCTGAATATTTCTTAAGTACGTAACTTTATCTCCTTATTCATCTTCTTATTGTGGGAAAGCATAATAAAACTTCTAGATCATCTACTGCGAGTTGGAGAACAAAAGAAGCGAAAGGTATATTCAGGCTGATTCATTATTAAATGAATGATACACATACAAAATATTTTTAAAATACTTCAGCTTGTTTCACTTTTACTGCTTTATTTGGGTAATGCAGTTAACAGGAAGCTATTACCCTGAATACACCTTTCCATTCTGTTCTCAGCCTCTCAGCAGAGGATTTAGAAGTTTTATTAAGCTCTCCTGCAGTAAACCAGGAAGAACTGATTCAGGATGCTCACTAATTACACTGTTAACAAGTTCTACAACAGTTAAGGATAGATAGTATTTTCTGTGTGCTGGGCTTGAAGCTTTACCATTTACAATTACAGTTCACTCAATGTGCACTCCAACACAGGGAACAGCAAGAAAAAAAAAAATTTAAAGCAGTATTAGACACTGACTGAGCTGACTACTGCTGAGTAGCCATTAGACACTGAATTCTATCACACATAACCATGATCTTTATGGAATACACTAAGAATTCCTCACTAAAAGATACTAAGAAAACACTACAAGAGCAGGAAACATTTTAAAGCATTTAACAAAAGACAAGAGATCACAGAACAGCTGATTTCAGAAGGGACCCCGACATTCTGTCAGAGCTATCAATGAAAATAAATATTTTCTATCTGTTTCTTTCTGTAATTCACTGAGAGCTGGGCTACTTTTCAGAATTCATGATTTTGGGTATGTACACATTCAAATACTTCACATTTTTCTAGTAAAATTCCTTATTCTTTCAGATCATTTTCTTCAGGCTGATTTCCTCCTTCCCTCCCTCCCACCCCATCAGTTATTCTGAGCAAATTCTGAGCACTTTAAATTGAGCAATACTTCTATAATTAATCCCAAAAATGTAAGCTTCTCATAAGTCCTTATCAGCAACTTTGTTATAACTGAAGCTCATGATCAATATGAATTCACTGTTTTTTTCAAATCTTAATTGAACACCAAGAGAGTTTGTTCAATTGTCTGAAATGAAGCTGAGCAGCCCTGAGAGTCAGTGGTTTTTTGCAAGACTACACCTCCCAGCTCCATTTTGCTCTATATAAAGACTGTCAGAACTTCTGACAAAGTCAGCTGTTTTTAGAAGACACCCCTCCCAGATGGGACATGTGCTTGTTGGTAAATTTATGCAGCAGGACAGTTGAAGCAGCCTTCAACTTCCTGTGATCCTCATCTTGCAGAAACATGGATGGCTGAACAGCCTGAAAATCAGTTTCTGAGCCGCTAGACTGCAACTCAATGTACTTATTGAAACCAACAACAATTTTATTTTAGAATGAGCTGCAAGCTGTTATGGTTCAGGAGATGTTTGCAAACAACTTGGCAGTCCCAACAACTTCTGCAACAAGAGCAGGGCAAAATACTTATGCTGGAATTCACCACAGTTTTATCTGCTATGAAGTATGCTGTTTCCCATCAAACTTGAAATTGTTTTTGCTGGTTCTAGTCCCAAGCAGGTATTCGGAATATGAGTGCCATGCTCTCATTCCAGTTAACCTTGCTAAAGCTGAATGCAATTCATATAGAAAAAAAGGTTATTCTAAAACTGTATTCACATGTAACTACTTTAAAAACATCCTCCAAGTACTTTAAGACAAATAGCATAAACCAAGGATGTTCTTTCTCACAGCATTTATGACTGGAATTAAAAATTATACCCTTCAAAGAAGCTAAAAATTGAAATATAAAACTAAGTATTCTTGGTTAATGAGTAATTTGATTAAAGTTTTGCAACAATTTTAAGCATATCACTTAAAAAAAGATCTTTCTCCATAACTCATAAGTATTCTAAATTTTTCTTTAGATTTCTAAATACACAAGAAATCAATTCAAAACATTACACCATTACTTGCAAGGAATTAGCTCAACTTGAACAAAAGCAACATATGTTTCTCAAAAAGTAAGGTAAATTTTACTGAATAAAAATGCAAATAGGCATTTTAGCAGCCTTGAATTTATTAATCTGATAGGTTTAATTTCCATTTTCCTGCATCAGCTTTATTTATAAAGTGTCGTGCCCTATAAATATGCTGTTATTTTCTATAGTCAAGCACCCTCTTAACAAATCTTCTCATTAATATGTAAATTTAAAGTCAATCGGTCTTCTCCCTGACAGCGCCATGAATTCCTAGTGCACTGTATAATCGGCTTTGACTTGGCATCCACTATTTATCATCAAAGATGTCAGTTAGAAAAATTATGGAAAATGCACTGCAATTGATATGACTGCAATCTACTTTGTCAACACTTAATTGTTCCTCAAATCATACATTTACATATAAACAGCCTAAATACTGATCCATAATGATGCAAATAAACTAAATTAAAAATCTCTTCTACGGCACAAGATGGCCTGTTATATGATGAGTTCATTTAAGAACCCATTGACAAAGGCATGCATTTAAACTAGCTCCAAAAAAAAAAAAAATCAGTTAATTTAATTCCTGAGTAGGTAGACAAACTAAATTTTACATTGAAGCTTTGGAAAGTGGAAACAAAGTGTTATTAATACTACTCTACTGATGACTAATTTTAGGTTGACACAGCCAGTATTGTCACACAAACCTTTTACAATCCTAGAGCACAAGCCACAGCAACAACTGTCATCCATCCAGTTTCAGTGAAAAAAGTACATTAGAGCCTTAAAGAAATCAAATCCCATTAAGACCTTCAACCTCTCAGTCCAAGACAGGAGGTCATCCTTCTCTTCTAACCTTCCTTTGTCCAGTCACAGACTAAAACTGGCCGAAGCAAATTCTGGAACTGTAGCTTTAGGTAAAGAAGACTAACAATTTTGATTCTTTCTAAATGTCAGAGGGAAGAATGGAAGTTGCCTTCTTCCAATAAGCAACATGTAATAAACACTCTGCCTCAAGGACATTAGAAAAACATATAACCTAAATCTCTCATTATCTAAAAATACTTTCCTTTTAAGCAATTTTCTAGAAAAATGTGTTCTCGTAAACAATTTCATTTTCATCAGAAACAAAAAAGAGTATTTCAGAACCTAACTGGTAGTGTAGAAGTATGATTCTACTTCAAACATTTTTGTTGTTTGTTATAATCCCTGATTATTTAAGAAGTGAATATAACTGTAAGCTAAATCAGGCTGAAATTAACTGTTTGTCCAAATACAACTCCTTATGATTATTTTCACATAATAAATTATACACGTATTAACACAGAATGCCACTGCATTTCAGTCTTGATTCCCAGGCAAACAGTATTAAAAGACAGTTTGAATGAATTCAGTGATAGTTGGTGTCATTCCGTATTCCAATGCTGAAAAAAGAAACCTTTAAAAATTGTTAATATGCTAATTACAAACCACAATAATCCGCACTGAAATGTACATCTTTAAACATGAATGGTTTTCAAACTAAATGGTAAAACTTAACATTAGTAATATCCCCAAGCCTGTAATAAACGCAAACAACCAGAACTGTGGAGCAATTTTATACAGTTCTTTCCAGAAGTACTCTGTCTTTTAATTTAAATTGTTATCCAGAGTTAAATGCCTATTGAAACAAAAGCATCAATTTCTTGAGCAATGCACTTTTTTTGTTGTAAGAAGTGACAGGATTTGTATTTTGAATATCTCCTTTTATAAATCTTAAAGAGTATACTCATATTCACATCGTTAAAATGAAAATACAATGTTGGTTTTTGTAATTCACATTTCAAATACTTATATTCAAGTCTCCACACAGTGTCTCAGCACATTAGCAAAACCTAGACAAGTGAGGTCATGTTTGTCATGCTGTGATACTGGGTATTCATATCTAAAATGTAAGTAGGTTCTACCCAGCATCAGAACAGAATGGCAAACCTTTCTTGTTTTCACTCATGTAAAAGCAAAGAGCCACAGGAAAAGGAGTATCTCTGCTGCCCATGTGTCATGGATAAATCAGAAGAGGTTATAGCTTCAAAGGAGAATTCTCATGCTCTGAAGAAGGGTGGATAATTTGCGTTAGTGAAGTCTTAGAGAGCTAAGACTCACATATTTGACTGCTATTTTTATTTAAGTCCCCATAGATATGCAACTTAAAAGACTAAGCATATGCAAAAATGGAAATAATTCAGAATACAGGCTCACAAGACTATTTTTAAAAGTCACAAGCTTACCTTCCATGGGCTTACAAACTGTGTACGTGCGTATCGAGTTAACATGTGGATTATAACAACTTGACCCCACTCTTCCACATCAACCAACAAGTTGCAGAGCTTTCGGTAGTTCTTGTGAATCAAATCTATTCTATCTGGACACACTTCCTCAAATGCCATCACAACACTCCCAGCTACCAGCTGGAAAACAAAATATAAACCAGAAGGTCAGCACTCCCTCTACAGTTCATCTACAATTGAGAATCAGAATTAATACTAGCAATTCTCAGCAATTTTGTATTATTTCTATTCAGCAAAAGCAAACAAAACAACAACAACAAAGTCCATAGAAATGGTATCTTACTCAAAATAGAATTGGGGTAAGATTATTAGAACAGAGGAAACGCTGTTTCT
>JAWWLV010000100.1:49434286-49450606 GCA_035041135.1 Platyrinchus mystaceus
AATTTTTTTTTTTTTTTTTTTTTTTTACAGATTTGGCTACCAAATAAATTATCAGAGAACTTGCAATTAACTCAGAAGTAACACGAAACAACAAGAAGTAAAACCCAGCAATATGCCCAAAAACATTTATTGGGATTCTCTTATCTGGCCTGATCAAAAGGCCAGATCAAAAGGAGGAGGAGCTGGGGCAAGTTCCCTGGCATTACTAGAATCCAAACTTCTCTCTTAATAAGGAAAAATTAACTGTCATAGGAAATTTTACATTTAGTTTCATGAATAGACTCTGCAAAAAAAAAAGGCATGAAAATCAGTAATACAATAAAGAGATACATTAATACATTTCCTCAAACAACACAAACAGAATTTCTGCATGTTGTTCAGCACTTCCCTACCAATTACAAAATTGTAGGAATGTATCATTTATGCCCTGTCATGTTCTCACACAATTTTTTGCCTCCATAAGAAATAAATCTTTATTTATACACAAAGATTCTCATGCTGACTATGACTGTAAAATAGCATTGTTTTTATGAGAAAATTAAATAGATTATCAACATTCTAACACCTTGGGGATTACTGAAACCTTCTGCGAGGGTATTTTCTTTTAAAATAAAGGAAGGAAACACATATTGGAATTCCAGTTAAAATTCTGTCAGCAGGTTACTCAAACTGTGAGAAAAGCTCAAAAGCTGACCATGCCTTATAAGGGCATATCACTGTGTACCTGGAATTACTATTCTTTCTCTCTAATTGGTTTAATTAAGATTTGCTTTGTGTCAGAGTACATGTTAAGTCAAATAACTAAAATTATGAGACTTTATATGAAGCAGCTGATATGTATGCAGTTAGCATGCATGCAGCATAGCCTTCTGGCAGCAAATTAATGTCATATTCTATCTGAGCACTAGGGATCTGCATTTCAACCTCTAAAATTTCCCCAATGACTTAAAGTAAGCAATTAAATAGAAGTGCAGTTTATTGAAATGGTACTTTTTGAGAAATATTAAATACAATGATATTCATATGTTACATTTTTCTCCCTGTATTTGGGTGACATGTGGTTTATTAGTGTGCGCCCAACATTACAATTGAAAGAAAACAGCACAGAATATAGTCTTGCTATTATGCTAAACCCGTCTCAGGCTCTGTGGGGATTTTATGAATTACCAATAAGAATAAACGTGAAGTTGCATTTATTGTCTCCAGCCTCATCCACATACTGGTACCTGCTGGTCCCAGCAAGTGTGCAACTCGTTCCAGGGAGCAAAATTTGATTATTTGATAGAGATAAATACACTTTACAACTAAAATAATTTGCTATTTTTGTGGTGTCACAAAACAAAAAGCTCTTTTTTTATATGCTGTTGTACTAAACTTTCTTCACAACAACATGCTGCAGTAAGCTATTCCGTAATTAAAAACTGCTGTGAGTTGATGCTTTTGTGGGAATTCAAAACTCAGCAGAAAGCAGTGGTTAATCCCAGGCAAATCACTATCAGTCCTGAGTAGGTATTCAATTAGGCCATAGAAGCTGAGTATGGAAGACTGGAAAGGTGGGAAATCTCTTTATCAGGATGCAGAACTCTGAACTGCAGTTAAGCCCAGCTTGCAGAGGACAGTGTGATAGACCTGAAGCTTTAAAAGAAAGGGATGACACTTTTGGACCACACAGAGAGACTTTGTGTAGGTCACTGACTTGTCTCAGGGCAAGGGAGACTGACACACAGATCAGTTTATGACTACAAGAATAGTCACAATATAATATTTAAAAATACCCTTTTAGATTCATAGGTGAAGGACAACACAGATGTTCAACTGTAATCGTGGAGTGGATACACTTGCCTTTTACTGCTAGTAAGCCAGTATACACACTTTGTTGTATTTCTCCTTCATTTGGATATGATTTAGTTTGAAAGCTGATATAAAATACATAAAACACTAGCTCAGATCATTTAAAACTGAAAATATATCTTATGAACATTTCTGGCTTTTTAAAAGCTCAGTTACTGTGAGCAGAACAGAACAATTTAATGCAAAGAAAGAGTCAAACTGAAATACAAGAATTCTAAATAATTACTTATTTCAAGTCACATCAGTCACCCACTCAAGTTTACAATGAGATCGCTGTCAGTTGTGAAAAATGACAAAGATATTAAAAGACATTAAAAGTTATTAATAAAAAATTGAACATATGCTATGAAATGCAAGAGGTGCACTGGACAAACAAGCATTTTATTCCTGTGGCAAGTCACTAGATTTACAAGTTAATACAGAAATTGCCATTCATTGACAACATTATTTAAGGTCATGCCTCTCTCCCCCCTATTGCATCTTCTAAAATTAGGCTTTTCATTTGATAGAGGGATAAAAAAATTAAGAATGTGACAGATTGAAAATGCACTGGTGACAAGAAGATTTCTCTGAGAAAATTTCTTAATGCTTTCTTAATAAGAGATTATTTTCTAGTTGACGCTCTTTCCCCTATAGTTTGATCCTACTATATATCTAAACATCAGAGGAACAGTTAATAATCGTGTTTATTAAATGCTCAACATTCCATAAAAATATTTGGAATTAAAACAAAATGATTCAATCAGAATATAAAACCAAAAAATATAGGTTTCTAAAAAACAGTCAGTTAATTTCCATCTCACTGTGTCAATAGTAGCTTTTTGTATAAGGAGAAAACATAAATCACTCCAACAAAACTAGCAATGAGCCCATCAAATTCAAAGCTGCTTTCCATTTATGTATTTTTTATATTAAAGCAATAAACATGGTTCATTTGTCTTTCACCGGATGCCACATTTTTTTGTGCTGTTGCTATGAACTTCAGCCATTAGCTGTGCTCCAAGGTAAACTACATGAACCATCAACAAAAGTGACACCCAATCTATGGAGTTCATATTTTCTCCAGATTATCTATGCTAGTTGACAAGCTGGTAATGAAAAAAATCACACTAAGCAAATGGTTCCTCTAATAACAATAAATTTTCTATAAAATTATGAAGGGTACAAAACGTTTCCTTGCATCTATTTTGTCATGAATTCTAATTAATGCTGCAAAAACCTGAGAGTGCTGGGTCATCACAAGAAGTGCATCAAGGTTTGATTGATAATATATTGCAAGTTGGCCCATGCTGCCAAGATTCTTCTATCTTAAATTAATGGCCACCCCACCTGTCCTAATCATACAGCCCACATGATATTCCCCTTCTTATTTCAATTTTCTGGAGGCAAGGAAACTGGAAAAGATCAGTCATTTATCTTCTAATAGCTGGACAATAGATATATCACAATAAAACATCTGCACAAACTCAGTAATTTTTTTCCACAAAAGTGAAACGTTTACCAACATTAAATCAATAAGTTAAGAAAACATTGTCTTACACTACACATTTGGGTTCTAAACTGAAATATTACATTATTAACTGAAGCCTACTGTTGAAAAGAAGAGAGCCCAGCTTTCTTTTCCCATTATCCCCAAATATACTGCTTCAGATTAAAAGATGAAGACCTTCATTGCAAAGCCATCACCAGTTTCTAGGATCATTTTTTAATCAAAGGAATCTCACTTGGAAAGAATCTGCACTTCATCTAGTAACCACACAGTCTGCAAAAGAAATTTCAATACTCACATATTTGCATAAGGTCTTTTCACCCCCCAAACGGAGTTAATACTAAGTTTATCTATTATAAAGTAAATTATCACATCAGAACAGGATAATAGATTGATTATAAGAGACGTATGTAGCCAAACAAAAAATCAGATCAGAGCTACAGATGGAAACCTGAAATAAATTTGGGCATTTTTAATACACCCATCATCCATACAACTACATTCTAACTACAGTTCCATATTCTGCCTTTTACCTTTAGATGCAGTTTTTTATATACTTTGGGATACTTTAATTTGGATGGAGGAACACAAGTCACAAGTTCTTTTTGCTTTACAGGTTTGGATAACAGACATGATTTCTTTTCAATAATAACATGGATTTTATTTTTCTTTTAAACATTTCTTTTAACTGCTGGAACTCAGATATCATTAATGAACTTGATTTTTACTGTTGTTTATACAATCAGAGCAGCACAGGCTGTTAACTACAGTCCCTCACAGTATGCCAGAAGAAACTTAAGCAACAAATCTTGCCTTAAATCCTATGCATCAAAGCTAGATTATCAGGCTAGGAAAGTAAATGGAAAAAACAGAATTAGAGTGAAGGAATACGGAATAGATTAAAAGAAAAGGAAACCAGTTTCCTCTAAACCAGCCCATTATATTTTCCCACATGGCTACATGACTAGACATATTCCTTTCAAAGAAAATCATTTTAGGATAAAATACACACATGGTCTTATCTTTCCTCCATAAAATCAATCCAGCTGCTGCTCAATTATCTAGAATTACTAGAAAAATAAAAGGAGCAGGCATTCATGCTCTTGAACCTGCTTATCAAAATCTGAGGTAAAGCAAGGGTAGAAACACAACTAGGATGAGTTACGAGTCTCAATAATAAAAAGACTTACAAACATCTTATCTGTTTAAAAATTAAATATACTTGCACAAAGTCACAGGATTCCTGATAGACTCTAATTCCCAGTTAACATACCCTTGAGGTATGTTAACAATGGCTTGCACTTGATAATTTTGCATTTTAGATTAACTAAGAGCTTGGCTTTTAATTGAATCTTTGTGTTAAGACACTCAAGGAGTAGAGTGATCTTTCATTTGCCTCACCAGAAATTTTAATGAAGTGCTGGGTTAAGGTTAGATATCATCTCATTTTAAGTTTTGCTTGCCTCAGCTTATATTAAAATTTACTACTGATTGAGACCTAAAAAAAATTAACACATCTCATACTGTCTGATAAAAGAGCTTAATTTTTCTGTAGTAAAATTCCCATACAGATAGTTTCTTGCTATTTCAAATGTAAAATGAGTCTTAATAATTTAAATACATTGTGTAATTTCTGTGCAACAAAAACTAATTAATAACACATTAATAACACACAATAGCATGCTCTGGTTTAGAGAAATTTAGAGACATCTACATTTATTACCTATTCTCTCTCTTCACTAATATTGAGCTTATGCCAGAAAATTTCAAAAACCCTGCTTTAGGTCAAATAATTACAGAAAATAAACAAATTTTGAGTAAAAATTTACTTCTGATTAAAGAACAGTCTCAAATATCACTTGAACAATATTCAACGCTTATATAGATTGTTATGGCTACTAATTACTTTCTCCCTCAAAACATGTCTAAAACAAATGGATTAAGAACAACAGAAAAAAATATGGTGGATTTTTTTAGATCCAGTTTTTAATATACATTGTGGCCTATCTGAGGATTATCAGACCTTAAGTACAAGAAATGCCAAAAATAACCTGACATTTCCATCAAGTTAAAAAAAAAAAAAGGTGGAGAACCACTGATATCCAACAATTCCTGAAGTCACTAAGATTCTTCCACTCTGGTGAACAAACTGATTTGCTGATATTAGATTAGAGCTATCAAGAAATGACAACTGATGTGCATTTAAGGGAACAGCTTCTGTGCATTTTAATGGAAGGAATCCAAAGATTAGTGTCAATTAAACATTTGCTGTTCCGGTTCCACATTATCATCCTATGAATTTCAGGCATTTTAACTGTCAAACAGGCAACAGAAGTTGCAAAAAACTGAGAAATACCATTAATCAAATACAGGTACTTCATGAGGCTATGACCAAAAGCTGCTCTTCTACAGTTCAATCCCATTTCTAGACTTTCTATGGTGACAAACCAGACTTAAATTTCTTAAGTAAGGCTGCAAAATAAAAAAAGCTTTTGTCTTTTTATGTATGTAGAAGGAGCTTTTCCTTTAGATTAAGTGTATGAAATTCAGCTTCCATGCGAGAATACAAAAAGGTGCGTCAAATTTACACAAATTTCCCAGGAGCAGCCTCATTAAGACCTAGAAAGTTGCCAACTTAAGGTTTCATAGGCTACATGGGTACAAACCTATACTTGAGGACCACCATCCATAAGCAGCTGCATCTCCTCCAATTTTAAAAGCTAAAACTAGCTACAAGTGGCACTCTGATTTCCCCACTGTGAGAGAATTGCTGTTTTCCAATTAGGAGCAATGAATAAGCTCATTCAGATAGGAGTTACCTGCTAATGAAACACTTGTACCCTATATACTTTCTGTTAGTAAAGGTGGGGGCTTTCTGGGAACATTCAGTCGTAAGTGACAAAAGATAATTTGTTAAGGTAAAGCTTTTCCATGCTACAGTATTCCTCCTAAAGCTATTAAGGACTGATCCACTTTAGATCACCACAAGCTGTGGAGTGTGTGATGAAAGAGTACATATTAATATTTGGTTTTGATTCACAGAGTCTTGAAGAAAGATTTGTATGGTTTCTTTTCGGAATAATTATTCTTCATATCACTTCCCAAAAAATTAAAACTTCTGAAGCTGAGATGTCTCAGTCCAGACTGGAATCAGGTCTTCCTAGGGAATAGACCAAGAGGGATCAGAGGGAGGAAAAGGTTGCAGCAGTTAACTATGTTATGTCTCCACACAGGTCCATATGACATGATTCTAGTTTATCATTCTTAGCTTCTTGAATGTGCCAACAAAATAGCATAATTTTGACTACTGCTTCAGCTGGTATCTTCATAAATGCAGTGTCCATTATTCAGCATCACAGAGGCACTAGAATTGTGGCACATACTAAGAAATGAGCATTTATGTCCTTACAAGTAACTCCAAATCCAAGGAAATAGAAGATCTAAACCTACTCTACACTTTTTTCCTCTAACATTTTGTTGAAGTAAATGTGTAAATGACTAGCTGTTGACTTGCCATTTACCATATGCAATAAGGACTAGGAAATAAAGTGAAAACACAGGGGTTTTTTTTCTTCATGGTTTTTTAGTCCTTTATGCCTCCATAGGTACAAACAACCTAATCTCACACTCACAGATTGCATACACACCAAGAGCTTGAGCCACGAAAAGAAAATACAAAAAGAACCACTGCAGGGACAACTTCACAGAAGTACAAAGGCCTCTGACAAGTAAGTACAGGTCAAGCAGAGATGCAGACAGGAGATATAACTAACTGATTTACAGTCTGCTGAGCCATTAAGCTCTAACACACTCCTTCACTAACCCTTCAATGGAAGTTGCAAGATGTCTTTTAGAGAACAGCACCATTTATGTCCTGAACTCCTTGACTGTGCTAGAACAACAGAGGATACAGTGATGTGTTACAAAAATACTTGGCAAATAGGGGATGAAGCAACACAATATCTGATACCCTAGCAATACTTTCCTTTAGTCAAAAAGCATTACATTCATTAAATTACAACCTGCACATGATGAACAAGAGAATGTTTTAATTTACAACTGTGGTTTCTATTTGAAATCTGTGATTCCTTGCTCAATTATCTTTTCAGTTTATATGTGGGAAACTTATTTTCAGAATAAAAGAAAATAAAGTGTATGACCATTGTGAGACATCTAGGAGCTCATACAGAAAAGCTGTAACTATATGGGGCAGGTAAAATACAACAGGAGTGTTAAATTTAAAGAAATTTACAGAAATTTTGCCAGAACATCTCTTATTTATCAGACTGGAAGTGAAGATATTTGCAGGAACAAACAAATGCACAGTAAGTGTAATTTTTTAATAACTGTACACACTACAAGACAGATGGATGTCCATAAGCACAATGTGCATTATACAGAAGTAATTTATTCTTACAGTATTACAAACTAACTGAAATTACCAAGCTGATGTCCCAATGAAAAAGTGGATGTGAAAATTTACACATGAAGACTTGTACATTGATTTATATAATTATACAACTTTAATTTTCAAAATAAAGTTTAAAGAAGCATACATAAAAACATGCTAACAAAAACAGATTAATTAACAGACTCATGATGCAAGGAGGTGGTCACTATTACAGTCTTACTGTAATGCATAAATACACAATGATACTTCTATCTGAAAGCATATAAAATCACATCAGCAAGGGTTAGGAATGTGTATTACATACTACTAAATGACAGGCTCAGGAGTAAACTCCTTTAAAATATAAGCATGTGTAACAGAAAACTGTTTCTTACCGTACTTCTATCCTTCAAAAGCTTTTCTATCACTTCAATTAACATTTCCTTTTGCTCTGGATCAAGACTAGAAGGAAAAACAAAATAGTTTTTACTCATTAAGTAAGACATATCCAAAATAAAAGAGGTTTGTTTTTCTGACATTTACATACAAACTGGGAACAAAGAGCATTGAAGAACACACTAGCAGAAAAATCAAGTACTGCAAAGAACTCTTTGAAAAGAACTTAACTGAACATAAGTTACTAATTAACTGAATTGCAGGAGTATAAAACTAAATTATAAATATTATGTTACATCACTTACCTGTGTTCTGTAAGAAACTTAATACTTAAACTCATAAAAATTTCAGGATTTAAGAAACATTAAGACAGGCCAACCCACATCAGGGAGAACTTGATTAACTTCATATGTTAAGTCATAAGGATCTCACTGCTTTTGCAGAAGTGAATTTCAGCACGAACTTATTCAGTAGTGAATGAACATCGGAACAAAGAAGAATCATATCTTTATTATCTAATTATCAATATAAAACTTCAAATAAGACACTTTGTTTTCCCACTAATTTTAGTGAGAAGTACTGGAACTCAAAGATTTGGACATTGTATTCAAGTGTACCTCTACAAAGTTGGTGTGCAGGCTGGTACAAAATAGACTGCTTGAAGTCCTACTAAATAGCAAAAGAAGAGGAAAAACAGAAGTTGCAAACAACAACCTTTGTAGCATCCTTTCCATATTAAAAGAGCAGAGAAAAATTTGCCCGAGACATCCACTATTGTAACACCTGCTTCTTAGGTAGGTAAGGACCAACTTTTCACTCCAGCTCCTTCCTCATCATGGATCTAAACAGCATGGAAAAATTCAAAGCCAAAGCAGAAGAAAATACAAAGAGAAAGTGAGTACAAAGACTGATACAGATGTTTAGTTCTATGCCTTTGGAAAATCATTTCAACATGGATACAGTTACAGACAAGTAAGGGAGTATTTGGTCATTATTGTACACTTCAGTTTTAATGCTGAGTGATGAACTGCCCTAATGTACAGTATATCCCTTCTATCCCTAGATTTACAACATATCTAGCTATGTACTACTTCACTAAGACTTTAAGACCTAGCAATTCTAGAACATGCAAAACGGATAACAAAACTGTTAGAAGTCACTATCATCATAAGCAAAGCAACAGCACATTGTTGCATAAGTCCTTTTATGATCACCTTTCATTCCCACTTCTATTTTGGTCAAAGAAGTTTTACTAGATCTTCTGCCAAGGACCAAAACCTTCAGAGGAAAAGCCAAAAGTCTTTCTTATGTGATCAAGCAAATCATCAGTAAGGGCTCCAATAACTGAATTTACATTCCTCCCCCTTCTCTTTCCTGATGTTTTAGACAGGGAAGGGAGCATTTTTGGAGTGGAAATAAAGGGACAGGCTAAAGAGCTCTGTGATTTGCTCCCATCTGCTAGTACTAGTATGGAATCCATTAATACTACTGATGGGAATTCTAAGAAGTCCTTTTCCAAACCTCGCTGCAAGTAGGTGCAAGTACAGGTACAGTTTACAACTGACAGAAAGAAGCTACTAATAGCTTTAAAATGCACTCTCAAATGAAATATGCAATATCACATTTTCAGTGATAAAATTACTCCAACATACCTGATTGCATTGGGCCCAAATGTTGCTGTTCACATTATGTCTGAAGTCTTTCCTGTTTAATATGTAAGCTTCCTGCTGCTAAGATTGATTGAACCACTAATAAACAAGCTCTTCTAGGGCAGACATCCATCAAAACACCGTGACACTAAATACAAGGAAGATGGAAGTATCAAACCTGCATCCAGAAACCTGACTAGAGCACTAACTGAAGTACAGTACTATCAAATAGGCAGAGAAGCTGGGATAATCAAAAAGCACATAGAGCATAGAGACATTATTAGAAGAAACTGTTACTATTTCTTACTCAAATGGTTGCAGAAATTAGAGTAGTTAGATGTAGGAGAGTATATAAATTGTTGATCTTCACATCAAAAATTCATCCCCTCCAGAATTCTGATTCTTACCAACTTAAAAATAATTCTGAAATTACTTACTTGTTGCTGTAGGCCAATAATCAACCTTGTAATCAGTATATGATCAGTATTGCTGAATTGTGTAGCCACCAGTCATGAACCTTGCTGAAACATCTGCTAAGACTGCTTATTAAAGACTTACTTGCGGGCAAGTCAACTGGGCCAGCCTGTGGACAGGTTAATTTTATAGCCTCTTCATCAGTTCTCAGTACTGCTGCTTCTTGAAGTGACCAAGAAAACTATAGTCTCTCCCTTGGTCACATGGTAAACGGGCACTACCAGATATAGGTAACTCCCAAATCCTACTACAAAGAACACAATTAACTCCACTCACAAGTAATCATGAAGCTTGTTCTAGTCCAGGTAAGGAAAAACCTGCAGCTACAGCAGTTTGAAAACTTGCATTATGATGCCTAGGATGTTTGCACTAAGTGAAAACTTACAAAGGATGTACAGGCCCTCTAAACCTTTAAGGAAACTTCTATAGAACATTACTTCCCTTAGTTTTCCTTTTTTATGTGAGCTAGATGCCCACCTTACTACCACTAGGCATTCATGGAAAGTAGAAGGAAGTGAGGTCAGTTTTTCCAGATTGTGCTGCTGTGGTTTTTACCATGTGCTGTATCTTCTACCATAAAAAATACCTTTTTATTTTATTTGCAAGGATGATTTCCAAATATCGCTACTGATATCATATAAGCATAAAATATGAATCGGAGATAAGAAAAAGTACAATTTTATTTGAAGATGCAATCATATCTGGAGATTAGACGAAAGACAGATAAAAGGTCTTTTTTAAACATCAGATTTCAGCATGTTCCAGTTTTGCACCAATTGCCAATAAGCTCTTTAATCCACTAGTAAAATAAAATATGCTGTCATGAACAAAAGAAATGAAAGCATCAATTTCAGTTAAAATTCCACGAAATAGCCTGCTGTCCAGATACTACTGTGTCTTGCTGGCACTAACAGACCATTTTTTCCTGCCAAACTTCTCCGAAGAGTCTTGATACTATCAGGAAAAAAATTAAAAAGGACATTTTATGTAGGCAGAATAATTCAGGTCAAATAAAGTCTTTTGTGTGCTGGAACCAGATGCGAAGAAAAAATAAACTACTCAACAGGAAGAGACTTTAAATCCACTCCCTTTTGTTAGGTTACAGGATAACAGGCTTGTTTGCACACAAAGGAGTATAGAGGTGGGGAAATTCCAAAAGAATCCTGACCCAACTACTTCCAGGGCCATCACATGAGAGCACTCAGCTCACTTGAAAAAAAACCCACAAAAATAAAACACCAGAAGGAAGGAGCCCCTACCCAGGTTTTTCAGAGAGCTGCCATGGAAAAGCGATCAGCCTGAAATGAACATACCATAAGTGAGACGGGATCTCCAGAACACCTTTCAGAAACTTAGGGATATCACTAGTTACAGGGCCATGAGACTTAATATGCAATGCCAGACACAGCATTTGTACAAGATGGGATGTTTATGGGAGAAATTGAGGGATCTAAATTAATTTGGGAGGAACAAGAGTAGGAAAATAAAGGGACAGGTGCACAGAAGGACCCAGGTGTATCTAAATGCTTTGCTGTTCATCACACTCACCTACCCTGTGCACCTGATGACTACAGAGGCAGTAATATCTATTCTGTGTGCATACGTGATACAGAGATCTAAGCTCCAGCAGCTGGAGTTAAACCATGGATTATATGGATCTGTATAACAGCAGCACCAGCAACTAGAGCAAGTATGTCCGTCCGTGTGTGACTGCCTGAGAATATCAAACCAAACTGGGTGGCTTGGGAAGCCAAATACTGAAGTGGGGCCACAGATCTAGGCTGGACACCTGTGTGTGTCCCTGAGTGCTACAACTGGAGATCTTGTCTATTGGAGGTTGATCTGAGTCTCTAAACCGAAATACCGTGGGATTCACAGTGTCCAAGTGAAAGGGCAGGGCATCTTTGCATCTGACTGAGGGGGTCTGCGGTAGAAAGTGTGGTGGGTTTGCAAGCACTGTGTGCTTGTGTGTGCCAAAAACAGGAGACTGGGGATGCAAAGCCAGTTCCTGGAAACACTGAACATCTAGGATTATCACTGGGGTATCCATATTGTACACATCTAGGCATACTAATGGGCCTGTATACTTATCAACCAGAAAGTGCAACAGGATAAGGCTGTTGCTGCTGGTATTGTCTGCATGACTGCTGATTTCTGTCTCTGCTGATCTGTATAGATGGCTGTGTGTATGCATACTGTACATATATCTTGTATATGCCTTTTAGGAACACGTGCTCAGCCTTGCATATGGGTGATTTGAGAGGGCATGGAACCGCAGCAGCCTGATTCAGAACCTCTAACATCTCTCAAACTCCACTTTTTGGCATAGATGAAATAAAAGTGAAGTATGTAGTAGAATAAATGCCTGATGATGTTTTGCAAAGGTACAGGCTCTGCTGCCCCCATCTCTGCAAAACAGCACCAAAGTCTTGTTAAGAACCCTTCCACAACAAGAATTTCTGATGAGAGAAGAGGAAGATCTGGAAAATTTGGACTTGCACAGATAAAATTTCTACAAGTTAGCATTCTTTTGTCATCTGCACTGCAAACTACAGCAAATGCTTTCAGGATGAAAGATGCAGACTTTAAACAGAGAAATCTTAAGATTTGGAGAATACCCATCAGAACAGTTGTTACACGGATGAAAATAACTGGTACATTAAAAACTAAAAGACAGTGTATCGGTTTCTTTTTGTATCTCTTTACCGTTATCCTTTCAGTCTAGCAAGCAAGAGAATTGCTTGAATTCCAACCAAACCACTTGACTGATGGAACGTCTGCACACACTTTACACTTTTAAGAAACGGATCTCATATCTGAGACATGCCAAATCCCCAGCAGTGTTTATAAATGTAGCCCAAAACTATCTTAAAATTGCTTTTCAGTATTTTCCAGAATCACTTACCTGTACAGTTTTTGGATTGCGTGGGCTGCATTCTTTCTCACATAAGGAGATAAATCAGAAGAGGCTTCCTTAATAGCCAGCATCATAATAGGACCAATAATTGGGACCCGGATACTGGATAAAACTCTTAAAGCACTTGCGCGGATTAACTGATTAGGATCCTAAAGAACAGGAGGGAAGGGGAGAAATAAAATAAGATAATGCAGAAACAAATATTAAATTTGCTGCAGTCTTTACACTTAATTAGTGACAACACATTAAAACACATAAATCCATCTGACTGTAAGTCAGGCTTGTAAGTAAAGGCCACACATCTATGAAAATGTGCCACACTTCACACTAAGAAACTTCCAACAACCAAAAAGAAGTAAAACAAATTAAGAATGAGAACATTAAAACATTATGAAAATGTGAAAATTTTATGAAGGAAAATATTAACATAATGCACTTTCACAAACAAAATACGGGAATGATGGATAAAAAAGACTAATATTTTATTTAATTATTTGATACATTTGCTGCAATCAAGTGGAATTCAGATATTCCCAAAGACACACTAGCTTAGTTTTATTACTTATATTTAAGAAAGGTCAAATGAAAATATTGTTTTCAGTTGTGACACACTCAAGTTCTTGAGAACAAATCCACTTTATGCTTTACTGCAAGATACAAACTGAGGCCAGTAACAAAATGAATTTTTAAACAACGTGTTAGGCTACATGTTTTAGGCTTTATTAGGCTACATGTTTTGAGACTTTTTCTATTTCTTTTCGTCCCAGTTCTTGGTCCTCTTTCAGGAGTTAGCTTGGAGATCCAACACATCTTTATTTGGAAGAACTGTTACGTAAATTTCGTCCATTAATCATGGGCTTGGGACACGAGGGAAAAATTTGCTTAATAAGATACTAAATCCTCCAAAATCTACTGAACTTAAATTGCAGCATTGTTAATTCAGTGTACTGAACTGCCAGAAGGGAACTTCCTAAAGAACATTTCTCCCGAGGACTAAGCATTGGCAACATGGTTTTTCAGACTGGTATTACTCAATGATCAGTTCATCTAAGCTGTCAAAATTCCTACATTTTAGCAGCTTCTGAGTAGTAAGTATCTGGATGGTGAAAGCACTTAATTTGACAGTTTTTAGAAAACCAACTTGTTCTTAACAGAGTTCGCAAATCTCATCTGCAGTCACAGAAATTTAAAATACCCTAAAATGTTCTTTCTACAGAGGGAGAAAAAAATCTCCCCAAATAAAATCAAATTATAATCAATACAAAATGAGAAACAAAACATTACAAAAAATTAACACATTAATTAATTACATCTTTTATAGCAGATTTCCTTAGTTGCTGACAATCTCCAATAGCTTGGTGTCTACCTCCTTGCTACAGCACCACTTCTTTTTTTGCTACTTAGCCACAACATTTGAGTTATCTCCTTTCCTACTGTTCTCATTACCCGTAGCTTTCAAAAGAGTTATGCCATGAGAAGTGTTCATTGCACACGTATATCACTAGAAACACAGGATACAAAGTACTTCGAATTTTAGCTTTCCATATAGCTTTTCATTTACTTTTACAAATAGTAAAAAACATTTGACATTGAGATAAAAGTTGAAAGGAAAAGGGCAGAAAACTCTGTAGCTGGTGTGGGATGCTCCTATAGCTGCACAAGTGGTGCTCTGACTGCAACATATCCCAATAAGATGCAAGGTCTGGGTTAAGTGACATGACAGAAATTAATTATGAACCTAGAGTAGCCTTACAAGAAGGGTACAAGAAAAAACAAATCTTCTCTTATTAGGAAAACTCGCCAAATTTAAGAATACAGACTTAATAAATCTTTCTTTTCTCCACAATCACACATCAAAAGCAATGCTAATCTTCGCTCTCTAATCCCATTTCTCATTGTGATCTGATTTGAAGCAGAAGATTACAAAACCCTTTTTTTCAGTGATTTTTATGAAAAAGCACCATGTGCAACACACTGAATATTTTAAATTTAAGTACTACTGTCTTCCTTATCTTTTTTCCAATCCTCTGTTGTAAACAAAAGCTCTTTCAGATAAAACTAAAAGGAAGGCAGTTCATAGTAATAACAGGGTCTTTTTGCTATATACGTAAGTTACGTTGGAATGAGAAAAGGCATTCCAGAAATTAAATGTTTGGCTGTAGATTTGAGAGCACCATTGGGCTGCTTTTCTGTAGTGAAGTAATTTTACATCTTCTAGGCTTAGCTGCTTGAGGAGGTTTGAGGTAGCACAAAAAACTTTGTCAATCACATAACTTGAAACTACTTTATCAGATGCAGATATTTACATGCTTTAATTTACCATACTACACTTACATAAATATTTCTATTTATCCGCTACCAGCCCAAAATTCCCTATGAAATTTTAGTTACTAGTCACTTTTTAGTAGTCACTCACTTTTAAAGCACGCTGGAAAGTACTGATGGACAATAATGCTAAATCTTGCTGCTCCTCTGCATAGCGCATCAAGTAAACATATACAAGCTTTTTTATCTGAAAAGAAAAAGTACAGTGAACATCACAATCAGAAAGCTTTAGAATTCTGTAAAACTAAGTCGTAGATTGCATAGTTTCAACAAAATTTTGTTCTTAGAAGAAATAGGCAATATATCTGAAGTACTCAAATGCTTCTCCAGTGTTTTGGAATTTACTCTAATTCTTTTAACAGAAACTCCTGATGTGCTGCAATGTTGCTTAATTAATGACATAGTCAGATGAAGGCTAATAACACAAAGTACTGCCTTATATTATCAACTAGTAAATAAAGAATAATCTAAGTTGTTGACATGTGTCAACTGATCACTTGAGCACTTCTCATGTTTTTTTTTCTTATAGAAAATAAATTAAACTGCAATAGCCAAGGATTTCAACACGTTCATTTTATTTTACCCTTAAACTCACTATCAATTACTTTAATACATTTGAAAGTGAATATAACTTCCAGCTGAAGTGTGGTAATTTATACTATTTACATCTGATTAAAAGAGCACTTCTGACTACATTTTGGACAAAACCAAAGGATATTAGATTCACCTTTGCATGACTACAAGCAACCAAAAGATGCCGCCAATATCGTGGCCAGTCTTCGCGAACGAAGATCTGGAAAGGTCTTTTTACCTTTCAAGCCTGCACAAT
>JAWWLV010000100.1:49460764-49482114 GCA_035041135.1 Platyrinchus mystaceus
GTCACCAGTCTGATGTCACCCCATTCACTATTACCCTCTGTGCTTGACCCATGAGCCAATTGCTCACCCACCACATGATGTGTCTATCCAGTTGTGTGCTGGACATTTTGTCCAGAACGATCCTGTGAGAGACAGTATTCAGCTTTACTGAAATCCAAAAAAGTACACCAACTGGCTTCCCTTGATTAGCTAGGTGGGTTACCTTGTCATTTAATCACCTTTATAGGTGCATAGTTTGCCTGAAATACTTAGTCAACCATATAGGCATCATGCTCAATTAAAAAAAGTAAATCTTTATTTAATCTAATAAAACAAAAATAGTAAATGCAATTTGTCATCTTTTCCTGCAAATTTCTGGTGTTTCCAGGCTGCTGATCTTGAAGCTTCTCTTAAGCAGCCATTCAAGGTCTCATTGAAAGTAGTTATTTACAGGCATATTGGCACTGTTACATAAATATTTTAAAAGTACATGACTGCATATATCCTGATATGGGAATTTCTTCAAAAAATTCCAAATTAAGGATTTCACCATCTCACCACCACAACTTTTAAACATCATTTGGAGATTCAAATGTTAATGTTGTACAGGATCTGTAAAGTGAAAACATTATTCCCATCCAAGAAATAAAAATAATAAAACCCTATATACCTTAACAAATAAAAATAATAATAAAAAATCACATACCCCAACAATCCTCTTCATAGCATCCAGCTTTGCAGAATCTTTACTGCTTTCTAACATTTGTTTTAGGTCTTCATTTCTATGGTAGAAAGAGTAAAGCATCAATTAAAAAAAACAAAGAATAAAACCAGAATACCATTTTTATATTCTTGCATCAATTCAGCAACTTAAGTTGAACCAATGCCTCTTCTTGTCAACTTTTAAACTGTATTTACTAACATGCTGGCCTCATGTAATGAAGTGTTTAATAAAAGAATCTATCAGATTCTAACAATAATGTAAGATCACGCTACCTCAATCGGCTGTATGCTGAACCTCTACGGGAATCCAGTTGAGGTCTTGAGGCACAAGAGTTTAGTTCAAACCAACAACAACTCATTCCCTTCTCCCTTTTCCCCTAGTGAGGGCCAGATGCAATACCCTAAGGTTGACATGTATGTGTTAAAATACAGTATCAGCTTACATAAGTCACTGAAAAGCCCAATAGCAGACTTCAGTATGCTCTGAATTTCACTAAAAATCACATATATTACCTTTCCTCTGCTTTTCTGGATTGTAAATTGCCATCCCCTGTCCTCAGGATTAAAAGCCTCAGATCTGCAGTATGCCTATTCTACAAGCCATAGGATTAAGATAGCATGATGATTAAACATACGTTGTCCAAGCACTTTTTAGAGCTGAAATAAAATTCTCACAGAAAAATATCAAGTCAATAAGGATATTCTCTTGTAGATACAGCTCCTCATTAGCTGCCACTAGTAAGAAATCTCACCCTGCTGGGTGTTTTAGATGCAAACAGATCACAGTCTAACTGCATTTATAGACAGTGAAAGTTTACAAAAAGGATTCTTTGAAAAAAACAGCCTTTTGTAGTGTCTGGATTAAGTACTAAAAAAATATGAAGCTAACAATAGCTCAAGAAGAGATGCCTGCAACACTCCAAAGAACTCCAAAAGCTTTCCAAGTCTACAAACCCTGTGAGCTTTCGCACATTGAAGGGCATAGCACATTGGGTAGACCTTGGCTGGACGCCAGGGGCCCACCAAGCCACTCCATCACTACCCTCCTCAAGCAAGATGAAGGTGAGAAAACAAGATGGAAAAAACTCGTGTCAAGATAAAGACAGTTTAATAAAGCAAAAGGAAAGGCTGCATGTAGAAGCAAAGGAAAGAAGAGATTTATTCTCTCTTTCAGATCCACAAGCAATGTCCAGCCACCTCCCAGAAAGCGGGGCTTAAGTATACATAGCAGGTGCTTCAGGAGACAATTATAATAAAGAATGCCCCCCTCCCCTTCTCCTTTTCCTTAGCTTTTATTGATGAACATTCACCATACAGTATGGATTATCCCTTTGGTCAGTCAGGGTCAGTAGTCCTGACTAGGCATACTTCCAAGATCTTGCCCTCCTCCAGGCTATCACTGAAGAGGGATATTGGAGAGACATCTTGACTGCTCGTGCTCAGCAGTAGCAAAAGCAGTGGTGTGTTATCAAACACCCTTCTAGATATCAAAAGAAAGCACAGCATGATGAAGGCTGCTATGGGGGAAAGTAACTCCACTCAGATAAACCCAATATATCTAGACAAAATCCCTCAGAATTTCAGATGTGGAAGAAAAAGAGCTTTAAGTCAAAGCCAGAAATAGTTACCATGAGACCAAATGTTGTCATCCATTCCTTCATAAATCTTGACAGAAAATTTTTCCTACTTCTAAGGAACAGAGTCACTCTAATAGAGCCAATACTGCACCTATTTTGTGCCCCTCCATGAGAAATCCACATTGCCCATGTTTCAGTATACATCCACAAAATTAAGAACCACAATCAGATGGAAAAAAAAACCCAATCAACATTATTTCCTACCAAGCTCTCTTTATTCTTGGACACAGAAATAGCTTATTTTGCTGACCATTCCTATCCACCTTGGTATAGGATACCAAGTAAGTCTCAGTTCTTTTAGGTTAGCTTGAAATACCTTGCCTGAGACTTTGCTCTAGCTGGATACAGAAATTCAAAGACCTCTAATTCTTTCTGCTTAAGTCTTAATCCTTACCTATGCAAGAATCTGACACGGTTATCAAAGTTATGTAGAAAAAGACTGGACTTGATTTACAAAGTTGTTTCTTATCCTACGCTCCAGGTTCCTACTGCTGTTGCAAACAATGGAATACATAAAAATTTTCTTAAGAAGATGTTCTTTGACATTTGATCTCTGTATATTTTCAAGCTTAATCAACAAGGATATTTAATCCATGAAACAGATAGCAACTAACAAGCCAGCTTTACATTACATCTAGGTGTTAAAAAGACAAATTACTTGTCAGTAGAATTGCCTTGTTAAGGGCTCGACATGTTTCAATTATCTCAGACCTAGGGGGAGGTTAACAAAGCTTGGGAAGAAGGATGTATCACTGACAGTGGACACAAAGAATGCAAAATTTATGGTTCACAAGGACATTTGGCAGAATCCCCAAGATAAAGAAGAAACTAATAAAGACAACTCAGCAACAGCTGAATCAGCTCCGACTCAGTAAAAGGTAATTCCGCAGTGGGAGATTGTGACTATGGCCCACTAACTCAAAACACCCACCCACCAAGAAAAAGAAAGGCTGAGCAAGTGGACTAATTAACATGAGAAGCAAGAGAATCATTAACCAAGAGAAGACAGAATACTAATTAACATGAAAAAATAAGAATATGTAAAAAAATAATCTGAACTTCAGGATCAAGTAGCAAAAAAGGAGGAAGTTATAAAGAACAAGATCCAAGTAGATGCTGAAGATTTTCTCCCAAAATGTAACAAATATGAAGAAAAAAGGAAAAGGTGAATTTAAGATGTGAAGACAGAAGAAAGGAGTATTTAATGATGAAACATACTTCTAACTGCTTATAGAAAATTCCATCATACATTTCAAATTAAAACATTTTGAAATGTTATCTGGGAAGACAGATAAACATAAAGACATAAGACAGAGAAATTAAGATATGAAGCCCTGTTTTCAGCCAGTCTTGCTACCATAAGAGAAAAGCAGCACGTAGGGAAAAGAAAAAAAAGAAATTAAATGACAAGTTTTTGATTAATCCATTTGGATATTAATTGTTACTTAAATTGATGGGTTGTGTGGGTTGTTTCAAACATTTTCTGACAAATTATAATCCAGGATTAGCAAATATAAGGTACTTACAGAGTAAAATATTGCTCCATACATCCACATGGATCAGCAGCAACAGCAAGCCTTTTTTCTTCTACAGTTAGATATGGTTTCAGTGTAACCCCAAAGTTTCGCCCCTTGAGAGCAGATTTAATAGTGCAAGACACCTCAACTATTTTACCCAGCATTGTGGAATTTTGTTCCATTCTTCTAACTGCAGTATTTTAAAAAAAATCCAAAAAATTAATGCACTCAATCAAGCTTGCCAACCAAGAGTGAAGTCTACTCAAAAAAAAGAGAATATCTTATTAAGTAACAGGATACCCACTCCCTTGCTGTTTAACTTCTAGAAACAAATATCCTTTGCAGATTTCAAAGGTCATTTCCCTCCTAAAACAACTCTTAGCAGCAGCCTCAATGAACAATGGGAAAAGCAAATGCATTTCAGACTTTTGTAATATAGTTTACTGTACAGTACAAAAATATATTCATATTTTGAGCATTAAGAAGATTTAAGGAAATTTCAATTCTTAAGTTAGATCTCTCAAAACAGAAAGCATAAACATAAGCACCACATTTTGGTTCATGTTTATATACTCATTAATTATTCTGAACTGACAATTCCTCAGGACAGAATGCTAGACTTGCCAGGAGCTCAGGAAAATGCAAGCAACTCTCCAGCTGCATCAATACCTTTGCCCCTTCCCACTAAAACTTTGAGGGTAAGTCTAGCCTTACAGAATTAGGTACATATTACAGATGATTGAAATATAAGCTTTATTACTTCAGGAGTAACACCAGCTTTAAAGAAGCCTAATGTGATAGTTGATAAATGATGCAGAGCTATACAAAGCTGGAAAGTAATGGCTCCAACAACAGAAGACACCAAAAAACCCCCTATTTTTGTAATAGTAAATATAGTCTCTGAGCCATTTTCCCTAACAATAAGAAGAAAGAAAATGCCTTTCCAAGAGCAAAAAAGGGATAAACAAGAAGACTCTCACCTGTCTGCCCAACGACATATCTAAGAATGCAATGAGATTTCCCTGAGTTACTAATTCATAATCTAGTGTCTTAACATCTTTTATATTGAAGCCCCACCATACCTAAATGTTACAAGTTCAAAGCACTTCTGTGGACTACAATTAGAAATATTATACTCATATACAACAGTGCTATGAAATACGATCTTTACTATTTGTATGGAACCTACTAGAAAAGGCAATGAGTCAATTATTAATATATTTAGAAATCAGTTCCCAGCTGCCTTTCTAATCTTTACCACCACAGGTTTGTATTCCTCAACACTGGAATTTGAAAGCTAAAGAAGTGTAAATTAGAAATGCAAATTCATGACCTTTCTCTCATAACAAGCATCACACACAGCAGATCTGCAATGACACAACATGATGGGCATCACAAAACACATCCAGAATAATATGTTCTCCTCAAAACTCTGGTTGAATGTCTATGAATCATGAGCAAGATGACTTCTAATTTTCTTGTATGTTTTCATATTTTAAGATAGTGACATGATACATAATACTTTTTTCTTTCTACCTCAAAAAGCTCTTTCTGTTGTACCATTTGTAGGTATAACAGAGGTATGAATATGAAAAGACCTGTGACAGACTTACCTTTTTGGGTTAATCTTATAAATGGTACTGTAAGAAAGTAAATAAAAAAACACCAGTTCAATTTTTCTCGTTCTCACGTTCTTTCATGCACCCTCTACTCTCCTGCCATTAAAAAAATAAAAAAACCATAAACCTTACAACAGCCCTATTCCAATGCACCAAAATAAGAGGGTGTGCAGGGGGTGGAGGTGTGGTGTGGTGAGTGTGTGGAATGCAGGGAACAAAAGAAAACAAAAACAAAAAAAAAAATCAAACTGGATCTTTAAATTCATAGATTATAGTGCCAAACAGCTTTCATAGCTTTTTATGCCAGAAAGCACCTTCACCACCTAACTCTCTATGTTGATTATGGCAAACAGCAACTGGAGAAGAACTCTGAATATACCATACTACTGTCAGCACACACTTGGTCACTAAACCTCTTCCTCAAGACAAGGATTAAAGATTCCATTGAGCAACATTACCCACTTCTACAGAAAAAAAACCCAAAAAACAAACAAACAAAAAAAAAACCCACAAAAAACAAAAAACCAAACAACCAAAAAAGGGTAGGCATAACTACACATCACTGAGGTTTACACACCTTTGTCAGCAATAAATCTGAGCCCCTCAATTACTTCATCTTCTCCTAGGAACTATGACAAACTTTTAATCATACTAAAATATTAATCAATAACCCGTGGCATGTCATTTGCCACTGCATCTACATATTCTGAACAATTCTTGTTAAGAGAACACTTGCACCACTCTGGTAAAATATACATTTGTTTTTCTACATTTTCTATTCTTTTTTTAGGAACACTATAAGATGAAACCCATAAATTGTCAGGTTTTGCTACAGTTCCAATGTACCCAGTCACTGAAAGAAGTCACCCACTAATCATAAGGCTTTCTTTGTAAATAAGCAGAAGGCTCATGAGTATCAAAACTGAAACTGAAGCCCAGACAGTAATGCAACAAAAATCTTGGGAACAGTTTCAATAAACTCTACAAAATAAGAATGAATTTTAAACAAATAAACCCCTGGTGAGACAGAAGGTCTTCATATATAAGGAAAGCACTCTATCACTGCAAGAAAAGATACAGGAAATGGCAAACAAATCCACCATAGGGGAGGAAGCAAGCTTCTTGGTATTATGGAACAAGCTGTTATAGAAGTTACAAAAGTCCCACTCAGTTGAACTCTAACAATGCATTTCTTGTTTCAAATTTTCCATCTGCTGCATACTTTCAGTTACACAGTATCAATTGCACTGTTCTCGTGTGCAAGGTCTTTAGGAGATTTCAGTTGAGAGGACATACTTTTAACCAAAGCATACTAAGAATTTTTTTTTGCCTTCAGCAAAGCAAAATGATCCAACATAAAGTTCAAAATAAAAAAATGTGAATGTTACCAGGTTTGAAGCAGAAAATCCACACTGAGAGAGCAGCTTAACCTTTTGCGCTAGCACGTGAGTAGTAATGAAGTCCTATGTAGTACTAACGAAGTCCCATGTTTCCCCACAAAATTTAAAAAAAAAAAAATATATATATATATTTTTTTTTTACATTTTACTGCATGGCACTGCAAAATCCTTAAAATAAATTGGCTTATTTTAGGACATGCTATTGTGTAAACTCTAAACAAGTTTAAACTTAACATTTAAAGAGGAACTGCAAATTGATTTCAGAGCCATAAAACTTGGAAGCTAAATTGGCAGCAAATACATGCTACAGTATGAGTTTATTTTTGCTGTTCATTGGTGGGTTTCCTCTAGCAGGAAATTAAGAAACCTAAGTTTCACTGTGTTTCAGTCTATACCACAAACTGTTTGAATGACATCTTGTGGTGCTATTCAGTACTGTCATCCTCTTCCATTATAGCACTGTATTTACTGCTAATTCACAACACATTATTCAACTACTACTTCAAGGAAGACCCAAGTCATTTGGCTATGAGCGTAGCTGTTCTATGGTTTAAAGAGAAATTGAGATAAGGAGTAATTTATTTGCATTCAGCCACTCCTAATTTTTCAATCTGAAAAAGAAACACTCTACCCAAAAAAGCAAACTTGATACTTTAAAGCATAGCCTGCAGAGATGTGAGGAAAACCAGGATAACTATAGTATCCTGTAAGGCTGAGAGCCACAGAGAACAAGACCAGTTATAGTCTAAGCAGCAACATAATTTAATGCATTTAATTATTGCTTTGCCACTAGTTGCTCAAAGTACTTGCAATCTGGATGGTTTGGGTATAGTCTCATCCTTCTGAGTGAGGAAACAGAAAAGTGTAAAGTTAAAACCTGAGTAAAGCATCTTCCCAGTTCTCTGTGGTGAACCTATAGTACCCGAACAATGCTTCAGTAGCTCAGTGCACGAACGTCTGTAAGTTGCTGCTACCACCACCATCAATGCAGAGATGTAAACTACCTACATTTCAAATGCTCTAACCAGATGGCAGCTAGTATGACAAAGCCATTTGAAGTCCTTTCTGGATCTGACTGCAATTTAATCTAGATTATCTATTGTCAGTAGAGTAGTAACAGACACTACTTCACCCAGCAACAAGAAAGGTTGTCTGAAAGGATGAAAAGTATCAATCTTGCAATTCCACTGCCTACGACCTCTTCTGATAGTGCCCACACTATCAACTCTGCAAGGAAACTTCTGCTAGAGAGAAATCTTTCTTGGTGGAAGATATCAGTTTCCTGAAGGCTGAAAATCTGAGATGGTGCTGCCACTTCAGTGGTTGTGTCAACATACAGCCTGTCTTGAGACAAGTGACCAGAGTTTGTAGATATTTGTAGATCACTTTGCAGCACTTGGTAGCTGTAAAAGGATTACAGGGAACTGAGAAGCAGTATCACAGAATATTCTGAGTTGGAAGGGACCCACAAGATCATTGAGTCCAACTCCTAGTATTTCCAGCTTTACCAAAAATGGTGGGAAAAGGCTTCTTTTAAAGATATCACCACAAAGCCGGTGTTATCACTGACAGAACCACAGTGATAATATATTTACATACAAGTACAAAACATTTCAGAAACACTGTTAAAGAGCATTACGATGCTGTTCATCTTCTGGCAGGACACCAAAAGAATTTTGGTTTCCTTCAAGAAACAAAACTACAAAAGGGTGGCACAGACAAGGATAGCCTTCAAAAAAGCAGAACTAAGAAAAAGTGGAATTTCTTGCAAGCATCAGCCTTATAACAGTTATAAAAATGTGTACTTAATACCATTCACGATGCAAATCAAAGCAAGCATCTAAAACAAATATATGACAATGCAATAAATATGCAGAAACCACAGTGAAGACATTAAACTATAAAACTTGCCTGAGAAAATAAAAAAGCCTCAAAAATGTAACGACTGTATAACAGAGTACCACAGCAAATCAACCTTTCATTGCCTGCATCCTCATATGTGTCAAGTGCATCGCAATAAGAGTATATTCACTCTGTGTGACAGATTTCAGCTGGAGAAGTGTTCTGCAATAGTACTGCCCACATTTGCACACTTCACTTAGTTCCTATCCTAGTACTGACTAGAGGGTTCAGATTTTATCTTGTAGACTCATCAGTTCATCCAAACCATTCATCTTTGCTGGGTTGTATATCCTACCAAAACTGGCATATCACCACATTAGTGGGCATAGGGCCATTTTAACAGATGGACAAAGAAAGTAGTTGTGCCAATGAGCTAGAGGATGCATCAAGTTTGAATATTAGAGCTGGAGTCTTCTCCAAGAATTTCACAAATGGCAATCCATGTACAATCTCTCCATGACTGGTTGAACAGAATATGCCAAGACAAAACTAGATCAATTTAAGACTCCAAGTACACCTCTGGCAGCTGTTGAAAGCAAGCTTTTAGCTCTGATGAGTCTGGAAAAGTCTTCTGCACAGAGAATTGGGCAATGAGTATCTTAATGAAATCACCACCTTCAGCTCTCTGCAAAATATGCTTGCAAAATCTCTGCAAAAAAAAAAAATGGGTTTTCAGCCCTAATGAGTTTTCTGATGAATAGCTCAACAAAATACATAAGCCAGATTTGCAGCAAAACAAAAAAAAAGTCTAATAAATTACAAATGTATTTTGCTTGGCAGAAATACAGTTTAAAGACGCAAATCAATAATGTTGAAAATGTGTGTTACAAATTTTGCCATCTGCTTCAATACTGTACTTATCAATTGATATCTAATGATATTACTCCGGTGGTTCACCTCTAGGTTTTTACATTTTATTCAGAAAAAGCAAAAGCTAGTTTTATTGCCAAAGCTGTACTATTTTCAAGAACCAAACGTTACTATACTTCAGTTTTATATGCAGGTAAATTTTGTTTAAAATGCAATTAATATAGATTAAAATCCTCTGTCCACCTGCAATTAACTGTAAGCAGTAATAGCTGCACCCTAACATAAACAATCAACAGGGATTCTGTGTACTAACTAGCTCTCCAGGTACTCTCAGAAGTTGGAAGGTGGTTAGTGCTTTTATTTCTCCATATAGAGCAATAATAACGTAAAATGAACAATGTAACTATAAAAATATTCTATTATCTCAGGTGATGTGCATCACATGGTACCTCTCTACACTATACAGATGATTTTGAGAGTCTTCCAGGGCTTACTGCAGGATTCCATCAATCAAGAACATGGAGAAATAGCTTGAGGCCCACAGGCTGGATTCAGCTTATCTGTAATATTTACATGACCCCATTGGCTCTTACAAATTTTCTGCTGCAAACTCCTCTTATGGGCAAAAACCTGTCTGCAGACTGTTTCCATTATTCTGGTTGCCAAAATCTGATCCTTTTTCTCCTTTTTCAAACATGTGGGACATGACAAGGACTTCAGCTGAGTATTTCTACTGAAATGTGAAAAACAAAACAGGACAAATAATTTATATTAGGTCAATTTTAGATTTCATCTTTAAGTCTACCAACACTTATTTGTGCTTCTGTGCAACTTGTCACAGGCCCTTCTGCTGCAAGATCAAAGGCAATTTATCCTAATAAACAATTTGTTTATTTTAGAAGCATTGTGGCTTACTTCCTCTTCATGGCAAACATTAGAAGATAGACACACAAACAGAAGAGATTGGAATTTTTTTAAAGAAAGCGTTTACAGTAGTGTCTTGATACTTATACTTTAACTGCATGATATTGTTCCTATTAACTCCAACAGGCAAGTGCAAGCTTCTGATCCAACTGTCACTGTAGTAATGTTCAGGGCCATATATTACATATGTGCCTCTTTGCTGAGAAGGAATACTTCTTGTATTATCAGTAGGTCTAAGGAAGAATTCCCCCTTCCTCAGCAACAAAAAAAGCACTGAAACACCACAATGATATCAGATATAAGCATATCAGTAGTGATGAATGACAATCAAGAAAGGCCAGCAAACAACCTCTGAAAACCCCTAAAAGTAATTTCTTTTCATCAGTGGAATACTCCACTATGCCCACACTTTTGTATTCAAGAGGAAGGGACACACCTAGCACTTTTCTGTATTTCCTTGTATTGCTCTTTCATCAGGTTTTGGGCTATTACTAGAGTGAACTATTAGAAATATAACCTATATGCTTGATGAATTACTACTGCATTTTCCAGGGTGCAATACAGTCTGCTTTTCTAACACTAACCTTCAATTGCAGTCCAGTGGCTTTTTCACATTACACAAATTTCATCATCTTCTCTGTCTGTTGCTCAGCTACCCAATCCATACACAGAGCTTAACCACACAAGTCTGAGTTATGGATAACTTCCTATTTCTGCAAGAATTTTTTTTGCCAGCTACAAAAGACCACTGAGATCAATGCCTGCTGTCCACTCAAGTAATACCTTTAGAGAACAGAAGTTCTCCCCATTCCTGTAAGTGCAAGAGCAAGTCTGAAGGAGCAATTTATTAATAAGACATGCACACATATCACAAGCTATTCTGTTTCTTCCATACTGAAGGACAATCATACACATACACATGTACAAAATATCTCAGGACCCCAGAGATGTATTTTCCCATGATCACTGGGGAGCCTTGGGTAGAATTAGTCACTTCAGCTTCTGCATCTAATTAAACAGGGAGCTACACTTCACCTGCAAAACAGTCTGAAGTTTAAGATTATGAGTTATGTAGAGAATTATGGCCATGACCAATGATTGGGGTACCCCCCTCTGTGGAAAAAGGAATGTAGCAAAACGATGATTAAGAAATCAAGTGCAAAGTTTTTTCTGTGGAAGGAGACAGGAAAAGAAAAGTGCAAACAACACAAATCAGCTATAACTGATTCACAGAGGGGCATCTATGCTAGAGCATTGAAAAATTCAACTGGAACAGAATGAAAAAGCAAAGGTTTTAGTGGAATAGAAGGGGACGAAGAAATGAGACTGATTAACTGAGGAGGCGCATCAGCTGCTGATTCACAGAGCTAAGGATCAGGGTGAGAGCAGCTTCATGTTGCTGTGATTTACTTTGGTGTGGCACACAAACACAACAGTCGAGGTTCCTAGAGCATGGATGTTCCCTTTGTGCAAAACAATCAAACTGAAGAAGTAGCGACTGATTTTCTAATGTACATGAGACCTTAGTTTATGGTGCTTTTTATTGGTTGCTCTTGGAATAGATTTCCAATTTGTTGTACCGTACAAATGCAGCTTAGCAAACCTTTTGATCCTTTCATTTGGACACTCGTCCTCTCCAATCCACTTTTTTTTTAAGGAGCTGAAGGCTCTCTGTGCCAGTGCACTTGGTCGGGGCTTTATTTTTCCTTCTCCATTTCTTCATTTTGACTTCTGACCAAGACACTGTTAGCACTGTTAACACGCACTTCAAGCTGGCCACCTCGCCCTGAACAACTATATTTCCAACTACAGCCCCCACAAATACTTTTTTACAAGCACTTTTATATATATAAATATATATAAATATATTTGAAGGCAAAATTAAAGTAATTCCAGCATTGTTGGCTGTCGAAACAGAGGAAAAACGATAAGCAGTATTTCAAACAAACCAAGAGAAAAACTTTGCGGCTAACCCACTCCCTATGCAACACCTTAAACGTAAGCAAGTGAACTTTTCCGCGGAGTCACGAGGCGGGGAAGCGGGAGGCCACTGGAGCTGCCCCTGCCCGTGGGATGGCCCGCCAGCCCAGCACCGCACCGCCCCCCCTCCCTCCTTACTTCTTGGTGTCGCTGCTGAAGAGCCCGAAGGCCGCCGGAGCCGAAGGGGTCACGGTGGGCGCCGCTTCCTGAGCCAGCTCGGGCGCCGCCTCTCCCCCCTGCTCGCTGTAAGCGAGCCCGTTGCCGGACATGGTGATGGTGACGATGTCGCCGCCGCCGTCGCCGCCGCTCCCCGCCCGGCCCGTCAAAGTTGCCGGCGCGGCTCTCACACACCAACGCCCCGCCGCCGCTCAGCCCCCTCGCAGCCCGGGCGCTCCCCCCGGAAGCTCCCAGTCACGCGGCGGGGGGCGGGCACAGCCGGGAGGGCGGGACGGGAGCGGCCGGGTCCGGACGTGGCAGCCCCGGGCAGGCGGAGAGGACAGGGCAGGGACCGCCTGCGGAGTTGTGCCTCCCAGCCCTCCCAGCTGCGCCTTCGGCACAAAGTACTGTAGGTCTGTGGCAGTGATCCGTGCTCCGAAGGTGCTCGTGTCCGCACAGATGCCGGTGCCTCACGCTGACCCCCACACTCACGGTAGGAGTGGGGCGACCTCGACTGACTGCAGCTGTTTACATATGGGAGGCCAAAAATGTAGAAGGATAATTAGAAGTCGTCTGAGGAAAGTTTCTCCTAATTTCTTTTACAATCTTTTCCTGTGTTCGTCTTTCCCCCCTCCCCTTAGCCTCTGAGGAATTATCTGTGTTCATTAAAACGCCCTTCTATCCGTCTCCTGACATATATTAGTGGAGTGCAACCTTGTCATCCTTAGAAGTGAACTCATTTCCAAAAGGTTATCTCTTCACAATCAATACTTGCAGAGGAAAAAAAAATGGGGGTGGAGAGGAAATGGGTTCTCACAGTATTTTTCTGAAGCAGCTTTTTGACTGGCTTGTCTTTCAGCTTGCTTGATTGAAATTGAGTCATTACCATGCAAATAAATTTTATGTAAAGAGTTACCAATACAGAATTTATTAAGAGTGTGGGACTGCTATAAGGGTAGTTGTCGTCAATAGTTAACTTTCTAAAGATGTCAACATTTTGATTTCCTTTTATGATCTCTCATAGCTTTTCTCTGTGTAGCACTGTCTCTCGAAAGTCATGGTTTAGTACAGGAGTCCCCAGCCTACGGCCCGTGGGCCAGAACCGGCCCCCAAAGCTGCCAAACCCGGCCCGCTCCCCCCTCCCTGCCGCAATGATTTATTCCGCGCCTCGTTCTCCACCTGCCTCCAGGGGGCGCCTCTCGGATACAAACCGGCCCCCCCACAGTTTGCGGACCAGGGGAACGGCCCTCTCTTTAGAAAGTTTGACGACCCCTCGTTTAGGGTGTAAAAGTCTCAGTGTGAATGTTCTTGGCCATCTACATTTTACCTTGTTTTGTATTGTTTACAGTAACAGCCATCATAATTTTCTTTCCCTGTAGAGGGAAATATCTCATTATTACTACCATAAGCAGTCACAGTAACTATTGATGCTCATTCAACGATGTGACTTGGGGAAGACACCTCATGTTACTCAAAAAGCTGTAATTTTGTAATTCCAACAAACATTAACTTTGTTAGACTTTCGGAAAACAATTACAGAAGATATTTTGCAGCATTTTTTACCAAGTTATATACATTTTGTGGGGGGTTTTTTAAGCTGAGCTGGGCTGCCAAATGCTTATTGGGTGCCCTCTTGTGGCTCGGATTATTAGTATGCTATTTAACATGAAAAAGGAGATGCACTGGTAAGGAAATTATTTTTTAATGGAATTTGACAGAAATGTCAAGCTATTAAAAGCTTTGCTCATATTTTCTATATTGTTAATAGTTTCTGATATACCCAAAATATGCTGGTATTGCAGATCCTACACAAATGTGTAAGGCTTGTAAATGTCATAGGTAAAGGATAAGTAATGATACAATACAAACTTCTAGTAATACAATGTTTCATTCAGTGATGATTTAGAAATCTGATGTATAATAAGTTACTTTAAAATTAAGCATCAAGAACTCATTCCCTAACCTGGAATAATGGGTTTTCAGTCTGTGGCATGACCTCAGCTTCTACTATTCCTGAATAGTTCAGGAAACACACAAATGAGAAAACTAATGACTCTGAAAAAAACTTTGATCTGCCTCTCTCCACGTGAATCAAAATTTGGGACTGTAATAAAAGGAAATGAGTGCTCTTTCAGAAGTACTGGTTCTCCATTGCTTCTTAGCAGAACTGGCTACCATATTATCCACAGGAGCTGCTCACAGAAATATTGGAACAGGTTTTACTGGTGTCAAATGAATATAGCATCCTACTTTTCTCTGTATCTGAAGCTCAATGCTCTTCAAAAATACCACCTTTTTACTTCTGCAGCGTGCAACATGTATTATGTCCCATGGTGCAAAAAAAGAGTACACAACAAAGAAAGTCCCTGTCCAAGGAGATCACGGAATGACACAGAATCATGAAATGGTTAAGGTCGGATGAGGCTGCTAAAGGTCATCTAGTCCAATCTCCTTGGTTGAGCAGGGTCCCCTAGACCAACAGTACTCAGGCATGTGTGCAGACAGCTTTGGACACATTGTCAAAAGCAAAAGCCTTGCTGAAGTCCAGATAGACAATATGCACTACTTTCCCCTCATCTGTTTTGGTAGTTCTCTCATTGTAGAAGGGTAGTTTTCTCATTGTAGAAGGCAATCAGATTGATCAGGCATGATTTCCCTTTGTTGAAGCCATGCTGACTACTCCTGATCATCTTCTTGTCTTCCAAGTGCTTAAAGGTGGCCTCCAGTATGAGCTGTTAAATCACTTTTTAGCAACTGAGGTGAAACTGACTAACATGACCACTGATGGATGACCAGTTGGACGACATGATAATTCTCTGGGTCATTCTTCTTACCCTTTTGAAGACTGGGGTGACATTTGCTGTCTTCCAGTCATCAGGCACCTCTCCTATCTCCATGACCTTTCAAAGATGTGAGCAGCCTCGCTATGGTGTCCATCAACTCTCTCAGCATTCTTGGATACATCCTGTCAGGGCCCATGGACTGGGGGGAGTCAAGTTTGATTAAATGGTCTCTAACCCAATCCTCCTCCAGAAAGAAAGGAGTCTTTCTTTCTCCACACCTTCTCCCTCGTTTCCTGGGTCAGGAGTTCCTGAGGGATGGCCTTGGAAGTGAAGACTGAAACAAAGAAGACAGTCAGTAAATCTACCTTCTCTTTAACCTCTGTCACCAGGTTCCTTGTTCCATTCAGTAGCAGACTCACATTTTTCCTGATATTCATTTTGTGATTGATGCATTTGAAAATAAAATAGGAGTAGAGCGTGTATTAAATAAGAGAAAAGGAGAAAGTTATTTTTAGAAATCAGAATGAGCAAAAAGGGGAAGTAAAGTCTCAGAAAACCATGATGGCTCTTTCAGGTAGTAGTGATCACAGAAGATAAAATTCTTAATCAGAATGTAATAGGATCTGGGGGAGAAACATAGGAGAGTCTCTTACTGGAGGAGAAACAAAGGGAGAAATTAAAGGCACAATGCCTAGAAGTGATTATTTTTCACATTCTCCTAAGGGTGAAACACTTGCATTACTTATCTGAACAGATTTTTTTTAATATATGATAATTTATAAATAGTTTCTTGAAAGAACATAATGAACTGACTGAGAATAAGGTCTTTAAGCAATTGCTACACTCAAGTGCACTTGTATATGAAAGGGGTGAAAAGGTCAATAAATTATTTTCCTGGCAGACCAAGAATGAGGAAGTTGAAATAACATCTTGGAAATAACACTGGATACACAGAAGATAATTTCAGACAAGGGAAAAAAACCCCAACAACTCAGCCTTTTTTTGCCAGAGATTTCCAGTCACATCTGAATATCGACCTCTCCTAACCTGGAACTCCCAAGGCCGTGGAAATATATGTTCTTTTTGAACAATATCTCTGCCTTGTCTTGTAATGAGATAAGGCTTTCTCAGCATGCTACAGCTGTGATTCTAACGTTAACTCACTTATTTAGGTAATTAAATCTGAAGGGATGTTCCTAAGATTAAGTAGTATCTCTCAGACAAGATGTCCTATTTCTCAAAAGAAATGTAGGAAATTGTCATGGTTTTGATAGCTTAAAAAAAAAAAAAAAGTAGGATTTTTTTCCCTTCCCGCTGCCCGTTGTGTGAAAGTGATGTTGGATGTGGCTAGGGCAGTTAGATAACACAATAGACTTAGCCAGTAAGACCACATTCCTCGTTGATGACTTTCAAGATCTTGTCTTGGGGAGGGGTAAGAAGTTCTTTTTTAATTTTTTTTCTCTCATCTCCTGGGAAGCGGGAGTAGGAGCTTTTTGGCTGCTGCTGGGCAGTGAAGTTCTCAGCATCTGCCAGCGGCGAGGGAGTCTGGGGCGGCAGCAGTTTTTTTTTCCTTCAGAGAGGAACTGTTTTGGGAGGGTTGGTTTTTTTCTTTTCCCTCCTCCGTTCCCATTTCTTTTCTTCCTTGACAGCAGTTTTTGTGCACATCAGAGGAGAGGGTGAGTCTGCTCTGCACAATTTCAACCAGAAGGACTGAGTTTTTTTTCTGCTAGGAAGGACTTTTTTTGTTGTTTTGTTTTGTTTTTTTTCTTTCCCTCCTCCCTCTCTCCCCTTTCCTGCTGGGAAGGTGGGGGAGGAAGACCTCCATTTTTAGCTTCTCCTGCACACCCGGAGAGACCACCACGTGGCAATCACCAGTGACCCAACAGCGCCCCTTGCCGATTGGCACGGGACATTGCAGGCTCTGCATGGCCAGTGATCCAACACCGCCCCCGGCTGACTGTGGTTAGAATTGCACTAAAGGGTGCAAATGGAATTGTTTACCTTTTGTTGTTTATTCGGCTATTTGTTTGTTTGTTTTGAAGGGGATTATTTTTGGGTATAGAATTGTTGTTTGGTTGTGTTATATGTGTTCTTTTTTGTTCTGCCAACACACATATATCCTTTAATAAAGGGCTGATTTTTTTTTTTTCCTTTTTCCACATTTTTTCTCAATTGGAGCCTCTTAATTTCGGATTTACAACTGCTTAGAGGGAGGAGTTTGCGTCTTCCTCATAACTCATCCTCAGCAAAACACTTGTGTCTCATTTAAACTGAGACAGAAGTTCAAAGTAAAGAAAATTTATATTACTTTATATAAAAATTCTCATTTAAAATTTATTTTAATAAACTTCATTATAAATTATTATTAATTTGGTAATTATATTTATTTTAATTACATTTAATATTAAAATTAATGTTATTGTATATGTTCATATAGTTACAATAAATTTTAAATTATGACTATATGAATTAAGAAAAAATAATTTTACATGAATTTTTTTATTAAAATATCAGACTGGATCTCTGATACTTATTCTTTTTAGTTCTACTGAATCACTGTAAAATACATTTTTTTTCATACTTCTAAGAAGGAACTTCCTTAGAAGTATGTGAGAAAAGTAGAATTTTTTGACTTCTTATTTTAAGGACTAAAATAAAGGAAATATAATACACATTTATAAACTCTTATTGTTAAAGCTATTTTGAATGTGATTTCGCAAGTCTTTATAATAACATAGGCTTCATTTAAATATAGAACATTTATAATCAGCCCTGTTCAGTACATCTCATGATGTATTTAACAAAACTTGATACAGAGAGATCAAGATAAAGAATTACATATATATGAGAAGGAAAACCCTGATAAGACTTGAACTCTGTTGCCTAGAAAATAGACATTTGATGGACATTGCTCTGGTTTATGATCTATATCTATAAAGTCATGAATGCACAGAGAACATGACTCATCTCATCTGCTAGGCACCATCAAATGAAACTAGTAGATTGCAGGTCCAAAATAAAGGGATATTCTTCCTACAGCTCAACTGAATATGGGGATTTTTGCATGAAATATTGTAGATGCAAAAGTTTCCATGAGTTCAAACAGCAACAAGACGAATTCATGAAAGAAGATGTTATTAAATACAATGATAACATCTCTGGCTCAGGAGGTTCCTGAACCACAAGTTTATTACAAAGAAATACCATTATATACTCTCCTTGTTCTGATACTGGTAATACTTACAAGTACTTAGGGCTAGATAGACCTTTGGAGGTACAATTCATCTGATATACTTCAGTTCACTATTCCTCTTGCAGTTAGATATATGTGTAGATATTCCCCTTAACACAGTTCAGCACCTGTGGAGCACAAAAAAAATTAGCATATATATTATCTAATGGCATGGTTCAACTTCTACAAAAGACTTCTAGTCTGTTAGAATGGGAACTAAAGTCACGATACCTTTCTATTTCTGTTTTCCAAGAAAAGGGAACCTATCAGCCTACCCCATCTGTATCTGAAGTAAGTTAGGCTACACATCCCCTTCTGATCACAAAAGCTGAAACTGTAGTGAGGCTTCCTCTTTTATTTGAGACAAAAACAAAACATCTCTTTTTTTCTGTCTTATTTATCCCCCCCCCCCCAGGTCTTGCTTGACATTTTTGCCTTTGAAGTTGTGAAAGAAAATTTGTGTTCACTCATTGTCATGAGTCTTTAAAAAATGCTAGATGTTTATAGGGCTATCCTTAAAATGTACTTGAGCTGATATAGCTAGGATGACTCAGCTGTTCTGCTCTCAGGGACACCAAGTCCCAGAGTGCTGGTTGTCTAGTCCTTCAACTATAATGTTTTGGTGCTGCTTATTAGACTAGTGCTTCACAAAGCAGTTTACTCCCTCTAATCTCTTGAGTCAGAACAGCAAATACAACTTACACAAAAATTTTTTTCAAGCAATAAACCACAATCCAGGCAGACTTCAAGCTACCTCAGTCGTTCATTTTCCTATTATAGAAATATGAAATAAGATGATGACACTGAAGAGGCAAAATCCTATTTTGCCTTCTATGCCTGTTTGTTCCATTACTGAATTCAAATGAGAAAAGCTCTTCTACAAAAGTGTCTCAGTTTTGTGAGACACAAATGTTTTGCTGAGGATGAGTTATGAGGAAGACGCAAACTCCTCCCTCTAAGCAATTGTAAATCTGAAATTAAGAGGCTCCACTTGAGAAAAAATGTGGAAAAAGGAAAAATAACAGCCCTTTATTAAAGGATATATGTGTGTTGGCAGAACAATGAAAAAACACATATAACACAACCAAGCAATAATTCTATACCCAAATATAATCCCCTTCAAAACAAGCAAATAGACAAATAAACAACAAAAGGTAAACAATTCATTTTGTGCCCTTTGGATCAATGCTAACCACAGTCAGCCGGGGGCGGTGTTGGATCACTGGACATGCAGAGCCTGCAATGTCCTGTGCCAATCGGCAGAGGGCGCTGTTGGGTCACTGGTGATTGTCACGCTGGGGAGGGAGGGGGGGTCTCCCTGGGTGTGCTGGAGAAGCCGAAAATGGAGGTCTTCCTCCCCCCCTCTTTCCAGTGGGAAAGGGGAGAGAGGGAGGAGGGAAAGGTAAAAAACAGAACAAGAAAAAGTCCTTCCCAGCAGAAAACTCAGTCCTTCTGGTTGAAATCATGCAGAGCAGACCCCCCTCTCCTCTGATGTGCGCAAAAACAGCTGCCAAGAAAGAAAAAAAAAAAACAGGAGTGAAGGAGGGGAAAAAACAAACCTCCCAAAACTGTTCCTCTTCAATGGAAAAAAATCCAAGCAGAAATCCACAGCTGGCAACCAAGCTGGGAACAAAAAAACACACCCGAGCTACCTGTCACCTGGACCCCTGTCACCGTTCCGGCAGCCAGCTGAATTCTCCAACACCCCGGCAGCAGCCAAAAAGCTCCTCCCCCTGTTTCCCAGGAGACAAGAGAAAAAAGAAAAAAAAAGTAAAAATGAACTTCTTACCCTCCCCAAAGATAAGATCTTGAAAGCCATCAGTGAGGAATGTGGTCTTAGGCTAGTCTTTTGTGTTATCTGACTTGCAAGCCACAGTCAATATGCCCATTCAATATCCCTTTCACACAATGGGCAGGGGGAAGGGAAAAATTCCTGCTTAGTTTTTTAAGAGCCAGTGAAACCATGAAAAAAGTTCATTGGAACTGAAATAGTGTCTTTGAAGATAGGAGTATTACTCAAACATGAAACAAGCAATTAGCATCTAAGAATAGCAGACGTCCTAGACCTACTTCCTTTCAAACCTTTATAAAGCATTTAAAGATTTGCCAATGTATCACGAAAACCTGACACCATTCTCATCACAAATTCTGCTTCTGTGGCCTTTAATGTCTGTATTTCTTCCTTCTTTTTATTAGTAGTGACTGAGTCGTGAAATGCTAGTGAAAGAAGACAGCTGCATTTCCATTACCCTCTTTTACTGGTTGTTCATCAGAGACAGACAGTTGCTTGTTACTGGTCTGAGTTGCTACACAATAGTCAAGACTTGTCATGCTTATGCTATGAGAAGAAGAAATGGCTTGGATAAGCAAAGTCAAAGTAATTATCAGTGTCATACAAAAGGAGCAACTGTACCAGGACATTCAAAAGAAGTGTCAACTCCTTTGAAACTGCAAAACGGAGCATACAGCATAGATGAACCTGGCACACTAGTCTGGATAGTGGAAGGATGCGAGTGGGATGAGGAATCCAGCTGGGACAATGGGGAATACCACACCTACACAATGACCAGGGTGGTTTGGATCTGGTTCTCCTCAGCAGAGCTTTGTGTATTGGGCTTTGTTTCTAAGGCAGAAGATAACACTGAGCATTGGAGAGCATTACCACACCCATTCACATGTTCACTTAGA
>JAWWLV010000100.1:49528664-49549901 GCA_035041135.1 Platyrinchus mystaceus
AAAAAATCCATTGCACAGGCTTGAAAGGTAAAAACACCTTTCCCAGATCTTCGTTCGCGAAGACTGGCCACTTACTTTACTTTACTTAAGAAAAGATGCAATAATGTGATTCAAGTCATAGCTTGCCAAGTTAATGATTATTTGATTCCTGCTGTGTTTTAAGGTGCTTTTGTGTTGAAAACTTGACAGTTCTCACCATATTTTTGTTCTTGATTTCAGCCTTATTAGGAACAAGTGGTCTCACAAGATGACAGAAGAGGGAAGTCTTTCAAGTTGCAAGCCATACACAAAGAATTGTAGTTTAGCCCCAAGCCTAGTTAAGAATAAAATACATCATAGTAATGCTATACTGATCTGCTTTGGTCACGTTCAGTTGATAACTTCAATTTAGGCAACTGCAGTCTTTTTCGCTTGTTTGATAGCTGCAGGTTAATACTGTGTGTGATAAAGAGACGTGGAGAAAATCAGAGAAAATGGCAATAAGGAGGGGAGAAATTAAAACAAAAAACCTGAGCCACTGAAAGCTCCTTATAAGCTGTATTCTTATAGGTGGTAACCAAGTGAGTGAATGGCTAGCCAGGTACTATGGTACATGCTGGTGAAATAGTCAAACAATGGATTATGGATCTTGAATTGAAAATTTAATATGGTACATTGCTTCTCTAGTTAGCCAAGTGATACAAGCCTTTGTTAAATAGAAGGCTCTGGAAAACATTATTAATAAATGGCATTGTGTTTCAGAATTTGAATAGATCACCGTTAAATGCTGCAATTCTCTGAAACAGAAACTCTATTCATATTCATGTTTGAACAAAATTCTCTTTACTTTTGACTGAGTCATAAAATTCCATCAGTATTTATCAGAAGTAGTGCAGTGTAAAACCAAGTAAGCAGAACACTGTGCCACAGAGTACAGTTAACACCTTTTTCATGAAGGTTTTAAATATTGCAGGCAGCATATCAGATTTTCAGTTTATCAGTAATATATCCTTTAAAACAACTAGATTGTTTCTTACATGTTTAATGAAGAGAAGTTTATTAGAAAGGGGGGCTGTTTCCCAATAATTGTCTTTTGTTTTCTTAGCCTCCTCCAGGAAATGTGAAAATGCCTAATGTACCCAGTACCCAGCCAGCAATAATGAAACCAACAGAAGAACCACCTGCCTACACACAAATTGCTAAGGTTTGTATGCAACTTGTAGGCACTTTTTTAGGTTTTTTTTAGTTATAATTATTTAAATACACTTCTGGAATGATGTGTTTTATAAATAAGCACTGCTTTCCTAATGAAAGTTAATACTGCCTTTAAGTAATTGGTTACTGTGTAAATTTGTGCAATGTTGTGTCAGTCTTCAGCCATAAATGGAGATGTTTAATTATAATAGCAGACTTGGAATATTTATGCTGTGTTCATACTTTTTAACAGTATATAATGATGCTTGTTTTGTTCAGGAGCATGCCTTGGCCCAGGCAGAACTGCTAAAGCGTCAGGAAGAACTGGAAAGAAAAGCAGCTGAACTAGATCGCAGAGAAAGGGAAATGCAAAGTCTCAGTCAGCAAGGGGGTATGCATGAAAAATATACTTTAAGTTTCAGAAATTTCACTTTTTCTTAGAAACTGTAATAATTTGACAGCAACATTGTGAAGCAGATCAAAGAGGGATTTTTATAACGTCTTCAGGAAAAAAAAGTTTATATCTCCATTGAGACACTGCATGTAGTGAATAAAAACTAGTTTGTCCTTCGCAGATTTTCCCTGAAAAACTTCTAAATGTGGCCTCTGCTACATGTTATTATTATCAGCTATTTTTGTTCTAGGTTAGTATCTAAGTAATATTATTGAATAGAAATGGAGCATTTTGAGATGAAATGAAAGTAACTTCCTAAGTAACATCTCTTTAACCTCTCTCCTGTCAGTATTTATAGCTGTAAGAGAACTTTTCTGTTTTGAAACATTTTCTTTTTTTTTCTGTATTACAAACATAATACTCTATACAAATATCAGAAAGATCTATTCTATTATTAATCTTTTATTAATTTTTATGACACTTTGGAATCCATAGTCAAAATCAATATCTCATTTTGCCACAAACTGTGTGCTGTGCAAAACCATCAGTTTTTGTGTAGCAATTTCACGAATAAGAAGATTTATATTCTCTTAAGTGGAGATAATTTGCAACAAGTAGATCTATGGGAATATCCCTTTTCATAAGGAAGAACTTCAGACCGGAGTTCAAAAAACCCCCAAACCCAACAAAATAAAACACTGTCTGCAAGGTTGACTTCATCTGGTCTTTTCAGTTGTATCTACAATTCTGTTTTATTTCCACAGTGCTGGTCTTTTTTTACAATTCTGATTTGCATAATTTCTTAGTAATTCAAGTTGTTGGGGAATTTTGTAGAATGTTTTCAGTTGGAAGGTGTTTTAGTTTATAGCAATTGCTCCCTGTCCTGTCACTGGGCACCACTGAAAAGGGTCTGACACCATCCTCTTGGCACCCGCCCTTGAGGTATTTATATGCACTGATGAGATGCCCCCTCAGTCTTCTCTTCTCTAGATAAACAGGCCCAGCTCTCACAGTTTCTTTTCATAAGAGAAATGCTCCAGATCCCTCATGATCTTTGTTGGCCCTCATTGTATCGTCCTTGTTGCTGTACCCTCCAGTAGATCCTTGTCTTTCTTGTACTGAGGACCCCAGAACTGGATGCACCACTCCACATGTGGCCTCATAGGGCTGAGTAGAGGGGGAAGATCACCTCTCTCCACCTGCTGGCCACACTCTTCCCAATGCACCCCAGGATACCATTGGCCCTCCTGGCCACAAGGGCTCACTGCTGCTTCATGGGCAACTTACCACCCACCAAGACTTCCCAATCCTTCTCTGCAGAGCTGCTCTGTAGTAGGTCAGGCCCCAATGTATGCTGGTATTTGGGGTTATTCCTCCCCAGGTGCAGGATCCTGCACTTGCCCTTTTTGAACCTCATTAGGTTTCTCTCTGCCCAGCTCTCCAGACTTCCAAGGTCCCTCTGAATGGCAGCACAGACTTCAGGTGTATCAGCCACTACCCCCAGTTTTGTATCATCAACAAACTTGATGAGGGTGCCTTTGATCCCTTCATCCATGTCATTGATAACAAGTTGAATAAGACCCAGTCTTGATCCCTGGGGAACACCACTGACTACAGGGCTCCAACTGGATTCTGCTCTTCTGATCACGACCCTCTGAGCTCTGCCATTCAGCCAGTTCTTGATCCACCTCACTGTCCATTCATTTAACCCACAATTCCTGAGCTTACCTATGAGGATGTTATGGGAGACAATGTCAACAGCCTTGCTGAAGTCGAGGTAGACAACATTGCACTGCTCTCCCCTCATCAACCCATTCTGCCATGCCATCACAGAGGGCTATCAGATTGGTCAAGCATGATTTCCCTTTGGTGAATCCATGCTGGCTACTCCTTATGACCTTTTCTTCTGCATGCTTGATGATGACCTCTAGAATGATGGTTCCATCACCTTCCCAGGGATTGAGGTGAGACTGACTGGCCAGTAGTTTCCTGGGTCCTCCTTACTCCCATCTTTATTGGCTTTCCTCCTGTCATTGGACACCTCTCCTGTTCTCCATGATTTTTCAAAGATGATGGAGAGTGGCTTAGCTACAGCATCTGCCAGCTGCCTCAGCCACCTGTGTGTGCATCCCATCAGGGCATATGGATTTATGGGTGTGAAGACTTGCCTAGCCAATCTCTAACCCAACCCTCTGTGACCAAGTGGAGGTCTTGGATCAAGATTTGGGGGGTTAAGGGTTCCTTTCTCTGACTACTTCTTTTACTTCTGAGGTATGAGACTCCTGAGGGCCGACCTCAGCAGTAAAGACTGAGGCAAAGAAGACATTCAGTAATTCCACCTTCTCTGTGTCTTCTGTTGTCAGGACACCCATCTGATTCAGCAGTGACTCCACATTTTCCCTGATTTTCCTCTTGCTGCTGATGTACTTGTAGAAGCACTTCTTGTTGTTCTTGATATTGTTTAGCAGACTCAGTTCCAAGTGTGCCTTGCCCTTCTTTGTTGCATCCCTGCATACCTTAATGATGTTCCTATAGTGCTCTCACATGACCTGTTCCTTTTTCCACATCCCATAAATTTCTTTCTTGCATTTGAGATTTATGAGGAGCTCCCTGCTCATCTATGCACGTCTCCTGCCCTCTTTGCCTGATTTCTTGTCATGAGAATACACTAGTTTGTCTGCCTGCTGCAATAGGCCATCAACCTTTGCACACTTGTTCAGGTACCAGCCTTTCCTCCAGGAGAAGTATCTGGGCATTCATTGTAAGCTACCACTTGTACTGATGCCTCCTTCCTTACCAGTTCTGTCTGGGTGGATGCATCAGAGTTCTCGAGGGCTGTCTCAGTAGACACACTCGTTTTGTTTCTGAGACAAGTGCTCACCATTATGGCAGAGACCTCCAGCACTCAGCACTTACCTGAGGTGTGAACCTACCTGCAGATTGCGCACCCTCCCCTCTTGCCCTCCTTACTCAAACTGCTGCACCACATTCTGTTCACTACATTCCAGTTCGCTCATGCTCCCTTAGAGCCATTTAAATCTCCTGCAGTTCTCCTGGCAATGCACTCCCTCTGTACCCGACTGGCTTATGAGAACTATCAGGTCCTGACGCTGTCCTGCTGCTCAGGTGTCCATGAGCTTGAGAACCCCCTCTACAGCTCGATCTCACACTCACTCCTGAACTCACCTTGGTCGCCTCTGCTGCTGCCCCACTGACTGACAGTGATCATCTGATCTGCACACTCATTTGAACTCCTTTGAACATACTGTAGAGTTGTCTTGATAGGAGGACAGGGTCTTTTGTAATACTCTAGCTCTTTGCATTCAGTTGCCTTAAAATGCTGGCTGCATATCTAGGACACAGTTGTCATGTGTTGTCATTTGACTACAGTGAAAGATCTTCAAGCTGTTAGGCCACCTCAGCTCAATGCCTTCAGTCTTCTCTGCTCACGTCCTGAGCAGCATTGCATTTGAACTTGTGCTGCTTCCTATTTCAACTAGTTCATTTGGGTGTGTATCTTGTGCATCCGGAAGCTGAAATGCTATGGTAAAGGTTTGCTGCAGCGATTGTCTTGATTTAATCTCTGAGTCTGTGCTTGGTATAACTTGTGTTCAGCAGAGGCTGTGATTAGACAAGTATACAGGAAATCCACGTGTCTGATCCCTACACAATTGTATCAAAATACACTGATGCTGTAGGGCATATTCTTGTAAGAAAAAGGTAGTTACAGACCATTTCAGTACTTGTCTTTTTTGAGATTTTCTGCCTTTTAGGTAAGTTTTGGCTGTCAACTATATTGGAAACTAGCTCAAATTATTAGAGCTAGTCTGGTGCTAAAAATACCACAATTCTGAAAATGAACAATGCTTTTCAGTCTCCTGTCTTTGTATTCAACAAAGTATGTGAGTATGATGAGACTTTAGGAAAATATTAATATAAAAGTCAAGGAACTCTGAGAAATTGTTTTTCTGCCCATAGCTGTTTTTTTTGTAAAGAATTCTCTTTGCTTATTACTTTATAGGAACTGTCAGATGCCTGCTCAGTCTTTTACGTAGATAAATATTGTATTTTCCTTGACCTGTCTATACTTAATTGTATTTTATTTCTGTAGTTTAATTTCAGTATTTTGTGAGGATTGCTCTTAAAACTCATGGGTTTTGGTAGCCCAAGTTATCTATCCACTTAAAAAACTCATGCCTAAAACAGTTTGAACAAGTTCAAATTTATGTCTCTTTCTAGTATAACTATATTATAACGACCTTTGTTTTTTCTTTATTTTCTGTTTTGCAGGTAGAAAAAATAACTGGCCACCTCTTCCTGAGAATTTTCCAGTAGGTCCTTGTTTTTACCAGGATTTTTCGGTAGACATCCCTGTAGAATTCCAGAAGACAGTAAAGATTATGTATTATTTGTGGATGTGTAAGTATTTTCTTTTAAAGAAAAAACCAAAGTGCCTGTTCACACTTGGTGATACATACCCACTATTTTGGCTTTTTTAACATCTGTAATGTAAAATTACTTTAAATCTAGAAGCCAAATGTTGAAGCAAAATCTTATGGTTAGCTACATTTTTAAAAGTATTGAATTATTTCATAAAAACTTCCACAGAAAAAAAAGGAGGATTATCCTAAGGCAATTTTGTTTAGTTTATTGTAATTCTCTGGTTTGATTTTCTCTCTTGTAAATTGAGCTTTGACCATTGACTTAGGAATAATTCTACTGTTTTTAAAATCAGCTTATATATTAAGAACTATAACTCACAATTAGTGTTAATAGAATTTTGAGTTTAAGAAGTGTAATATCCATTTGATCTAATATACATAGTTTTATATAGTGTAATACAGTTTTTCATCTATAGCAGAGACTTAGTATCATGTTAGGCTATTTTAAGAAATAGCTGAAGGATCAGTCCATGTTAAAACTCTCCTTTGTATGCAAAGAATGCTCTGCACGATCTTCATAGGATTAATTTTGCCCTCATTCTGATGCTGTGTTTTGATTGGAGAAGTGTTGGATTAAACAAATATACTGATGCACTCTTGTTTCTTCTGCCTTGTCCAGTGTGATGAAAGGCTAATAAATACTCTGAGACTGAGGAAATTGCAAAGATTTAGGTACTTTGATACCCTTAATGTATTTTTAAACATTATAAGGAAATGGGAATTTCAGACATTTTCTGTATTTTTTCATAGCTTCGGATGTAGTTAGCAAATCTCCATAATTTTACATGTTACTCTGGTAATCTTACTGCTATGATTGAAACTCCTAATTGAAACACGTAAAACGAGCAGATGGCATCGAGTGAAGTCTATTCCATTTCATCATAATCCACAGCTTTCTGTATTCATCATTGTTAGATCATTGGGTCATTAATCTTCAAATAAGCAACTGCAGAATATGACTAGTCACTCTGATAAAGCTGACAGATAATTAAGATTTATATGAAATCTAAGATGAAATACTCAGAATTTTACAATGGTTACTAATTCTGGCCGTTTGGAGGACTGAGTTCTGAAAGTGTGTATGCTTCAAACAGGAAGTGAAGTTGGGCAGGGAGAATTGGAATATTAATACTGGTTTTAATTTTCCTTCTTATGGCAACAAATAAAGGAAGCAAAATGTTATATTATTTCAAAATATATGGGAGCTGTGCTTCTATACTGGTGCGACAGCTTATCTTCTAGATAGCCGGAGGTTTCAACCAAGTCTTCTTGCACTTTTCATTCTTTGGCTTTAGTACTCTCTGACTTAGGGATTACTCAGGAAGGAAGGAAAAGGGCATAATAAAGGAAAAGAAAGACAAAAAGCTTAAAAAAAAGGATAAAAGGATAAAAAAGATTGAGTATAGAACCCCATGCCCTAGGGTTGGCTGTTGAATCAATCCTTGAGACTCTGCTTTCCTAGGATCACATTTACATGGCTTGGCTCATTTTTTCTTAGACTGTGGCGGACTTATTACTATCGTAGACCAGCCTGCTTCTGTTTGCCACTCTACTCTACATTTTATTTCCTCTTCCATAACTTCTCATGTCTTGTAAATTTTAGGGGTCCTGTGAACATCATCACATTTGGATTAATCTAGTACTGCATTCTCAGCACTTAATAAAATAGGTTAGTTTTCCTTTTTAGCAGCCCTGAGAACAAACCTTCTGTTTAATTTTCTGTGTGTTTCCACAGTTAGTATTAATTTTTGTATAATTACTCTTGGGTTTTATATCTCTGAGGAAACTTCATTAAGATCTGTATGCTCTTATTTCATCAGAAAACAAGTCTCTTTGCATCCCTGTTCCATTAACTCCTCTTTTAAATTAATTTCTCCTTTTGTATCAGAAGTTAGAGTTTTTGAATTCCTTGATGTGTTTTTATCTTTGCACTTCTTTTCCCCGAGGAGACTTTTTTTGACTGTTTACATGTTTTTTTTTAACTATAACAATCTATTAGCAATGGCTTTTCCCAGTTGCTTTTAGAGCTTTTCTGTTCTATCTTGGTTTTGTGACCATTGCTGTTTTAAGGGCTTGCACATAAGAATGACAGTTTCCTTGGCTCATTAGCACTGAGCAGTGCTTCTTAGATCTTTTTATGTTATTATTATGTCCAGTGTCAAGTACAATGTCTCTTGAGCTGTACTAACACCAAAAATCTTTTGCCTCAGAAGCCTGTGTGTTCCAGCTACTTTCCCCACAGGCTAATAGCATGCACTAAATAAACACTACTGATTTTCAAATAATATTTCTTGTTTGAAGTTACAAACTGAAGAGGTTTTTGTAGAAAAATAATACTCTAGAGTGCCAACTTGTATCTTTTTTTTTTCTTTTTTTTCCTGTTTAGGAGTTTCATCTCATCCGTCCTCTGTCTGAGGATATGATGTATATATACGTATATATATATCAGTCTGTCTAGAATTTTGCTCCTCTGATCCTGGAAACCTCCAAGGATGGACATTCCATAAACTCCCTCCAAGCCTTTTCTAGTGTGTTGCTGTCTTTTAGAATTAGATGATGTTTCTCAGTATATAATGTAATTCTCCCCTTCTGTGTTTGATCTTCACAATTCTGTCCGCTGTTGTTATGGAAAACACATTTATCCCCATTAGTCATCTCCTTTTGCCTTAATTAGCATAGTTTGCTCAGCCTTTCTTTATGGGTGATCTTCTCCAGAGGTTTGACTGACTGGTCAAAGTCAAACTGGTCAAGCCTTAGAGATTCACTGTTTGGTTCACTCCATATTATTATGCAGGTTTTTAGTGTGTAGCATCAGGAAATTTAAAAAGAATCCCTTCACGTTTTTGACAGCATGTACTTATGTGCTGATCTAAGTCTGCTTTAGAATATATTTTTTTCCCTGTGGAAGATATTTCTCTTGTTTGTAAAACATGTTAACACATCACTCCCAAAAGAGCAGAACAGACAACATACAAAAGCCTAAACTATATTTGCAGTTATTCTGTGCTCCAAGGTTGCATGTGATCAATCTTGCCCTGTCTTCACTTATAAGTGGCCTTGTGGCTTCAAAACCCTCCATTCCATAGACATCCCATCCCCCTTGAGGCAGCCTATTACAGAGTGACAGTCCCACTGAATCCTGGGAAGAGGCACATTCTTTTGTCTTAGTGTGGACTTTGGTTTCCTGAGAATACCATCAGTAAAACATAACTGAAATTAAACTTAGTACAAAAATCTATTTTCATGCAGTCCCCGATGGGACAGCAAAATAATCATCTCAATAATGTACATGCCGGATAGCATCAGTGCAACTTGTGGTCTTTATCTACAATACTTTTTCAGACATTTATGGATGATAAAGTGTAGTTAATTAAGACAGGGAATATATCTAAGTAGAATTCTTCTGTTTAAGGGCATTTACACTGCAAAAAAAAGAAGCTGAGTCTGAATATTTATTAAACTAATGTAATTTCCCATTATTGACTATTATTCTGGCATGAATGCCTTTTTTTTTTTTTATCTTCATCTGCTTCCACAGATAAACTAGGAGAAGGCTTTCTTGGATCACCTGGAGTACTGTATTGGTATAGCTGTGAAGTTGTTGTCATACAGACTTCGCATGTCACAGACCTCTGACAAAGCCTGAGGTCATTTCAGCTCCCAGGTGTTCATTATCTCCTAATAACTTGTATCTGGTTTAATTTGTTGAGGCAAGTAAGTGGAAAGTAAACTATTACCCTGAACATACAAACACCTGTCCATGCAGTAGCAAAGCTTACCTAGATCCTTTAGTGAAGATGATGGCTCAAAGGACAAGTGATTTTCTGTACTTTGCAGCAGGCAGAGGGCAAGTGCAGTGAAGCAAGAATTGTGAGCCAGGTCTCCTTGTCTTCCTTGGTAGCTTGCTAGTACTTGGTTTTTACAGCTGAGATTCTCTGTTGCAGTAGTAAAGTGGACCCCTGCGTTGCTGGTTTTAGTATCAGTAGTGGGTGTGATGTTTCACCCCTTTTAGCTGCACTGATGGTTTTCTTTTAAAACTTGTCCTGTTACCATAATTGCCATTGCAAAAAAAAAAGTAATTTTGGAAAGTTCAAACTCCACCAGAATTTGAATGTTTCTAGTAATCTAGGGTGTCTCCCTCTTTTCCAGTATTGACTAGAAAAAGAGAGAATAGCCCTTTCTTATATTTGTCAAAAGGAAGGCAAGAACTGGGATTTGTATCCTTTGTTGTGCTTTATGAGACACACACACTCAAATTCTGAAATGAGGTGCTTTCCTGACCTTTTGGGGCAGTGCTAAGATATGTAGGTGCATTAATTGCCTTTTATTTAAAAGCACAAGGTTTTCTAATTCTGGTGACTCTTACAGGAAAATGTGATTTGTCTGAGGGAATGTTTTGAGTTTTATCAGTCTTTCATATGATATCCGTGCATTTTGCTTTTAAGATTTTTTTTTCCCCACTAAATTGACTTAGAGCTTATTTAAGTACTGGTTAAGGCAGCAGCAAAGAGGAATATTTTTTTCAGAATCCTTAGTATCTTGCCAGTTCCTTCTGTTAACCTTACCTTGCAGTGGAATGACTAAAGTGTTTCTCTGAACTTAAATAAAAAAAAAATCATTGCTGTCAGGACCAGTTTGTGCACACTCAGTGATAGATACTCTACTTTATTCTGGTCCACAAGGATAGAAACTGTCCTCTGATATAGCAAAATCATTCCTGAATCATGGGTTATTGCTGAACAAAAAGAAAAATTTATGTTCATCTTTTAACTTTGGCAGAACTAACTTCTCTCTGCCAGATAGTATGAAGGTAGTAGTTGTAATGTTTCTTAATATTGCTGTATCTTATTCTAAGAAGTAAAATTATTTGAAATAAAATGTGAAGTCATAATCCAAATGCATTTTCTGTAGTAGGAATTGAATAGTTAACCTGTAAGAAGGTCTGCCAATTAGAAAATGATAGTATTGAGCTAAGAATAGAGCACCAAAAAGGCAGATGTTTAAGACCAGTGTTCTAAGAAATAGTTGAGTATGTAAAATGTATTAAAGCATTAGAACAACTTCTTGCAGATCTTGTTTTAATGAGGAACATTCTTAAAAAACTTTTTTTTTGTTTGTTTTATTATATGGAAGACAAAGAGGTTTTCATTGAAAGATTTTTTTGGAAATTTTTCTTTTCAAATTAGAATGCTTATTTTGTGATGCAGTTTATGTAATTTATAAGCTCTGTCCGAAAAAATATTAATTAGTCTATTAAATATTTGTACCCAGTTGTTGCTGTAGAAAAATACCAATTATTGCACCTGTAGAAACCTCCTTTTTCATCATTGTATGTTTGAAAATGTCAGAATTTTTGCTATATACCTGGTAGTACTTGAATTTTCATCTTTGGTACTTTCACTTGTGAAGAGAGGTTTTACATGAAAGTAAACTGTATAAAAATATTGCTGAGGGCATTGAGAGGTTTTTGATTATTTTCTGCATGCTAATGTTTTGTTTAAAATGCTCAGTGGATATTACTTTAACAATTGTAATAATTTATTGTACAAACATAAGCTAATTAAGACTATTTTGCTTTTGCTTCTACAGTTCATACAGTGACACTGTTTCTTAATATCTTTGGATGTTTGGCCTGGTTTTACGTTGATGGTACACGAGGGGTTGATTTTGGATTGAGTATTCTCTGGTTCTTGCTTTTTACCCCTTGTTCTTTTGTGTGCTGGTACAGACCACTTTATGGAGCTTTCAGGTAACAACTTCAGCTTGACTTGGGATATTTAAAAGCATATCAAAATGCATTAACATTTCAGAATTTGCTTAATTATCATTGTGATAATCCTTTAATATGCTTTCATTAGAAACAGTTAGTATGTTTGCCATTAATTCAGTTGTTGAATTTGAAATATACATGGTAATAGTAATATCATGGAATAACCTTCTGCCATTGACAAAATATTTGCAGGAAATATGTAACTTTGTTGAAGTTAGTAAAGTTGTAAAGAAGTTGTAAAGAAAATTCTCATTAAATCTCTTGTTCCTTTACACCAAGATTTTGAGTAGGTTAATAGTCAAGAGTGTTTTCAATTTTTGGCTTCCTGAATGAACTTCATAAACAGCTACACTTAAAATTTTAAGTGATAGACACCTACAGTATCTGTAATTGAAGTAGCCTGAGATTCTTAAGATTGAATAGAGCAGGTAGATAGTAAACAGACTAGTATTTTTCCTAGCTCTTAGCAATCTTTGCAGGCTTCAGAAGTGTAAGGTGTGTGACAGCTTTGTGTTTAAGAGGAGAATGATGTGTTTCATGCAAAATTGAATTTTTTTTTTGGTGAAGATCAGGCTGTAGAGATTCCAAACCCTGTACTCTTATAGTATATCTTGGGAACTTCTTTTTTTTTTGAACATTGAAGTGAATCAGGATATTCTCAGTTAAAATGCCTGTATTCTCTTAGAGAAAGATTGGTGGCCAGATATTGCAATTAAGTGTAACACTTAGACTAAATGAGTTGTTTATTTTTGCTAACCAAGGAGGTATTAGTGTACCCACAAATCTTGGAGGAATCATGTAGTTTGACTTGCTTTTGCTCTGTAGTAAATCCCAAGCTTTTCTTAGTAAATATTGGTTGGCTGGAAAACTACTACTTGTATATTCAACTTTCAGTCAATTGCTTAACTGAAAACAAAATAGTTATTGAACTGAACTCATTGAATAGAAATTAGCAAACTCTCTTCTGCAGGAAGAGCTATTAAAGGCAAAATCTGATACTGTGAGTTAACTGATTTCTGCATTCTTGAGAACTCTAGTAGCAAGTATATCATATGGTAATTAGTTTTGATAGCAATAAATGGAGTTTTTGTTGGGATTTTACCTGTACACTTATATGTGTCTGGGGTTTTTTTTTAACTTTCAGTCTTTGTCAGGCTGGCATTTTAGTAATTTAAACAGCAAACCTATTTTGTATATTTTACTTTAAAGTAAAAGCTGCTTCAGTATTCATGGTGTGCACTGTTTCAGTAATTCCATGTGAGATTTTATTTTCTGTTACAAGTAAAATATTTTCTGCCCATCTTGCTACCACTGTGAACTTGAGTCTAAAGGTGGACCAGAATTCTGTTCTTCATGCAAACTTTTATGTTTAGTTGAAGAGGCCCCACTGTGTGCTGAACAGAACTTTCTCACATTTCTTAGAGGTGCAGGTGGCAAAAATACTATATTAAAGAAGAAAGAGCAGCTCTTGTAAATAAACGCTCTACAAAGCCACAGAATTGCTGATTTCAAGTCACTGTTGATAAATGAAAGGACTTTTCCTCTAGTTAATACAGAAAAAAGTTAGATCGGTACTATAGAATTTGCAAAAAATTATAATTAATTTTCTGGCTGCTTTAATCTTTTCCCCCCCCCCTCTTTCAGGAGTGACAGTTCATTCAGGTTCTTTGTGTTCTTCTTTGTATATATCTGTCAGTTTGCTGTACACGTACTTCAAGCTGCAGGATTTCAAAGATGGGGAAACTGGTGAGTATTCAGTTTGCTGTAGTGCTGTGCTGTCTGTAAGACAAACATTTATATGTGACTACAGTTGTATGTTTTAAAAGAATAATCTTGTGTTCACTGGAATTGTTAAATTTAACATTCAAAGGAAAGCATTTTTGGAGTGCTCTTAACTAGGAAAAGTGGGTGAAATTCATCCCAACAATGTGAGGTATTTCTGTTATTAGGCTGATCAAAATTTTATCCTTCATTGTAAACAACTTCAAACTATTCTTTTACACATTACTTCCTCTATTTTGGTGGTGTGAGGAGTTGTTGCTCATTCTCTATTTAAGATAAAGGAAAATTTAAAAACAGTTATATATTTGCATATTAATTTGTGTTCATTATTTTTATTATATTAATATACTACTTATTAAGGAAATTTGTGGCTAAAATTCAAAGAATGAGTCAACAATGTATTGGGTAAATACAGTGGTATATCTTTGATATTTGAAAAGTGCATTTGTATGAGTCATCTCCATATTCTGTAAAAAATTGGTCTTTCTTTTAGATGTTTGTAAATACGTAAGTTTTTACATGAATCTTTTATGTATATTATCTTTTATTTGAGCCTAATATTTATATTTATTTTATTTGAGCCTCAATATTTATACTTATTGAGGTCTAATATTTAGATTTTACAAGGAAAAGCTGTGGGGAATCAGTCATTGTCTTTGAAAAAAAGGGATTAACTGAAAGCATGGTTGTAGTAGCCAGCTGGTAACATGGAAAGCCATGACTGGCAGTACTGTAGTTGGGAAATGACACTTCTCCATATCAGTACTTTTTGTTGCAAACCTCCAGACATACGTAAGGCAGACGGAACAGCATTGGTTTAGAATTGTTGTGTAAGGAAAGATCCCATTATTTTTGCTCTGGAATCCTCTATTTTGCTTTTTCATTCAAGCCTGTTTGCTTTTAAGCCTGCTTGGGGAAGGGGTATGGAAAGTAGACAGATCATCAGAAAATGCTAAGTACAGTTTGGATTTTGGAATTTTTTTGTAGATTCCAGTGGCACATAGAGGATATCAAAGCAATTTGAAACAGGTAGAGGAAGGTTTTAAAGTTGTGATAATTCACTAAGATTTTTGCCTTTTTTAATGTGGAAGAATCTTTTCCATCTTAAGATAGGGTTTTTTGGTCTTAAGGCAACATGCTTTCGTAATTTTCAAGTCTGATACTGTTGGTGTCTGTTAGTGTTTCAATTCTGAAGAATGGGGAAATGTTTGAAGTAGATACTGAGATAGCAATGTTGTCTGTTAGTTCAGCTGATGCTATCTACTTAAAAAATTACCATATTAACCTCAGTTGAGAAAGCATCACTGTGTAGATACAGTTAAATGAGTCTTCCCACACAGAAGCTGTGTATGTATGGCATGTTCCTGTTTTATATTTATAGAAGTTAGAAGCTATCTTTTTAGGGATATTTTCTCATCTGTGAATTCATGTAGTCTTAATCTAAAATGACAGCATGACAAAAAACCTGAGGAAGTTGATGAGCAACTCTAATTTCATGACAATTCTGCTCAAGGATAATAATCTTTACTATAACTTTTCATATAGTTTCACTCCATTCTTTGGGAAAAAATGGAAACTACGCTATAAAAGCATGTTATAGAACCAAAATATGCTTATGTAAAATTCCCATATCTTTTTTCTTCAAAACTATTCAAAGTTGATGAGAGTTTCTTAGATGTTTCTTTGATTCAACATTTGGTTGAATGGTTCATTGCTGTACTAGTAAAGTGTGTCCTTTCTCTTTTCTTCAGTGGGTGGATTTCATCTCTAACTGGACTTAATAAGAGTATTCCTGTTGGCATTATGATGATAATCATAGCTGCACTTTTCACAGCATCTGCTGTTATCTCATTAGTTATGTTTAAAAAGGTGAGTTACATATTATTCCTGTGTTTGATCTGGATTTTGCTTTCTATCTTGAGAGAGGCACTCTTTCACAAAGTAGTGGGGATTAAATTACATTCTTACCTATTAACAAGTATATAATTTTGCTTATACTGTTGTGGAGCTATGAAATGCTGTTTATACAATGGATGTATTTTCTGCAAACTGAAATGGGGAAGGATAGCTCTGAAAAAGGGAAATTGGGAGGTAACCTCACCAAGAGGGGGTAGGTGAATGCACTGGACACTGTGATTGTAGCTGTAGTTGCCAGGCTGTAATTTTGAAATCTGTCGTGATTTATCAGGCACATGGAAGTGTGATTCAAGTGATTGCTAGTTTCAGCACTTATCAAAATCATTCCTATTAAAATCAATAAAAGAGGGGTCCCAGCACCTCAGAAAAGGATTTTTATTTCTCCACTTCATTATTTTAACATTTTATTGCCATTTAATGATTGTGGAGCATGAAAGTTCAAAGAAAGATGCTTGTTTCCCATGGTTACTTTTGGTGAATTTCTATCCAAAAGACGTAAATTTAGATACTGATGTGCTAGTAAATTTTTTATGTCATTGAGATGAAATGTAACCAAGAACTCTGCTGATGATGTGCTGGCAATTCTAATAATTCAACCTCAGAGTTAGGTTTAAAGATTTTCACATATACCAACTCTTCTAGACTGCTTACAATAAACTAGAACTTTTAGGTATTGCCTGGAGATGTCTTATTTTCTGTATAAATACTCAGTGGAGAAAGAAACAAGCAATAAAAACATATGGTGGAACATTTTTTTACACTTTTCTTACTATATGCATCTGGATTCTTTTCAAAAATCTGCATACTTCTGTGTGACCTGGTGTATCTTTATGGATGAGAAGTAGTCACATTATAACAAAGAATAAAATTTCAGCATTAATTTTCCTGCTACACTGGAATGAAAATGTCTTTGCAATATTATTTGGCAACTTTATTGTGACTTGACTGAGCAAGAGTTGGAAATAGCATTTGAATTTTAATACTCAGGTAATTGGAAGTTGCTCCAGATTTCTTGTTTGTCTGGTTTTGTTGTTTTTTTTTTTTTTTTTCATTATATGCCATATTGTTTAGAGTGTTTGTAAGTCAGATCTGTAAGTCATACTGTTTATACCTCTGGTTATTATGCTGAGTTATTGGTCATCACACTAGTGTAGCAGTACCTGTACCGTTAGGATATTTCATACTTTTTTATATTCTGTCAGAGCATAACTTGTTCTTGTAACCAGTCAAGTAATTAAAATGTTTCTAAATATTGGTGTAGAAAAAAGTTCACCAAATGTACATCACACATTTTAGTAAACACCTATGAGACCTCTCTGAACTTGCAGATAATTACAGGTATCCTCTACAGTCAAATTGTGTGTGCAACAGGGCAAAGTTCTCGGAATGTGTGGCACTGTTTTTTTCACTGCTGTTCCCTCTCCCCAGGTGCACGGCCTCTACCGCACGACTGGTGCTAGCTTTGAGAAAGCCCAGCAGGAGTTTGCAACAGGAGTGATGTCCAACAAAACTGTACAAACTGCTGCGGCCAACGCCGCGTCAACAGCAGCCACCAGTGCAGCCCAAAACACATTCAAGGGTAACCGAATGTAGGGAAACAAAAGTCATCACTGTTCGCTTTGATTGTACTTTGTTTTCCAGTCACTTAAAGTATTCCCTAAAAGTCTAGATCAAAATTCACACAGCATGTTTGTCTCTTCTGCAGCTGTGCATGGGTAAAATGGGAAATGATTGGTTAATTTTATTATAAATTTATTTATTTTAAGGGGAAAACCATTTTTTACCCTTCTTTAAGATTTTGCGTTCTGGAATAAAAAAGCTTTCCATATTTTATGGAGGATAAATAATTTCAACAATTGACCTGAGAAATGAACTGTGGTTTATAATGATCAAATAATTGTATTAAGAATCTGGAAGGTTTTTAGTGGTTCACTCCAGTATTTTTTAGCTTCAGTGGTTCACTCTAGTATTTTTTAGCTTCAGGAAAGCAGTTTGGATCAATTATTTTTCTGCGTAAGAACTGATTTCCTAATTTCTACTATAAGAAGTGGGGTAGACTGAGAGATGTCGAAAGTTAGGTTTGGCTACTGCTTTTGCAACTTCAGCAGTTGCTGGAGGTGAAATATAAGTAAGGTAGAGATTATAACTTTTTTTTTTTTAGGATAAGTCTTTTGATATAAACCTGTAAGTTTGCATGAATACTGTTATCTGAATTTGTTTAACTAGTGGTTTGGTCCAGAATTTACCTGCGCCACTTTATAACATTTGTTTGTATCTATTTCCATGGAGTATTCTCTACCTGTGAGAAATTACTATTGTGCATTAGCATTCCCTGTAATAGAATGTGTAATGCAGTGTACAGTTTAAGGATGTTAACTGGTGGTTTCAGTTGCAGAGCTAAATGATAATGTATTTACTATTTTAATTTCATTGTTCATGTATTGGGGTAATAATTTTGCTGGAAAAGAAACCAGTATTGACTTTTAGAACACTAGTTTCTTGTCCACCTTCTCTCTTCTATGTGCAGTGGGTTTTTTGTTTTATTTGGGATTTTTTGGCGGGTTTGTTGTTGGGGTTTTTTTGTTTGTTTTTTGTTTTTTCAAGTATACTATTGTGTTTAACAGTGGTACTAAATCTCTAGCCTGTTCAGTCACTCTGTTTACTGCTTGTCCAAACCTCTAAATATACAGTATTTGATTTTCTAACAAGAATATTGTCTAAAACCAAGCCCTTTAAGCAATGGCATTTAACAGACACTTGAATTAATTTTAATGTTAACTCAGCCATCTCTGTGGTGGGATTTAAGCTGTGGTAAAAAAGCTTTGAAACTATTTTGAATTGGCAAAGTGAGAAGTGTTCTTCTCTAATGAAGTTAAATTTTAACTCATTGAACTGGAGGCTTGAGAGGTTAAATTGGTGCTGTGAAACTGAGCAATCCATAATAATTTCACAGATTTCACAGAATATTCTGAGTTGGAAGAGACCCAAAAGGGTCATCAAGTCCAGCTCTTAAGTGAGTGGTCCATATGGGATTGGATGGCCTGTAATGGGGATCAAACCCACAGCCTTGGTGTTATTAGCACCGTGCTCTGACCAACTGAGCTGATCTCAGGTGGTACATACCATCGTAATATTCTGGAATATCATATAATCGGACCTTAGTATAGTGATGTTTCTCTCCTTTGAAGATTGTTTATATTCTTGGATTGTTTCATGAGTCTTACATACAATACTTGGGCAGTTTTTCAAACCCTTTTAGAAATGAAAATAGGAAAGACAACATCCCACAGCTTGTGTAAATGCATACCATGGCTGAAATTAATTCCGCTCTTAAGGTGACTCACTTTTAGTAAGACAGTGTAAAATTCTAAGCCTCCTCCATGTTCTGAATGTGGACTGTATTTCATGGATTCTTTTTCACTACACTGTTCATAATAACAGAAGATCATTTAAAAAAAAAATACCCCTAGCTTAATCCCTGGATCATTAGTATACTGTTAGCATGAAGTCCCCTGTTAGTCTCCTTTCTTTTACTAATTTCTTTAAAATCTAACTTGAATTTGCATAAATGTCATAGCTTCACCATGCTGAAGTTCATATTAATGAATCCACTTGCTTTAAATACTCTATGTAACAGGGCCACTAAAATTTCATACTAGTGGACATGCTAGCAGCGAACTGAAATTTGTGTGGAGTGTTTTTAAAGCTTAACAGATAAAAGTCACTGTTCTCTACTGAGACTGGGCATCATCATCCTAGCAGCTGTATATCAAGATTGTTCTTTTCATAATATTTTAAACTTAACTTGAGAGTTGTACGTAGGAACTCTGCTGTGGATTACTGTTAAATCTAAATTTAGGGAATTCTTATGGTATCTCTTGGACAGGAATCCCAGGGACATCATCCTTAAAATTTAACTGAAGTTGAAGATGGGATAATAGCATACATTACCAGATTATGGGGGAAAAATACACATTAGGAATAATACCTGAATTTGACAGGTAGATTTTTTTCTTAAATGTTTAAAGGTTCCTTGAGAAAACGTATGTAATGTTCTGTGTATAAGAATTGTTGATTTGTAATGTCGTGAGTTGGATGTATGGATTTAAGCCGAGTGAAATTCAAAGTTCTGTTACACGTGAATTGTTTAGACCAGAAATCTCTGACACTTTGCAGCCCCAAAAGGAGGGAGAAGTTTGTTTAGCTTTGACAATAGAAGGCTGAGATTGGCTAAAATATTTTGTACCTAACAAATACTAGATTTTACAATCTCATATTAATTAATCAGAGTATGGCGCCCACTTGAGTTGTCATTTTGTAGTATTGTGACAAATTGAGTAAAAAGTACAAAGTTTAAACACTGGAATGTCAGTAGTCATTGATCTGTAATTTAGCAGTTGTTTTTATTTATCTGAGGATGTTTGTATATTTTGTAAATTACTAACAATGCTCTGCCATCCTGGTGAATGTACATGTTCTGCACTTCTTCTGTCCCTTTGTTGCATGTTTGAGTAGTTCAGAAGTTTTGTATATTTATTGTATTAACACAGTGTCATAGAATAAAAAAGGACTTTTTTCCTGGATGTTTCCTCTGTATAGCTTCAACCAATATGGGGATATTTCTTCTAACTGTCAGGATTATGTGCAGGGAGGATGTCTTGCTTTTTATAATTCTGTATATAGATGCTGTAATTCTGCTGTGAAATGGGGAAGCAAAAAGTCCACTGTCAATAAATCTGGTTATTGAGAATTAGTCTACTCAACTGTTACAAAGAAAATTCTTAAAATGCTTGCAGTTCACTTTCTTGTGCTGTAAACTCACGAACGGTAAAATCTAAACGTGCTCTATCATGTCTGAATGAAATCCTAGAGGTATTAAGTGAATCTTAATATTGAAAGTAAAATGAAGTTGCTGAAAACAGCATTGCTTTGGTAGTGTTTATTTTTCCAATTTGTGTCAATGAGTCAACATTTCTGCGTCAGTGCTGTGTCTTTTTTTTTTTTTTTAGGCACTATCACAATCCGTTGATTATTTTTTTTTCATGTAATGTCAATTGTAGCACCTGCTCTCAAGTATACTGGGTTTTCTTTGAAGGGCAAAACAACATCATCCAGACCACTGTGATGTAGTTAAGTTTGCAAATGCACAATACAACAAACAGTGTTCTGAGGGAAAGTCAGGATTATTTTGGGAGATGGCAGACGTGAGTTTTTGAAGACATTTACACATGCATACAAATCAGTATTGAAATTCTCTGTCAACTTGCTCTGTTTCTTTGTAATTTACAGATCCAGGGTGGCAGTGACAGCAGACTAAATGAACAAGTTTTGTAAATGTCAGTATGGTTGTGCTGTATGATCCAGTCATGTTAGAATTATTACACAATAATTTAGTGTTGCTGGGGGGAAATAATTCCTCTGATTTGTTAAGGCTAGTTTTCCTCAAGAAGTTGTGAGCATGGAGTTGGGAAGGCACACACACACCAAGAGAAAAGCATGGGGGAAGAGAACTGCGTTTAAAAATATTCAGTGATACTTCTGGAAAGATATTTCTGCCAAGAAGGGGGGCACACCTAGAGCATTCTGATCATGAATCAGCAGTAAGGCACAGTAAATCTGATAATTAAAACAATTAGGTTTGACTCACATTAAAACATTTGAGAATTAGTTTGTACTTTTTTTCTACAAATTAATTTTATGTCTGCAAGTAGTTTTTAATCTCATCAGTAGAAAAGTCAGGAATATTTACAAAGGACGTA